>CM067354.1:77675691-77838191 GCA_034190875.2 Urechis unicinctus
CACGGGGATGTTGACAATAGGTGGGCTCCTAGGAAACCCTATATTATCAATGGCATTGATTCTATGCCACTGCTCTATTGCTGTACTAAGCACTAAGTGGCAAAAGAAGCGACAGTGTCTTTTTGTTTTTGAGAATGTTATGATCCACCTATATTTGGGAGAAAGTATAATCGTCGAGAAAAGCTATGTATCTAAAAATATGTTATGTTTAGGTTAATGTTTTATGGGTGTCAGCTAGTGTTATGTCATCGCAATTGTAATATTTTGATGCGGTTTTTTGTTGAAACGATGAGTTTGTTTAAGTATTAATGTTATGAATACTGAGCTACATATTCATGATATGTTTCGTCGGTAATATATTCATATCTACGTAATTGTACCCTGTATTGGTGTAGTGTGAGGCATAACGTATGCGTCGTCGTCTTTGGTATTCAGGCTTGCACTGTGACCATTGAAAGTTGTCATTGAATTTGGTGCTATTAGGATTAAGCATAATACAACAGATGGCTGATTCATTCAATAAATCATTATATGAAGAATTAGTGAATGTTCAATAAACACATCTAGTTGAGCACAAAAACTATCAATGAAATCATTTAACCTAGTTGTTTGTTTGGCTACATGGTAAAGTGAGATTTAGCCTCATTCGTTAAAATGTCTGACTTTCGCAGACCTCTAGAAAATTCATACGTTTCATTAACACAGTTTTCATTATTCATGAACAGCAAGCACCCAGAAGGATCATCAATTGTGTGCCAACAAAATGGTAGCTAAAGATGTGTTCTTAGGTCGAGTTTGATGGGAGTTGTTCTTCAAATATCTGGTGCGTATTTATACACAGACACAAAGAGGACCCATAGTGGTCTGAACCTAATGATCACAGCTGCATTAAATCGAAAAAAACACCTCCTTGCATCCGGTAATTTGCACTACAGCATATGTGAACCATGTTACATGTGCATAGCAAGCACCTCAGCGGTATTTTTTGTAATTAACACGGTCGTGTCTTGAGTTATGCACCTGTTTGCCCATCGGGATTCGCATTTACCTACATTATGATATAAGCCCTTTACTCTAGTCAGCTTAAACTCCAAGTGACTTCCCCACACTCATGCTTTCAAATGTGCTTCAGTCCTTGTCCTTAACAGCCTGTATTTGTATTAATAAAGACAAACACATAACCAGCCATACATATCCCGCATGAATAGGAATATCCTAACGTGCAGTTGAGACCCCATTGGTTCGACTTCAGTAATGATGCAAAGTTAGTTTGCCGCTTCTTAGCCTACTTCTTGTAATTGAACATTACTTTACTGATTGCATCAACATTACTGTAAATTAACAATGGCTGCTGTTGCATGAATATAATGATAAGACATAAACTCAACAGTCTTAGCCTAGTATAAACTAACACGGTGCACAGATTACTTTTCACTACATCAGTGCTATTCTTGCGCAGATTGATAAACTTAGGGGAACCAGAAGGGTAGAAGTTGGGATGGGCATTCAGGTTATTCGATGCTCCTTTTTAACCTGGTAGGTGAAAAGTAATATTTTAGGGAGATGATTATGTCTATTCATGCGAACGTTGAATGGTTATTTACTCGTAGGTATCTCTACTCGTTCGGACGCGATATTCATTCAGATGGCCTCTTTATTGCATGCCCTATCACCTGTTTGTGCAACCAGAACAAAACATCACTTACTTATCATTGCCTATACCCGACTCCATGTTATATATAACATCTGGTTGGTCTGGTTCTATTTATAATTTTTCCAGTGAGTAGAAGCTCAAACATGGTTTTATAGCTACTTCTTGGGGGACTGCGTTCTTGCTTGGTACACGTACATCAGCAGATGAACGTCAAACGTACGAAATCGGCAAGGTAGGCGGCATTCTATTCAAAAGAAACTCCACGATAATCATAATGCAAAGTTTATACACTGGCAACGTTATCATCTTCTCACTGCTATTCTTTACAAGTTGTGTGGTACCTTGGTGGCGTAATGGATGCCCGTATCAAGGGATTAGAATGACTTATTTGAATTAAGTTCATGACAAAAGCTGTTCTTGCATCGTATCGGTGAATGTGCGACATTGCGGCATGCTTTATTTCCATTGCATTACACTAACTTATCCTAGTCAGGAGTATACAAAATAACTAGATCACAAACGATGAATATATATTTGGGTATCCAATAATGGCATCAAATTTATATCTGAAATAAGGCATACATATTCATATAATTCAGATCGATGGTTCTCGGTGACAAAGCAAACAATATATATATATTTGAAGATGCTGTCACCAAAGATTATTAGAGGCGATCATTTGAGCGTGTTGATCCAAACCGGCCAGGCTAGATGTAATCAACTAATATAAGACGCTTGAGCTGTTCGTGAAGCGCAATGCTCCCTAAAATCCGCCTCGGTTCTAAGTCTTGAGTGAACTCAAATGTGCTTGTGCAATTGGTCACAAAACTCAAAACGTGTTTTCTCATATGATAATGGGACGATTTGAGATGTCAATAACTATGTTTTATTGTAGCAGGTACCCATATTATCGAAGAATTACAGAATTTTAACACGACAATATAACGTATTTGTCAGTGTCATGTTTTCATCATCTACAATATAAAGCTTCCGATACAACGTTAGTTATTCGGTATATTATACATACCAGTCTTCCTCATTGTAAATGAATACACATATGTACACATATCTATACATATAAATATAAACCAATATATATATATATATTTATATATACATACATATCAATATTTAAATATATAAATATACATGTATATATATATATATATAATATATATATATATACAATATATATATATATGTATATATATGCTATAAATGCATTAATGTACATACATGCATAAACATATATACATTTATATGTGCATATTTTTTTATATATATATACATAAATATATGCCTAATATATATGCATAATATATATAGAGTCTAGAGAATATGAATATGTGCATATATATAAATATATATATAAACAAATATAGATATATATATATATGGATAAATGTATATATATATATAAATATATATATATAATAATATATATATATATATATATATATATATATATATATATATATATATATATATATATATATATATATATATATATATATATATATATATATATATATATATATATATATATATATATATATATATATATAACATGGAGTCAGGTATATGATAAGTAAGTGATGTTTTGATCTGGTTGCACAAACAGGTGATAGGGCATGCAATAAAGAGGCCACCTGGATGAATATCGCGTCCGAACGAGTAGAGATACATACGAGTGAATAACCATTCAACGTTCGCATGAATAGACATAATCATCTCCCTAAAATATTACTTTTCACCTACCAGGTTAAATATGAGCATCGAATGTGTGTGTGTGTGTGTATAAATATATACATACATACATATGCATGTATGTATACATAAATATAAATGTATATGTATATTATAATAGATATTTATTCGTAAATATACATGTTTAAATTTATCTCTATATATATCAATATATATATATTCATTTGTAAATGAATACATATCTACATAGATATATATATATATATATATATATATATATATATATACATATCTATATGTATATATATATATATATATATATATATATATATTGGTATTCAAAATATATATACGCATCTAAACAAAAATAAATACATATCAATAAATAAAATAATTATATATTCATATATTCCCATATTGATATATATATTTTTTATATATATAAATTATATATATATATGAACTTAAATACATGTATATAAAAAATATAATATATATATATATATATGTATTCACGCACATATATATATATATATATATATATATATACATATAGTCATACATATATGCATGCGTATAAAAAAAAAGAGATATATATATATATATGTAGATTTATGTATACGTATATATATTTTAATAAACGGTGTAAATATCGATTTATAATAAATACATATATATAGCTGTTTATACATATTTCATATGTAAATTAATAAATTCATCTATGCATAAAACGAAATGTTTATTTAAATATATATATATAAATATTTATATATATACACATATATAAGCATGTGCAAAATATATAAATGTGTCAATTTATTAATGTATTTATATATGAATACAAATTTATATATATATATATATACATATATATATATTTATACATATATATATACACATATATAAATATTTATATACATAAATATATATATTTATAAATATATATATAAATCTCTATTTGTATGTATATATATATATATATATATATATATATATATATATATATATATACGTATTTATATGTATATATATGTATAGTACTATATATATATGTGCACGTATATGTGTTTATTGTAATACACATATATATACATATAAGCATGCATATAAAAATACAGATTTATATATATATGCAAATATATATATATGTAAATATATTTATATAAGGATGCAAATATAGATTTATAGATATATATATATCTATTTATACATAGGTATATGTATAAATATGTATCTTTGTTTAAAACGAATATTTTGTTTAAATATGTTTATAATAATATATATATAAGCATATATTTATATAGAAATGTGTCATTTTGTATATGTGTATTTAGCCTATAGTGGGCCCCACCATTTGTTGCAAAGTTGTTTGTTAGCTGGCGTATGCCGAATACTTGAAAGAAGGTTTTTCTGTTTCAAGTTTAAACACTTTAACAGCATTGTAATAACATCTACACGATTGTATTTGACATTATCGATAATACACCAAATTGATTGACCGGAAGAAGTTTACTTTTTTAAAGATTTCTATAGAAAACCAAATGGCATCCATGTGTTGTATGCAGCCTTTTCAGTGCCATAGACATCATTCAGACCGACTTGGTCCATGTTGACTGGATATGCT
This sequence comes from Urechis unicinctus, assembly GCA_034190875.2. Lineage (NCBI taxonomy): Eukaryota > Metazoa > Annelida > Polychaeta > Xenopneusta > Urechidae > Urechis > Urechis unicinctus. The sequence goes on from CM067354.1 coordinate 77,680,677, forward strand.
CTCCTACAGTTACTTTGATTGTACGTCTCAGTTTTCCAATGCTACACATGCATAAAATGTTCCGGCTGCGTATCAATGATATCCCTTGTTGAGTATCTCCTGTTGGGTATTAGTGTTTCCAATTCCTTTATCATGGTCTTAACAAACATGCGTTTCTATTACGTTTCACAAAACACAAGGGGTTGCATAGTCATATTGCACGAAGACAGCTAGGCATCACAAGTCAAATCAGAATTTAGCTTGCCAAGTACACATGTAGAACAATATCGTTTGCTGGACGTATTATCGAGAAGTGGCATTTATTACACTATCCATGAATTTGAGGCGCCAAAAGGATAAACTTAAGAATGAAATAATACTTAAATATTCCGAGCTAGTATGATCTTTACGAGTCACAGTTCTTCAAATATCAGTGACTTCTTAATCTAGTAAATCGAAATTCTGACTGTCCGTCATTTGTTACATATCTTATTTATATATCTGTGATTTTTTTAACCCCATTGACCATAGCTATGTCAAGGTGATACCTAAACTGGTTCAATTCTGCTTTCATATCAAATGCATACATGATAATTGTTTCCGCTGTATATGTGCTCATCACTATGCGGAGTTCATAGAAACGTGCATATGAATCAATCACAATACTTGCAGTGAAAGTATAAAGGCAACCTGAGAGCTTGCAAATAGTAAATGTATTTATGTTTACATCACTATGAATAAGCGAAATTGTGTTTTGTCTCGTTTGATATACATTGCTTTGGGCTACTATGAATTATCTTCTCAAGGCAATGCATTGCCACTCATTGATCATCATTAAGGACGTGCAATTGTCGTAAATATTGCTAGGGACCTGGATATGCTACGCGAACAAGAACTTGGATATCGGCTTTATGTGAGTTTTATCGACAGGATAATAGATTATGATGAGTATGATGTGTGAATAGGTTGATTCTTTCTCATATTTTTCCAGGAGTAGCGTGCTTGTGGTGAATGTATTGGCAATGTGTTGACGTTGAATGAAGATCCATCAATTGGAATGGTCGATCGCGTAGTGGCGAGAACCACATTTACAGAAACGCGGCAAGGATGGTCTTGGAATATGTCAGAGTGTGTCCTAAACCAAGGGCAACCAGTTTCATGTACGTGTATCAGCCCCTTTTTTATAAGCATGCATGTCTGTCACACTATGCAAAAGCAAGCATCGTACAAAATACAGCTTCTGTTTTACTACGTATGATGCAAACGGAATGGGAAATTCATAAAAGTGACTTCGATTGCATATAACGTTTATAGGACGAAAACAACTTACCATTTCAAATATTCTTGATCATGGGGAATTTATTCGGCAGAATTTGAAAACAAAGGTTCAGTTTCTCTTTAAAAGAAACAGAAGATATTATAAGAATCATTGATTGATTAATTGCCCTCTAGTTATACATTGCCGATTATATTTTGACAGCTATTTGAATGCCGTTTCGGTCCAAATCGCCGTGTGATCAATATGCAAATTATGGTTGAAATATCGATTCAAGGAGCTGAAGAATGACATCCGTTTGTTTAAAAGAAAGTTCAAGTGCCAGCTGTTGCATTGCAATGTATTACTTTAACGATTGTGTTTCCAGACAAATAAGCAATGCGAGGAGAACAAAGCATGATGGATAAAGTTGTACTTTTCAATACCTCATCTTATACATAACCGACACAAAGCATACCAATACCAGTAATACATAATCGATATCTGATTATTAAAGCCAGATAGTGTATCCATTATCATAGAATACCAAACCACGCGATAAACGACACACGAGCCAGCCATACAAATGTATTTCCCCGATTCATTAGCGATAAATATTTGCGATTTGAAACTGAAGTGCTGTTATCTGTCAGGCTTATGCCAATCCTTCAGTAAATTATCACATTTAGGGAGAAAAACGATGCACGAATGGAGCATATTAAATTTTCCAGCATCGAATCCGGTGCATGGAAACGCATTGATGGTGATTGATTCCATTCAATATGAATATTGCCACAGTGTGTTTTGCCTTCTTGGATGCTGATCCTTCCCTAAGCAAATGTCGACTATTGTTCATTGTGATTGTCGGTACATTAGTCAAGAAACATTTCCGACTGGCTTATTGGCAAACTGAGCCTGTTATCGCGACATTTCAACCACTACACATGCAATATTCACTTGAAGCATAATATATAGTGATATAACTATCTATCACTTCTCTTATAACCAAAGTCTATATAATATTACTGGAAAATATCCCATTTTCATCGCATTTGCATTATACCACTACGTTAATAGGCAGAGGTAGTTACCTATAGGCTCGCATAGCATTGTTGAAGTACAGCCGTAACTTGTCATGTCGAAATTGCTATGAAATAAACCTATAAACAATGTCTATGTTTGTATGATTACCGAATCATGAATATGGTTTACTATGCCACATCGTGAAAAGGTCTCAACCTTCGATGTCATTGCAATAGCAATGGTTTAACATACTGGGAGTATGAAATTACGTCAAGTTATTCGGTATGGACAGGGTTTCTGTTTCGTAGCTTCTGTAAGTGGCGCATTGTTTAGTTGGATATTTCGAACACAGACAAAACTTGATGTCTTCTCAGTTAAGCAATGGTAAAACCTTCAATCTCATTTCTAAATATTCGGGTCATTATTTGCTGGTATTTTCCGCAGTTTCTCTATATGTCTACCTTATATCATTTCCATCATAACCTTTTTCGTATCTGCCCACCGAGTCAGCTTGTGCCTTGAACGAGCTGGCAAATAGTCTATATTAAGGCACATTGAGACAAGATGGAAATTTACTTCTGTCTGATGAATATTTTCGTGGCACCGTTAGCCGTAGGTTTACATAGGGGTTAGTTGCCTTTCAGCTAATCTATATTCCCAGATAATGGCTGTACTTTGAAGGGTTTGGGTTTTATTTTGTCAAGTTTATACAGTTAAGGTCTTGGAGCGTCAGAAACAACGATATAAAGTTAGTACTAGTCTTTTTATACTGAGTCAAGAGTAATGCTAAACAGAGGCAGGAAATTCGCATGTAGGGTGATAAAATGATAGATTTATAATTCCGTTTCTTTTAAAGGTTTTTTTTCTTGGCATCAAGCTATATTGAGTTCATTAAGTACAAGAAGCTTAACACAGTCGGTTCAAGGACATAGATTGCATGAATCATATTGTCTCATCGCTTGGCATACATGGATCTGTTAATACAATTCTCGGAAACAATCATTTATATCTGGATATTGCGTTCAAGTATAAAATGTGTATCACAAAAAAAGGTTGGTAATTGTCTCTGCTATCATGCACGTTAAAACCACTGTTTATAACAATTATTTTGGTAGGTCAGCCTCAGTTAGCTTGGTCGATTTGCAACGCTCTTTAAGTTCCATTTTACCCATTGTAATAAACCTCACTACATATCAACATCTTGGTTTGTGTGGTCTCAAACATGAGTCACATATCAGTATATTTGTCAGATATGTATGCCTTTATGTTCTGTGTATGTGGGATGCATTAGGTGTCAGGGATAGACAGAACAAATATATCAACCCTCACTAAATCCAACTTAAGCGTGTTACTTTGAGACAAACTGTATGTAGGGCTTCTGGCTTTACGTTCTATCCTTGCATTTGGATCATAGGTCAGATACCATACAAAGAGCAAGTTAGTTTATACTTGGCGGCTCTTTTTCTGTTAGTCCCGGACATTCTTTGCCGTTCTCTTATGCTCTTGTTTAAACTAGGTAGATAGCTCATAGTGTGTGGTTATTGAATGTGAATATCTCCCAAACTTGCAACTGCCCAAAGCAATATATCCAACGACACTTATACGTAAAGTATAAGCTTGAGTAATTCAGGAGCTAGTGTTTTCAAACATGTTTTCGGCATAATGGAGCGCGAATATGTTTTACTATTATGCAGCTGGCAGACCTAAACCACCTGCTATAGAGTGACAGACATAAATCATCTTGTAAGCTGATGAACGGGAACTCTGATTGAGATGAGTCGATCACAACACATGACTGCTCGTCGAAAAAAACATCAACCACGTAGCAAGAGGAGGCAAAGAGCAGGCCAAGCTCAAGCAACGATTTTTCCCAGACGTTAAAGAGTAGCTGACGGTTATATAAGTGTACACCAGTTCTCTTATGAACAACACTAGCATATCCACAACCGCTTATTATCCATTGTGCTATACTCGGTGTGTTCTTTTAGTGTGCAACACGTCAGAATACATAGCTTATCTGTATCTTCATCGTAAATCAAACAAAATGTAACAGCATCACCCAGCAAGGTGGAATCTATATTCAAAGAAATAGATTTTAAGCACCCACCAATATCACATGTACGTAAACACAAAGCCGATAGACAAATGATGTTATGCGTATCATGGACCTATTTACCAGATTCAATGAATATCCTATTTGATTAACAAGGACAGTGGCATTTATACATCAAACCTTTGACTAGTTATGTATATTTTGTTTCTTTCATATAAAAGGGACTACTCTTTCAGTTCAGATGTAAAGAATATCCTCCGATTCGATGCACATAAAAGCACACTCCACTCCAATAGTAACGTCCGTGTATTCATTGTTTTTGCTTGTAAATACCGCACATCGTATCGAATTACTTTATCACTTCTTGTGATCATTGCTACAGTTTACAGGAACCCGCACTGCCAAAATAATATGTTTGCCCTTGCAAACGGTATAGGCGGCTATGAGACGATGTATCACAGCAATCATAATGGCTTAAAGGTTTCTACATTTTAAGTGGCCTCACTTTCTGGTAATTGCAGCATTACATCTGCATATAAAATTTCAACAAATGATATAACAAATGACGCTAGATTTTGATCAGCTCGAGAGCGTCACCTGGGTACTTGATGAATTTGCCGGCCTATAAGCTGCTTATGTTGGAAAGGCGTGTGGTAATAGCATAAACGTTTAAAAAACAGAAGCAGTCCTACATCATTCATCCTGGCAAAGTTTTGCCTAACCTCATGGCTTTATCGATAAGCGCAGTCAATACGATGATGCGCTGCAGGTAGAAGCATAATTTGAGTATCATGGTGCTTAATACCATAGCTTACGTCTCGTATGTTCTTGCAGGACATATTTACGTACGATGTAATTCGTACATTCACAGTTATATACATATAAAAATATAGATATATATATATATATATATATATATATATATATATATATATATATAAACATATATATATATATATATATATATATAAATATATAGATATATATATAGATAGATATATATATATATATATATATATATCTATATATATATATATATGTAAATATAATATTATATATTATATATATATATATATATATATTTATAAATGTATATATATATATATACAGTAATATATATATATATATATGTTCATATTCATATGTATATATATATATATATATTCTTATATGTATATGCACATACATATGTAAATGTATATTTACATATATATGCACATATAAGTATACATATGTATATATAAGTGTATATGTATAAATACGTATATGCATATATACTTATATATGTATATATAATTATACATATATACACACATATAAGCATACATATGAATATACAAGCGTGAATTTATATATTTATATATATGTATATATATATACATATATGTATATATATATATATATATATATATATATATATATATATATATACATATATGTATATATATATATATATATATATATATATATGTGTGTGTGTGTGTGTGTGTGTGTGTGTGTGTGTGTGTGTGTGTGTGTGTGTGTGTGTGTGTGTGTGTGTGATGTGAGTGTGTGTGAGTGTGTGTGATAAGAATAGCTACTGCTTATTTTGATTCGACCCCGTCATTCCTCCACTTGTATTTATAATATACACTCTACAGCGCTTTGGCAATACCAGTGCTGACAATATGTCACTTGCTGCTACCTGCTTAAAGTTTTACTGTTTTTGCGATGAGCATTTATGGAATGAGATCGAATTTGAAATGCCGTCCAATCAACCTGCATTTTTCTGCTAACAGGATGACTTATGCATGTAAGACTCATTGCAGTTAGTTGTTTAAGCCTACCAACTGCAACATAATAAAACTCATCAACTCACATAACACGTACCGCAGTTTGGCCGAATATTGGTTTCTCCGGCAGATAAGAGGGCAACTAGTGATAAGATGAGTAAGGCCTCTCACATGCGCCAGTAGAAAACGTTTCAGACTGTAGACTGCACAAAATAATGAAAAAAATAGCCACTCTACACTGTGCACATAAAATGCGTGAATGGATTGTCCTCACAAACTCAAATTAATCGATGTTCGCTTTGCAGCAAGTAAAACATTATTGAATAGTATGTAACGCAATAACCGTTTCACCCATTATATGTTCCTTTGCATATTATATTCCAACAGAAAACCTTTAATAACAAATGTGTTCTCTAAAGAGAAAGTCATAAATCAAGACAGGTGATTATTTCTTGTGCTTCACCATACACGTGGAGATTGTGTTCGCGGCAGCACTGTTGTTCTGAGATTGGCACGTTCCGGCGAGAACATGATTTCCTCTACTCTATTCACTATAGAATAATGTAATACGCGTTGAACCTAGCCTGTATGGTAAATATTGTTTGACATATACGTATTAACCAACCGCGGTTTCACTCTTTACTAGTAGCTTTCGATAATATATTGCCTGTAGTGTGAGGTAAGCAACCAGTTTTTGTAATCCGCACTGCATCTTTACAAAACCCGCGAGTCATTTTGCGCTAATGCTTCACTACCAATAAAATCATACAACCTGATTGTATGTTTGGCTACATGGTAAAGTGAGTTTCAGCCTCATTAGTTAAAAAAATATCTGACTTACGCAGACCTCTAGACAATCCATACGTTGCATTAACACAGCTTTCATTGTTCATAAACAGCAAGAACCCAGCAGGATCATCAATTGTGTGCCAACAAATTATGCCGCAAGATGTGTTCTTAGGTCGAGATTGATGGGAGTTGTGCTGCAAATATATGTATTTAAACACAGACACAAAGAGGACCCATAGTAGTCTGAACCTAATGATCACGGCTGCATTAAATCGAAAAAAACACCTCCTTGCATCCGATAATTTGCACTACAGCATATGTGAACCAGGTAACATTTGCACAACAAGCACCTCAGCGGAAATTTTTGTAATCATCATGGGCGTCTCTTGAGTTATGCACCTGATTGCCCATCGGGATTTGCCTTTTCCTACATCATGAAATAAGCTCTTTACTCTCGTCAGCTTAAACGCCTGGTGATTTTCTCTACACTCATGTCTTCAAAATGTGCTTGACAACCTGTATTTGTATATATTGATCCAAACACATTACCAGCCATACATACCACGCATTAATCTTGAGAATTTTTAGGATACGAATATCCTAAAGTGCAGCTGAGAGCCGTTGGTTCGACTTCATGTCATGATTCAACGTTAGTTTGGCTCTTCTTAGCCTACTTCTTATAATTGAGCATTACTGTAAATTAACATTGGCTGCCGTGGCATGAATATAATGGTCAGACATAAACTAAACAGTCTTAGCCTAGTATTAACTAACACGGTGCACAGATTACTGTTCACTACAACCGTGCTATTCGTGCGCATATTGATAAACTTAGGGGAACCAGAAGGGTCGGAGTTGGGATGGGCATTCAGGTTATTCGATGCTCCTAATTAACCTGGTAGGTGAAACGTGATATTTTAGGGAGATAAATTTGTCTATTCATGCGAACGTGGGATGGTTATTCGCTCGTAGGTATCTCTACTCGTTCGGACGCGATATTCATTCAGGTGGCCTCTTTATTGCATGCCCTATCACCTGTTTGTGCAACCAGAACAAAACATCACTTACTTATCATTGCCTATACCAGACTCCATGTTTTATATAACATCTGGTTGGTCTGGTTCTATTTGTAAGTTTTCCAGTGCGTAGAAGCTCAAACATGATTTTATTGCTACTTCTTGGGGGACTGCGTTCTTGTTCGGTACACGTACATTAGCAAATGAACGACAAACGAACGAAATCGGCAAGGTAGGTGGCATTCTATTCGCACTCACAGCTCGAGTGAGGCGCATATATATATATATATAGATATATATATATATATATATATATATATATATATATATATATATATATATATATATATATAGATATATATATATATATATATATATATATATATATATATATATAGATAGATATATATATATATATATATATATATATATATATATATATTTATGTTTATATATATCTATTTATCTATATATGCATGTATATATATATACATATATATATATGTACATATATATATAGATATTCATATATATATATTCATATATATTCATGTATATATATAAGTATATATAAATATCTTTATAAACATATATATGTATATAAATATATATATTATTAAAATATATATATATATAGATATATATATACACATATATATATATATAAATATAAATATACTTATATATATGCATATTTACATATATATATATATATATATATGTTTACATATTGTTATATATCTATATATATATACTTAAATATATTTATATATATATATGTATATATGCATATATATATATACTTAAATATATTTATATATATATGTATATTTGAATAAATATATGTATTAATATTTATGTATATATATATATATATATATTTATATATATATATATGTATATATATGTATATATATATATATATATATATATATATATATATATATATATATTAATGAATATATATATGTATATATATATATGTGTGTGTTCTCGTGCGTGTATTTGTGTGTGGGTGTATGTGTAAGATTTGGGTGTATGTGTTACATGAGTTACATTTGTTAAACTGGAGGACTTTTGCAATCGAACAAACCAAACGTTATTAATATATCAATGTGTTGTTAACACTATGTCAAGGTATGAGCTAATCTGGTTAAATTTTACTTTCATATAAAACGCATGCATGATGATTGTTTCCATTGTATATATGCCTATAACTATGCGCAGTTCATATATATGTGCATATGAATCAATCACATTACTGCCAGTGAAAGAAGAAAGACAACCCGAGAGCTAGCAAAAGTAAATGCCTTTAGGTTTACATCGCTATGAATAAGCGCTACTATGAATTATACATCCCAAGGCGCTGCGTTGCCTAACGAGTAGAAACCACTCATCGATCATCATTTAGGACGTGTAGTTGTCGTAAATATGGCTAATATCCTGGATATGCTACGTGCACAAGCACATGAAAATCGGCTTTATGTGAGTTTTACCCACAGTATGATAGATTAGGATGAGTTTGATGTATGGATAGAGTTAATTCCTTCAGATAGTTTTCCAGGAGTAGCGTGCTTGCTGTGAATGTACCGGCAATGTGTTAAAGTTGAACGAAAATCCATCAATTGGAGAGGTTAATTGCGTTGTGGAGAGCCGAAACTTTACGGCGACGTAGCTATGATGTACTCTTCAGAGAATCTACATCGTTGTTGCAAGGGCTTCATTGTCTTCAACTAAATCGTGTGTGAATGTAATAACCAAGGGATATTACTAACTCTCACCGTTACCTTGGAATAAGCCTATGTTTGTCGTAACCAAAAGGCAACTAGTTTCATGTATATCCTAAATTCGTGTATCAGCCCCCTTCTGGGCAGCACGCAAGATCTGTCACATTAAGCAAAATCAAGCGACCTACAATATACAGTTACTGATTGACTAAGTACGCGCAAACGGAAAGGTAAAGCCATAAAGTGAATACGCTTACATACAACGTTTATACGACGAAAACAAACTGCCCTTTTCAGCTCGGAAATCAGACAAATATTCTTGATCAGGGTGAAACAATTCGACAGAATCTGAAGACAAATGTTCAAGTTCCTGTGAAATATAAAGATGATATGTTTAGAATCCTTCATTGAATATTTGCCCTGTAGGTATTCATTGCGTGTTATATTTCGACAGCTATTTGAATGCCGTTCCGGCCCAAATCGCCGTGTGATCAATGTAAAAAATTAATGTCAAAATATGTAATCAAGGTGCTGAAGAATGGCATCCGTTTGTTTGAATGGAAGTGTAAGTGCTGTTGTACTGCGATATATTACTTTAACGATTGTTTTACCAAACAAATGTGAGAAGAACAAAGCATGATGGACAAAATTTATTTTTTATACCCCATCATATGCATAACCGAAACAAAGCATACCAATACCAGCAGAACATAATATGGATCTGATTATTGGAGCCAGATAGTGTATTGAAACATCCATTATTAAAGAATACCAAACCATGCTATAAACGAAACACGAGCCAGCCATACAAATTTCCCTTCACCGAATCATTAGCTATAAGTCTAAACTGAAGTGCTGTTATCTGCCTGGCTTATGGAAATCCTTCCGTAAATGATCACGTTAAGAGTGTTCTGTTTATGCACATTGATCACATCATAATAAACAAACGGGTCAGTATGGTCCAATATTCGCATATCTTGTTCACAAAATTTCTTCTGGAAGATATTTTATCACAATCACCATTGCTAATCCCGTCAGAATCATAGACGACTGTCTGTAGAGGCTCGTAAGCCAATAAAAATCTCTAAAGCAATCCTCACAGAATCATGTACGCAGTTCTTTCTAATCAGACATGTATTCGATTTAATTACGTGACTTCAAGGAACGGAACAACAAATACAGCTGACTACGTGGTCCACAAATTCAATAATTCGCTTGGTTAGCCATAGCAGATTAGCAGCGATGAGGCCTGGATGTAAAATAAGCTCAACAGCACGTTTTAACTGGTTCCTGGTTCATTGTCCTGCACAAAAGACAAGAGGCGTGTTAACCACGGGGCTAAATCACACGCACCATTAATAGAAAAACACTGTATCTCATATATATATATATTAATATAAATATATATATATACATATATGTATATATATATATATATATATAATTATATATATATATTTGTATATATATATATATTTGTATATTTATATGTATGTATATATATAAATATATGTTATATATACACATATATATAGATATCTATTTATATATATGCACATGAATATATGTATATATATATGCTATATATATATATATGCATATATATATATATATATATATATATATATATATATATATATATATATATATATATATATATATATATATATATATATATATTTGTAAATAGATAATCCATGGCTACAACCATTACGTATATCTTAACCAGACGAACCACAAGAACGGAGTGTAGAGCTACCATTGGTCATGTCAAGTTAATAGTATAGGTCTCAACACATGAAGGGCTCTTTGCAGGTGTTCGTAAGCTCCAATAGACTAGAAAAAGTTTTTGCCCAGGGCATGATATGTGTTTGACGTCGGTGCTATTGAGAGCGTTCATTAATAGCGACAGCTTAAACGTAAGAGTTTTACATACATCATACTAGGTATTTCATAATACACGTATGGATGATTTACAGGAAATATGAAATTTCCTCATCAGCGTAGTGGTGCTCTGTCTGCATGTGTTGTATCATTGATGGTTTGTTGAAAAGTGGTTTTATCAACACAAGGGTTATCTAATTAGTTTATGTGGCTATACTTGAAAAGCAGTTAGTTTGATAAACATCATTATAATAAGCGTTGAAGACGTAAAAGAAAGATTTTCTTATCAAATTACTTTCTGCCTGAGTGAGTGATTAAGTCCTTAATAACTAGGTTATCAGATCATGCATGAACAGGTATAATTTTCTCATACATGATGATATGTTATTGAAGCGGATTTCTGGATATAATTGATCAGCTTAATATATATATATATATATATATATATATATATATATATATATATATATATATATATATATATATATATATATATATATATATATATATATATATATATATATATATATATATATATATATATATATATATATATATATATATATATATATATATATATATATATAGATAGATAGAGATAGATAGATAGATAGATAGATAGATAGATAGATAGATAGATAGATAGATAGATAGATAGATAGATAGATAGATAGATAGATAGATAGATAGATAGATAGATAGATAGATAGATAGATAGATAGATAGATAGATAGATAGATAGATAGATAGATAGATAGATAGATAGATAGATAGATAGATAGATAGATAGATAGATAGATAGATAGATAGATAGATAGATAGATAGATAGATAGATAGATAGATAGATAGATAGATAGATAGATAGATAGATAGATAGATAGATAGATAGATAGATAGATAGATAGATAGATAGATAGATAGATAGATAGATAGATAGATAGATAGATAGATAGATAGATAGATAGATAGATAGATAGATAGATAGATAGATAGATAGATAGATAGATAGATAGATAGATAGATAGATAGATAGATAGATAGATAGATAGATAGATAGATAGATAGATAGATAGATAGATAGATAGATAGATAGATAGATAGATAGATAGATAGATAGATAGATAGATCGATAGATAGATAGATAGATAGATAGATAGATAGATAGATAGATAGATAGATAGATAGATAGATAGATAGATAGATAGATAGATAGATAGATAGATAGATAGATAGATAGATAGATAGATAGATAGATGAATTGACTTGGGTGCCTGTGATCTGACCCCTTTCAGAATTCAGACGTCCTGATAATTTATCTATCATCAGTGTATATTTAAAAGACTTATAATATAACAGAAAAGTATGCCTTCATGTGTCATAAACAAAATACGATCTCTATTCCCAGACCTAGTTGGTCTTTACAGAGGATAACTAGAAAGAAGCTGTGGACGTTGTCTTTGTAGGATTAAAGCGGCATCGATGTTTTCCCACAAGCATGTCCTTTGCTGGCTTCTCAAATTGAGCAGCATTAGGGGGTGGAACACTCCTTTCTGCCGAAAGAACTTTTGCTTGTCTGTAACTGGGATATTTCTAACGGAGCACAAATACTTCTGCAATGAGATTGTCGAAATAATATGAAACTTAACCAGTTAATAAAAAATAAGTAATAAACTGTCTTTGAATCATTAAATGGAATGCTTGGTCTTTTGTGCAATTATAATACCTACATTAATAAATGGTAACCCTATGGGCACTGCGGAGATTCGTTTATCATAATAAATGCCAGCATTATATTTTTGTCTAACTCATATTTACACATACTGAACCACAAATCCTGTGATATATACCAACCAAAAGTGATATGAACTTTGACAGGCTTCACCACTGGATCCCCCTGTCTGGACTTTGGATATGACACTCCCCATTGTGACTGGCCTTGTTGAGTGACTGCCTGGCCTCTATTGGAGTTTTTATTAAAAGCAAAACTGCCAGGAGTAATCTTGAAGCAAAGCACCAACAGTAGCATATATAGCCTGGTGGTCTGCCATGCCTACATGAGCTCACAATACACCAGCATGTCACAACTTTATAAGCACCAGCACAAACCCATGTTCCATTTCTTTGTGTGGCTTTGATCCTTAATAAATGAACATAGAATACAAGATACTGTATAGCACCTACATACAGAGGCAACATGTGTTTCAGTGTCGACCAGCTGTACACCAATGATATTTCCCAAAAGAGGGATCAAAATCACCTATAATATATCAATATACATCTTTATACAGACAATGTCTAATTGGTCCTATGACATAAGTTGTACTCCTAATGTAAATGGACCAATTATACACAGTATGTAGTGTATCCAAATCACTAGAGGCTAAATAATAAACAGGCAATATCATGCAAACATTTTGAGATCACATTGAAACACCTGTTAGCAAGCCATGGGGCCTTACTTCACCAGTGATGCCTTAGCCTTAACACGGCCATGTCATTTGGGTCGTATGATTATTCATATAAGAAATAAATTGTGCTGTCAATCAAACACAAAGGCACAAACATGACTGTGTATGAAAATTGAATGATCCTAGCTATCTTACCTGTAGATGTCGTCTTTTCTCAAAGGCACCTAGACGTTTCACTTGACCCTGATTCACATCCATGTAATTAAAAATCGTTGGCATGGCATCTTGATGAAGCCTAGGTTGTTTTGAAAAGCCCAGATTTCTGAGCGGCTCGGGGTCTGTTTTATAGGTGTCCCTCTCAAAGTGCTCGGAGCAAAAGACAGTAGTTTTGGTCGGCTTCTTATCCTTCCTCTTCACCTTTACAATCCAATTCTTATGCATGTTTCGGTCTTACGGGAACCGAAAGAAACTCTTACCCGACCTCTCGTCGTTTCTACACCCAGCCGCACAACAATAAGGCATAGCCCAAACTGTAAGTGTCACAAAAAGTTTGTTGACCTTCGTGATCAGCGAGCATCGAGCAGCGAAAGTGACGTCACGGGCCGAATAATTCCGAACGTTGCCGAGCGGGAAGTTCAACAAGTAGAAGACGAAAACGTACACTTTAAAATCATTTTTTAAAGGAATAGGGTGTCCCAAAGTAGCCGCTATTGATATGAATACCATTATTGAAGTTTATTCTTTCGAATTGCGCTTTAAAAAATATTGTGTCTGTGATCTTTAATGAATAATCTATATTATGTGAAAGTATAAATTTACAACAAGTTGACTGTTAGTGGTTTCGCGAAGGGTGACAAGTCAATGCTGCATGCTGCAAATCACACAGTTAGCAACTCGTACTATGTGTATAGACGCACATGTGAAAATAAATCTTGTATATCATTTTGTCGTTTTCACGTGAGGCGCCATCTTGGTGTTGCTAACAATGCATATGCGATTTAAACGTCCCATGCTCTGTCCTATTGTTTATGAAACAGTCTGTTGTGTAAACATACGTTATTATCCCTAAATGTTTGGGTTTTCATATATAAATTTACCAATAGGGTTCTATGCTCCCTAATGTGTAAATCAAAAAGGCATGTAAAAATGTCTCCACCTGTCATTTCAATAGCAATGGTTTAACATGCTGGGAGTATGAAATTACGTCTAGTCATTCAGTTTCGACCGGGCTTTGTTTAGTTGGATATTTCGAACACAGACAAAACATGATGCTTTGTCAGTTATGCATTGAAAAAATCTTCCATCTTATTTCTATATATTCGGATCATTATTCGCTGGTATTGCCCGCAGCTTTTTCAATATGTCTACATTATTTCATTTCCTATCACAATCTTTCTTATCAGCTTGTGCCTTGAACGAGCTGGCAAATAGTTTATATTTAGGCACATTGAGACATATGTTTGTTCAAATAGTGCTGTATCGAGGTATGGATCACAGCGTGCCAAGATGGAAATTTTACTCCTGTCTGATGAATATTTTCGTGGCACCGTTAGCCGTAGGTTTACATAGGGATTAGTTGCCTTTCAGTTAATCTATTTTCCCAAATAATGGCTATACTTAGAGGGGCTTGGGTTTTATTATGTCAAGTTCATACAGTATAGAGCGTCAGAATCAATGATATAAAGATAGCACTAGTCTTTTTATTTGGAGTCAAGAGTAAAGCTAAGCAAAGGCAGGATATTCGCTTTTAAGGTGATAAAATGACAGATTTATAGCTCCGTTTCTTCTACCGGTTGTTTTGCTTGACATTAGCCTAATATTAAGTTCATTATGTAGATAAAGATAAACAAAGTCGGCTCAAGGACATAGATTGCATGAATAATATTGTGTCATCGCTTAATGATAAAATTTTCGGAAACAATCATGTATATCTGGATATTACGGTCAAGTATGATATGTGTATTGGTTCGTTAATTGTCTTTGCTTGATTTAACAAGGTCTATATCAATTATTTTGGTAGGTCAGCCTCCTTTAGCTCGGATGGTTGGCAACGATCTTTAAGTTCCATTTTACCCATTGTTATAAACCTCATTAATTATCGACATCTTGGTTTGTGTGGTCTCGAATATAAGTCACATATCAGTACATTTGACAGATCAACATGCTTTTATTTTAGGTGTATCGGGATGCATTAGTTGTAAGGTATACAGAGAACAAATATATCAACCTTCACTATATCAAACTTAAGCGTGTTAATTTGAGACATGCGAAGAACAGTATGTAGGACCTTTGGCTTAACGTTCAATCCCTGCATTTGGATCAAATACCATAGACCCTGAACTTGTTTGCCGTTCGCTTATGCTCTTGTTCACACCAGGTAGATAGTACATAGTGTTTGGTCATTTATTGTGAATATCTCCCAACCGTGCTACTACCCTAAGCAAAATATCCAACGACACATATACTGAAGTATAAGCTTGAGCAAATCAAGAGCCAGTGTTTTCATACACGTTATCGGCTCAATGGAGCGCGAATATGTCTTAATATGTTGCAGCTGAAAGACTTTAACCACATGCTATAGACTGACAGACATAATTCATCTTGTTAGCGGATGAACGGGAAATCTAATTGTGATGAGTCGATCACAACCCATGAATGCTCGTCGATAAAACATCAACAACGAAGCAGAAGATGGCAAAACTCAAGCAACAATTTTTCTCTGACGCTGATGAGTAAATGAGGCCTCAGCTTTTTGGGTGTCGATTTTATACAACTGAATTACAAAAAGCGATTAACATTTTCATATCCCCTACGGTTTTTTTACGTAATGCTGGGCCGCGTCAAATGTAGAATCCTTACATATGAGACGCGGACGATGTAACACAGCAATCATAATGGCTTCAAGGATTCTACATTTGACGCGGCCCAGCATTACGTAAAAAAACCGTAGGGGATTATGAAAATGTTAATCGCTTTTTGGTAATTCAGGCATTACAGCTGCATATAAAATCATGACAAATGATCTACCCAAAAAGCTTGTTTTGGATCGGCTCAAGAGCGTCACCTGGGAACATGATGAACTAGCCGCTTTTTTAACGAAGCAAGGGACGCCTTCGGCCTATAAGCCGCTTATGCTGGAAAGGTCTGTGGTAATAGCATAAACGTATAAAAAACAGAAGCAGACCTACATCATCCATCCTAGCGAAGTTTTGCATAACGTCTGGCCGTTTTGATAAGCGCCGTCAATACGATGATGCGCTGCAGGTAGAAACATAATTAGAGCGTCAAGATGTTTAATACAATAGCTTACGTCTCGTATGTTTTTGCAGGATATATGTACGTACGACTTGTAATACACGCATATATATACAAATGTATATATATATATATATATATATATATATATATATATATAGAATATATATATATATATATATGTGCCGTATATATATATATATAGATATATATAGTATAGATATATATATCCCGTATGGATATATGTATATATATAATATATATATATGTAAATATATATATATATATATAATACATACAAATGTGCACATATAGATATATGTATTTATACTATACATATATATATGTGCATTTATGTGCGTGCGTGTGTGTATGTGCGTATATGTATGTGTGTATGTATGGATGTTTGTGTGTGTGTGTGTGTGTGTGTGTGTGTGTGTGTGTGTGGTGTGTGTGTGTGTGTGTGTGTGTGTGTGTGTGTGTTGTATGTGTGTATGTGTGGTGTGTATATATATGTGCCTCATATATGCAATACGTCAGAATACATAGCTAATCTGTATCTTCATTGTAAATCAAACAAAATGTAACAGCAACACACTATAGAGTACAGCGCTTTAGCAATATCAGTCCTAGCTGCTGCTACCTGCTTGAGGTTTTACTGTTTTTGCAATGAGAATTCATGGGATGATATCGAGTTTGAAATGCCGTCCAATCAACCTGCATTTTGTTCTCCTAACAGGATGACTTATGCCTGTTAGACTCATTGCAGCTGGTTGTTTAAGCCTACCAACTGCAAAATAATAAAACTCATCCATTCCCAAAATACATACCGCAATTTGGCCGAATATTGGTTTCCTCTAGTGATTAGATCAGTAGGGCCTGTCACATGCGCAATTAGAAATTATTTCTGACTGCACAAAATAATGAAAAAAATTTAATTGATTGTCCGCACAAACTCAAATTTATTGATGTTCGTTTTGCAGCAAGTAAAGGATTATGCCCCACATGCATTTTATGATTATTGTGGCTATATTGAATGGTATGTAAAGCCATCACCGTTTTACCTTATATATTTTCCTTTGCATATTATATTCCAACAGATAAACTCTAATAAAAAATGTGTTCTGCGAAGAGAAGGTCATGAATCCAGATTATTTCTTATGCTTCACGATACAGTGGATATTGTGTTTGCGGCAGCACTGCCTGTACTGAGATTTGCCCTTTCCGCGAGATTTCCTCTCGACTGTTTCTTACGCTCCACTATGTCTGAACACTCGACCTGGTTCATCGAGCAATCTACTTCTAGAACAATGTAATACGCGTTAAACCTAATCGGTATTCTGAATGATGTTTGCGAACAAAATCGTATTAACCAACCGCGGTTTCACTCTTTACTAGTAACTTTTGATAATATATTGCCAGTAGTTTGAAGTAAGCAACCTGTTTTCGTAATCCGCACTGCATCTTTACAAAAACCGCGTGACACTTTGCCCTAATGCTTCACTACCAATGAAATCATAGAACCTAATTGTTTGTTTGGCTACATGGTAAAATGAGTTTTAGTCTCAATAGTAAAAAATGTCTGACTCACGCAGACCTCTAGAAAATCCATACGTTTCCTTAACACAGCTTTCATTATTCATGAACAGCAAGCAAGAACCCAGCAGGATCATCAATTGTGTGCCAACAAAATGATGCCGGAAGATGTGTTCTTAGGTCGAGTTGGATGGGAGTTGTGCTGCAAAGATCTGGTGAGTATTTATACACAGACACAAAGAGGACTCCTAATGGTCTGAACCTAAAGATCACAGCTGCATTAAATCGAATACAACACCTCCTTGCATCCGGTAATTTGCACTACAAGATGTGTGAACCTGATAACATTTGCACAGCAGGCACCTTGAGTTATGCACCTGTTTGCCCATGGGATCTAACTTTTCCTACATTATGAAATAATCCCGTTACTCTCGTCAGCTAAAACACCCAGTGACTAATCTTTTCGAAATGCATTTCAGGTCTTGCCATTGACAACCTGTATTTGTATTAATAAAGCCAAGCACATTAATAGCCATACATACCGCGCGTTAATCTTGAGAACTTTCAGGATACGAATATCCTAACTTGCAGTTGAGAGCCGTTGGTTCGACTTCATGTAATGATGCAACGTTAGTTTGCCGCTTCTTAGCCTACTTCTTGTAATTGAACATTCCTTTACTGATTGCATCAACATTACTGTAGATAAACAATGGCTGTTGTTGCATGAATATAATGGTCAGACATAGACCCAACAGTCTTAACCTAGTATTAACTATCACGATGCAAAGAATACAGGCCAATCCAGCCGTGCTATTCTCGCGCAGAATGATAAACTCATTAGGGGTACGAAAAGGATAGAAGTTCGATGCTCCTAATTAACCTGGTAGGTGAAGAGTGATATTGTAGAGAGATAATTATGTCTATTCATGCGTACGTTAGATAGCATTTACTCGTGGTTATCTCTACTCGTTCGGACGCGACATTCATTCAGGTAGCCATTTTATTTGATGCCCAACCACCTGTCTGTACAACCAGAACAAAACATCACTTACTTATCAATGTGTGTGTGTGTGTGTGTGTGTGTGTGTGTGTGTGTGTGTGTGCGTGTTTGTGTGTATGTGTGTGTGTGTGTGTGTGTGTGTGTGTGTGTGTGTGTGTGTGTGTGTGTGTGTGTGTGTGTGTGTGTGTGTGTGTGTGTGTGTGTGTCTGTGTCTGTGTCTGTGTCTGTGTCTGTTTATATAAAAATATATATCCTTTTGTGGATCAAGTGAAAACAGTTGCATAGAATTGTGATAAAATCAACCATATTCTATTTGGACATAAAAGATGATACACCAAATTGATTGATCGGAAGACGCTTTACATTGTTAAGAAAACAGAAAAACAAAATGGCAACCATATATTGTATGCAGTCTTTTCAGTGACACAGACCGACTTGGTCCATGGGGGCTGGATATGCCCTCCTACTTACTCAGTTACTGCAATTGCCAATGCTACAATCATGCATATTATGTTCCTCCTGCGTATCAATGGTTAAACAGTATCCCTTGTTGGGTATTATTGTTTCCACTATCTTTATCATGGTCTTAACAACCATGCATTTCTATTAAGTTTCACAAAACACAAGGATTGTATGGTCATATTACGCGAAGAAAAACAGGCATCACAAGTCAAATCAGTATTTAGCTTGCCAAGTAAACATGGAAAATAATATCGTTGGCTGGAAGTATTATCGAGAAGTGGCATTGATTACACTATCCATGAATTCGAGGCGCCAAAAGGCTAAACTTAAGTATCAAATATGGCTTAAATATGCCGAGCTTGTATGTATGTCATAGTTCATTATATATCAGTGTCTTCTTAATCTAGTAAATCGTGATTGCTACTGGCCGCCATTGGTTAGATTTGTTAAATTAGGGGGCTTTTTCGATTGAACAAAGCAAACGTTATTAATATATCAGTGTGTTTTTAACCCCATTGGCCATAGCTATGTCAAGGTATGACCTAAGCCGGTTAAATTTTGCTCTCATATAAAATGCATAAATGATGTTTATTTCAGTTGAATGCCTGTTGATCACTATGCGCAGCTCATAGATACGAGCAAATGAATCAATCACATTATTTGCAGTAAAAGAATAAAGACAACCTGAGAGCTAGCCAATAGAAAATTTCTTTATGTTTACATCGCTATGAATAAGCGATACTGTGTTTTGTCTCTATTGATATACAATGCTTTGGGCTACTATGAATTATCCATCCCAAGGCACTGCATTGCCTAGCGAGTTGAAACCACTCATTGATCATCATGTAGGACGTGTAGTTGTCGTAAATATACCTACTGTCTTGGATATGCTACGTGCACAAGCACACGGATATCGGCTTTATGTGAGTTTTATCCACAGGATGATAGACAACACACGCAGTCGACCGACTACTTGGTCGACAAATGCGATAATTCGGTTGGTTAGCCACAGCGGATTAGCAGCAGTCAGGCCTGGATGTAAGGTTTGTAAAACTGCACGTTCTAACTGGTGCCTGGTTCGTAGTTATGAGTCTTGCACCCAAAAAAAGCTAAATCACATGCACAATAAAAAAAAACATATATATATATATATATATATAAAAACATATGCTTTTTACCTGGTGTGAACAAGAGCATAAACGAACGGCAAACAACAAGGCCCGGGTCTAAGAGAAACAGACTCGTCAAGTATACACATCTTTAACTTTCTCTGTCTAAGGTGTCTGAATTTAGATCCTAACGTTAGGAAAGAAAGAAAAGCAGAGATCCTACATACAATTCTTCGCAGGTCTCAAATTAGCTCCCTTAAGTCGGATTTAGTGAGGGTTGATATATTTGTTCCGTGTATATCTGACACATGATGCATTCCAGATACACAGGAAATGAAGCAATCAAATCTTACAAATATACTGATATGTGACTCACGTTTGAGACCAAGATGTTGATAAGTAGTGAGATTTATAACAATGCGAAAATAGATTAACTGAAAGGAAACTTACCCGTATGTAATCCTGCGGCTGACAGTGTCTAGACAATATTCATCAGACAGGAGAAAAATTTCCATTTTGGCGCTCTGCTGTTATCATATCGCTGATATGTTTCAATTTGCCAGCACGTTCAAGGCACTAGGTGAATCAGCCGACTCGGTGAAAAGATTGTAAAAGGAAATGAAATGTGGTAGACATATTGATAAAGCTGCGGACAATTTACAAAGTTTATGTCTTAATGTGCCTAAATAAATAACTATTTGCCAGCTCGCTCAAGGCTCAAGCTGACTCTGTGGACAGATAAGAAAAGATTGTGATAGGAAATTATATAAGGTAGACATATTGATAAGCTGCGGACAATATCAGCAAATAATGACCCGAATATATAGAAATGAGATTGAAGGTTTTACCATTGCTTAACTGATAAGACATCAAGTTTTGTCTGTGTTCGAAATATCCAACTTAACAATGCGCCACTAACAGAAGCTACGAAACAGAAAGCCCTGTCCATAATGAATGACTAGACGTTATTTCATACTACCAGTATGTTAAACCATTGCTACGGAAATGACATCGAAGGTGGATTCATTTTCACATACTTATTTGATTTACACATTAGGGACCATAGAACCCTATTGGTAAAATTATATATGAAAATTAAAACATGTACGGACTACTAACGTATATTTACACGGCGGACTGTTTCATAAACAATATGACAGAACATATGACCTTAAAACATATGCATTGATATCGGCAATGCAATGGCGCGTCATCTGAGGCGATGAAATAATATACGTGGTTTATTTTCACCTGTACGTCTATACACATAGTGCGAGTTGCTAACTGGATTATAGGTAAAATACAGCGTTGATTTGTTACCACTCGACAAACCCTCACCTTGTTTTAAATTTAAACAAATTCACATGAATACAGATTTTTCATTAAGTATAATTTGTAAACTGTCAAGGCCCGTCAATAAGGCGCGGAATCCATAAACTGCCTGGGTATTATCATTTGCATAGCAAATAGCAATAAGGTTAAAAATAGTCAATGTCCTCTATATAGGTAGCAGTAAACACACGTGTCGCCTAAAATTGTTTATATAGTGCTTGTACATGAACGCGAAAGTGACGCCTTCTGCTGTCGCCTGACAGAAGAACCTCAGTATATAGCGTAATACAAACGAGACCAACTTCAGATGAATTACCACTTATTTGTGCTGCCTTTGACAATGTCATGATATACAAATACCATCCGTTGTCCATTTGTTTACATGATCACGCACATGCATTGCAAAGCTGTATGATTTCCCTCTCGTCTCATCCTACTGCCTTTACCAATGACTGCTATCATATCGTCCGTTAAATGATTATTGCCCATAAAGCAAACATTGTACACGGACAGAGATGCTGCTTTCTGCCATGTACTGTCCTGCTACTTAGTAAGCTATGACTAAGAAGAACTGAAATGTTGTTATTTGTCTGCTCTACTACACATCAGAAGACAATGACTGCTGGAGGCATTTATAAATCTCACTGCAGATGATCAGCGGTTACCAGGCAGAAAATTCGACTTAGTAGTAGATGTCATTTCACCTTTTGAAGTCAGGCAATTAAATCAAATCAATGTCTGATGTGAAGTAAGTGCTTATTAGATCTTGTGAACATTCCCCGTGGAGAGATGTTGTTGGATATGAAATGCATAAAGTATGGCACGCCTGCTGATAAAGGAGATGGTGCAGTTGTTAAAGACGGATGTTTTTCAAGATTTATCTCGAGAAATTATATTGCACATGCTATAGAAGCGATGTTGACAGATATCGAAGCCGTGTTGAGGCGGTATAAACTACGTTTTGGGATAGTAAACTATATTTCTTATTCGGTAAACATACAAAAATAGAACAATGTTTATATATTTATTCGATAGCAATTTCTACGTGACAAATTACGGCTCCACTTCATTAATGCTATGCGAGCGATTGGGTACCTACCTCTGCCTCTTAACGTAGCGGTATAATGCTAATGCGATGGAAAAAGGGATCTTTTCCAATAATATTATAAAGACTCTGGTCATAAGAGAAGTGATAGACTGTTATAACACTATATGTTATGCTTCAAGTAAATATTGCATGTTTAGTGGTTGAAATGTTACGTTAACAGACCCAATTGCAATTAAGCCAGCCGGAAATGTTTCTTGACTAATGTAACGACAATCACAATGACCAATAGTCGACATTTGCTTAGGGAAGGATCCGCATCCAAGGAGGCAAAACACACTGTGTGAATATTCATATTTAATGGTATCAATCACCATCAACGCGTTTCCATGCACCGGATTCGATGCTGGAAAATTTAATATGCTCCATCGTCATTAGGACAAGAATCGTTGACCATCTTAGGTAGGTCAGGAATCGACTTCCTCTAAACATGCAACATGCTATCGTTGTCGATGTTCAAGCAACAAGCAATAGTGAGTTGTGGCTTTGGCACGATTATATAGGTAAAAACAAATACTAAACGTATAGTGAATCTCCCGAGGGACAACATTATAAACATTTAAGAACGAACGGATTGCTTAGTTCAAACGGATTAACAGGCTGTGTCAGTGAATGTAAGTGATCAAACAGAGAAGACGCACTGTGACACTACGTACAACGCAGCTTCCTCAAATAACCACTGACAACTCTAGAGTGAAGCGTAAATGCGAATACCCCGTCCAAGTTTAATGTATTTAAAGGAAGAGAGAAGATAACAAAAAGCATAGTTGCCAGCTTAAAATTGCAGGCACTTTAATGACTAAATAATCTTGTATTTGTTGAAACTACGGATGAACGCGATTGCGTCAAATATCATTGAATATATAGACAGCTTTGGCTAACTGCAGAATGAATCTGATATAGTGAATCTGTCAGACATAAATCGCCTAGTAAGCAGATAGCTAGAACTAGATATGTGATAATTACTCCACCTCAAAACATGAATGACTTATATAACAATATTACCAATTCAAACACGTGTGTGTGTGTGAATTCTATCTATCTAGTGCGATCCTGTGTAACTCAATCTTTTCTACGAGCGGCTTGCGATGCTGTGGAGTTTGCCTTTTGTTTATATCATAATTCAAAATTAATCATTTTATAATACATTGGACGGTTGCATCCGCTAACATAAACCAATACTACAAGTCGTCCAGATTTCTTTATAGACTGCGTTATATGCAAAATCGAAGAATATTGCGAGTGTCAAATGATTGTATCGAAGCATAAGTTGTAAACAGCTTCATCTTGGCTTAAGGTCTCAATTCCGATGCAAGAAGTTTTGGCTCACCTGAACTTCATCCCAAAACTAATGCCTACCTGTCCAGAAGGCGGTTTGTCCGTGAACACACAACTCTCGATGTTATGCAATTTCAGAAGAACATTTACACCGATATATGTTTGGTAATGGTGATACATCGACGCTTTAACAATCGATGTTAATTGCTCACAAATAGTTGATTATTTGCAATAATACGTATTCAACCTTTCACAGAAAAAAAACTATCAATGCAGAGTTTATTACAACATCAATGAGTATCACGTCAGCTTGATTTACATTACAAATACATTTAACAAACATGATCGGTTTTACTTGAGCGGCTGGGGTTTTGTGTACTATTTCATGGTTGAAGTAAATCATAGCCTAACTTCGCAGCTAAGTAAAATTGCTGAAAGCTTTTTCCTCATCCCTGCTCACTGCCAAAAACCTGTTGTCGTATTGTGAGTAAGCATTTCAAGCCAAGCTGTCAGTGTGTTAACTAGATGAGATGCTACAGCCACTCTCACCACGGCAGGGTGATGCAAGGTGAGCAACTGTAGTAATATAAATCTTGCTATGCTGATTGATCTTGAAGCTGACAACTGGAAATAGCAGTGTCTTAATATTTCACGATTTAACAATTGAGTTGTTCATAAAACGCGATCCTCCCGAAAACCTGCCTCGGTTTTAACACTTGAGTAGACTCAAATGTGTTCGTGCAATATGTCACAAAACACATCATACGATATTCCAAATGATAATAGGAGTATAAGAAATGTCAATAGCTGTGAATCATTAAAGCAGGTATTAATATTATTGAAGAATTACAGTATTTTAATACGACAATATACGTCGGTGTCATGTTCCCATCGAAATCAAAGACAGAATGAGATTTCTGATGAAGAAAAAAATACTGTGTCACAAACACACGAACTCTCCGTACATTGAACGAGAAATAAATGTCCATCGCCCAGTGTTAACGCTTTGAAAATTGGTGAAGTTTGGCCTGCTTCTTAAGTTATTTGAGCTTGTATGTTAGAACAACGAGCTTTGCTGATTTAAAAATGTATATATATATACATATATGTATGTATTTATATACATATACCTATATCTAATTATATAAATATATATATAGACATATATACATTTATATATATACATATATATATACATACATATATATCCATGAACATATAAACATATATATATATAAATATATATATATATATATATATAGTATTCGTATATATATATATATATATATATATATATATACATATATGAATATCAATATATATATATATATATATATATACATATATATATATATATATAGGCATACATATACATATATGTATGTATATAA
This sequence comes from Urechis unicinctus, assembly GCA_034190875.2. Taxonomy (NCBI): domain Eukaryota; kingdom Metazoa; phylum Annelida; class Polychaeta; order Xenopneusta; family Urechidae; genus Urechis; species Urechis unicinctus. Next base: position 77,707,052 of record CM067354.1, read on the forward strand.
ATGCGTATATATATACATATATATACATATATATATATATAGGCATACAAACATAGATGTATATAAATGTATGTATTCGTATATGAACTTATGTATATATATATACGCATATATATATATATATATATATATATATATATATATATATATATATATATATTTAGATATATATATATAAATATATGAATCCATCAATATAAATATATACATATATAAATATAATATATATATATATATATATATATGTAATATGTAATACATATATGTATTCAGTATATATATACTTATTATATATATGCATATGTATATGTATATATATATATATATATATATATATATATATATATATATATATATATATATATATATATATATATATATATATATATATATATATATATATATATGTATATATATATTCATAACCAACGGCATTCCGTGGCTCCTATTGATATATTTATGCACATATATAGATATATATGTATATATATATATATATATATATATATATATATATATATATATATTTATATATATATAAATATATATATAAACGTACCTTTTTTCATACATAAATATATATTTACATATTAATATACGTTCCGTGAGCATATATGCATATAAATATAAATAAATAAATATGTAAATATAATATCTATAAATAATATATATATATACATATATATATATATATATATATGTATATGTACATATATATATATACATATATATATATGTATATATGTATATATATATATGCATATATATATGTATATATATTTATATATATATACATATATATATAAGAATACTAGAAAAAATATATATATATATATATATATATATATATATATATATCTATATATATCTCTATATATATATATCTATATATATATCTATATATATATATATTTATTTCTAATATGCTTTCAGAACATTTTACGAACTGCTCGTACACTTCCCGAATGCACAGTATGTTCCGTCTGCTTTTCGAACACCCCGTTTACCGAACCTTTTCAGAATACTGGTGAAGTTGGTGGTGCGCTGCGTGGGCGTGTCAGCTGTGGCCTCTGTTTCTGCTGCTACTCCTGCTGTCTGATTGTGGCCGACTCATCCAAGTAGCGGTTGGCCATCTCAACAGCGTGGAACAGGATCACAACAATGTAACTATAGCGTGCATGTAAAGATTATAACAATTAAATATGTATATATATATACACATTGTTGGGGTGGGGGCGGAAGTAAAGTTTCTGCATGACTGCAATATTCTTGGCTTATTTGATCGAACAAAGTAATCGTTATTTATATATCAGGGTGTTTGTAACCGCATTGGTCATAGCTATGTCAATGTATGACCTAAGCCGGTTAAAATCTGCTTTCATATAACATGCATACATGTGTATTTGAGCTCATCACTATGCGGAGTTCATAAATATGTGCATATGAATCAATAAAATTACTTGCAGTGAAAGAATGAAGACAACCTGAGAGCTTGCAAATAGTACATGTCTTTATGAATAAGTGAATTGTGTTTTGTCTCTATTGATATAAAATGCGTTGCTGCTACTATACATTATCCATCTCAAGGCACTGCATTGCCTAGCGAGTTGAAACCACTCATTGATCATCATTTAAGACGTGTAGTTGTCGTAAAGATTGCTATTGTCCAGGTTATGCTGCATGCACAAACACAAATATCGACTTTATGTGAGTTTTATCCACAGTATGATATATCGGGACGAGTACGATGTATGGATAGGGTTAATTCCTTCTCATATTTGTCCAGGAATAGCGCGCTTGAGGTCAATGTTCCGGCAATATCTTAACGTTGAACGGAGATCCATCAAATGGAATGGTCACTTGCGTAGTGGCGAACACCAAATGTACAGCAACGTGATACGTCGAAGAAATTGACGGATTGAGCATGTATACGACTTCATAAAAAAAGGCTTCATTTGCTTCAACTAAACCCTATATGTAAGTTATAGCGAGTGGATATTACTAACTCTCTTCGTGACCTTGGAATATGTTTGTCGTAAACAAAAGGCAACCAGTTCGATGCATGTCCTAAGTCCGTGTATCAGCCCCTTCTGGGCAACACGCATGATCTGTCTAATTGTGCAAAAGCAACCATCCTGCAAAATACAGCTACTGATTGAGTACGTTTGGTACAAACAGAAAGATCAATGTGATCAATGTGCAAATGGAATCTATTCAATGTTCTGAAGAATGGCATCCGATTGTTTGAAAGGAAGTTCGAGTGCCAGCTGTTGTATTGCAAATAAGCGATATGAGAAGAACAAAGCATGATGGATGTTTTATTTTTCAATACCTCATCTTATGCATAACCTACACAAACCATACCACAGGCAGCAAGACATAATCGGGATCTTATTGTTGAAGCCAGAAGAGTGTACTAGGCCATCCATCATTGTAGAATAGCCAACCACGCGTTAAACGGCACACTAGCCATACAGTTGTCCATTCGCCGAATCATTAGCGATAAGTCATCGCGATTTATAACTGAAGTGCTGTAATCTGTCTGGCTTATGGTAATCCTTCCGTGAATTATCACGTTGAAATTATCACTTAAAACGATGCATGAATGGTTCCATAGACCACGTCAACTGGGTAAAATCCTAAACGCGTCGCCTCTTTCAATAATTCGTTGAAATAAAAGAGCAGTCAGATTAGATTTTTGTAGTTTTATGTTGGCATGATCACCCTGCAAGGGATCTTGTATGATGGCTTTCTGTGGATGCCAATTTATCGCATCATAATGAACAAAAGGGTCAGTATAGTTCAATATCCGCATATCTTTTTCAGAAACTTCTGGGAGATATTTTATCACAATCACCATTGCTAATCCCGTCTGAATCATCGACGACTGTCTCTAAAGGCTCGTAAGCCAATAAATATCCCAGAAGCCCATCCTTACAGAATAATGTACGCAGTTCTTTCTAATCAGGCATGTGTATGCGATCTGATTAACATAACACATGGGCTGCTATTGCTTATCCTTAATATTATACTCATTGATGACCTTAATGATCGACCGTGATGCCAAAATACTCTTATAGCATAGGTGATGAATTAAGTAATGCTACAATTGTGTTTCTTATCGATTTTGCTGTCAATAACACTTCACCCAAAGTCAGGCACTTGTAGGAATTTTTCGTAGCTTTTTGTTATGTTTGCTGCCCTCAAATCTAACAAAAATATCCATATTGGTTTCCATTGAAGGTGCATATGTGGACGCAATGATCTCGTCAAGTATATCTATTGGGGGATTTTTAACTATTATTCTTAAGCGAATGTTGTATATATATACGCCACGAATCACGATTAATGCCAGGCTATCAGACAACAGCTGGGTCTAGCACAATGGCTCAATGGTAATGTGGGTAACATGGATTGCTCAGTAGACTCTTATAAGCAATCGCGTCCGGTTCAAGGACTATGAACATGTTCTCTGCTTATATTGACTTTAATATACTTACGATAGTTTATATCCGATGCTACCGTTCAGACTAAGTCAAGTGTGAGGTGTAGTGATTTCCCAACTCTAAGTGGTCTGAGCACTTGTTATAGCATATGCAGATACGCAAGCAATTATGTTTGCACTAATGCGTTTGAATTCACGATAAGACAATGCGTGGAAATAATGGCCACTTGAGGGTGAGTACATAACTGGCATCAATCATCATGTTAATAGGTTGTTGGATAAAAACCCAAAGATTCTGCTCGAATGTCTCAGATATTCCATGTGTACTACTTATTCACAGAATCGAGAAGCACACGTGGCTTGTGACAGCACAAGGTTGTATATCGCTCTAATCTCCGCAACATTCTCCAATTACGATGGTATAATTTGGCTGACGTGCAGAGTACACCTATTGGATCAATACTTGCGTAATATGATCTAGCAATTGTGTATATTGGCAAGCATACTTTAGGATGTATGGTCTACTATGAATGGCGCGTCAGTGACCCATGACAATCGCACAAAGCAACAGATTGCAGTTCTAAAGAGAGTTACTCAAGGGTCAGGGAATGGTAGTATATAAAATACCCATGAATATATATGTTATGATATTCAAGATAGTAAAATACTCGCCTAATAAATCCCCCTTTTATATTTATCGTTGCAATCCTGTTTGCTCAGTTTATTCGAGATACATAAAAATTTCAGTCTTTTTGTTCCTCAGTTTAACATGTCTTGTCTCCGTTCTATGAAGTTTAATAGGTGTGACAATGAACTCTATGTGACCTTCAGCCTGAAAAATTCGTCTAACTGTATAACTCGCTGTAATTCCACTTGGCAATTATTATGCCCATATGCCACATAGCTAAATGCTGCCCCTTTGTATAATTTATGTTAAGTCTGTCTTTAGGAGTAGGTGTGTATGTTATGACCTTTATTAATTGGTCAGAACCCCTGATATTCGGATGGGGTTCAGATTGATTGTGATTTTAATTAACAGCAGAAACATGATAAAGGGCATGGCCAAAAACCTCTGAGTGGTTATTTTCTTAAAGGCAGTTGTCTAGGGATTTGCACAGTGCGTTGATACCAACGTTTTGTCTATGTTGCAGTAGATAAGCATTTACTGTGTTACCAACTTTTATCATGAACACCTTTTGCTTGTTGTCTGTAAGGGTAAAACTTAGCAGGTGGGATAGGACGATTAGTGTTTTAGCAGAAAGTCGGTTCATTACCAACGCCACTTATTCTTACTTTACATAGCCCCATATTTACTGGGTGTCAAGCTAAAGCAATTGATTCACCATATTCTTTATTGGTCAAACCTTAATATTTCATAAAAATTATGCGATTTTCGTAACTAATTTTCTGTCATTAAATCCCACTAAAATTATCAAATGGTCATTGATTCCATTAAATATGAATAATGCTAACTTTCTTTGGTGCTGATGTTTTCCTGAGCAAAACCTCGAATGATTAAATTTGTGATTGTCATTGCATGCCTCATGGAATATTCATCACGTTCATTGCGACCAAAGCGGCCAACTGATTAGCCACACAATGTTTTGTAAAAGAAGTATGGCCTCATAATAAATTGACTCGGATTTGTGATGTTGTTGAAAATGTGGAGCGATGTATACATATCAGCCATTTTGCACGTGTTTCAAGGCTTTCCTCAACATCGTATACAAAACTTGCATATTTATTGGTTGTTATATCGGTCTTGGGAGGTTATTTGTGTACATCCTTAATACATCTGACACGGAACTGCATAAACATTTTGCCATTCATATATAAGAAACATCATCGTCACTGTATGCAATGTGTGGCGAGTCAGTAGGCAATGATCATAGACCGCATATTGAAGTTGTGTGTGCAGATAACTTTGAACTATCGACTCATCAGCATTGGCTAACCGAGTAATGATTCAACGTAGTAGTCAACTATACATGTTATTATGTCTTCCAACGATGGTTGGAAGACATATTGCTTTAGCCAGAATTTTTTTTTTCTTCTTCTTTTTTTTTCTTCTCCAGTCAAGGTTTTTCGGGCTTTTCTCCTTGGGGAAGGATAGATCAAGTGTGGGACATAACTGCCGATCCAGTTTGGCGCGCATGCGCAGTGTTGGAGGCTTATGGGATCGATTTTTTTCCCTCATTTTCTACGGCTATCTCCTCCATAACTACTGCAGTTACGAACATATGAATTATATGGTTGTAACAAGCAATTATCGTAGCATGGAATAGGCGAAAAAAATACTTGTTTTCACCTTTTGTACTTTGTATAATGACATGTATTTTAGAGTACCTATCGCGATTTTTGCTACGAGTTCTCTCCTCGCTGATATCTCTGAAACGGCTGTATTTACGCAAATGAAATTTTGTCAGTATTTAGAACTTGGCCTCGTGATAATGATTGTGACAGTATTTTTAGCATTCACAGTAACAAAAAACAGTAAAAAGGACGATTAGTTTCAAGGTTTTCTACTGCAGCAGCTTGGCGCGCAGGCTAACAGCAGGTGCTGTTTAAGTAGGCCAAACCTTACGTAATCGACCAGAGGCATTCAACGCTTGCCTTGACTGGGTTTGCATTGACTTGGCGAGGGGATCATGTCAAAACAGGCTAAACCTTACGTAATCGACCAGCGACATTTATCACTTTCGTCGGCTCAATATTGACTTGGCAAAGGGGTCATGTCAAAACATCTAAGCGGCAGCTTATAATAGTGCGCGTTACCAGCTCTTCTCGGTCCGTGTATATACTGTCTTTTTGTCTCAGCGACAGTGTGCACTGGATGTATCCGTGCAATCAAAGCGGGTATATATACACAAACACACATGCACGCACACATATATATATATATATATGTATACACACAGGCGCTCGGTTTTCGATGCCAAGCTTCCGAGCGCCGAGCCGCTATCTATAAATAGCATATATATGTGTATATTTATAAGTGTGTGTGTTTATATACGTATATATATATATATATATATATATATATATATATATATATATATATATATATATATATATATATATATATATATCTATATATAGATATAGATATATACATCTATAGAGACATATTTATATATATATATATATATATATATATATATATATATATATATATATATATATATATATTATATATATATATACACATGTATATATACATATATATATACATACATATATATATACATATATATATATATACATATATATAAATATACATATATACATAGATATATAAATAAATAAATATATATATATACATGTATATGTACATATATATATATACATACATATATATACATATATATATAAATATAAATATGCATATATACATATATATAAATATAAAAATGAATATATATATATATAATACATGTATATATACATATATATATATATATATATTTTCATCCCTTGATGCGAGGTTAATCAATTATATACGTATCTGATTTAAATAAACTGCTTACTTGATGTTTTGAACATTGACTGCAGAGATTATCATTGGTTTTTGAGAGTAAGGAGAACGGTCGCCTTTGATTCAGACAGATATGATAAAGGCAATTGCGTGTTTATTACAGGACCTTATACCTCAGAATGAAATGAAAACAAGCATTGAGTCATGATGTGAATCACAGATGAATTTTCTGGAGTTCTGCTCATCCTAACGCGAACTTTATCAGAAACGCTTGGCCTACTTCAACATATTCCGCAACAAAGATATTTTTGGAGGAAATATACGGTTCTCTAACCATGCGAGCGCTTTCGTATTGTATGGTGCGATCAATTCGCATGAACAAATATCCAATCTGACTGTTCTTCCATTAATTGTGGAAGGATTGCCATAATCCAGATAGATTACACCAATACAGATAAAACCTCTACCACTTGTTGTAAATTATTTGGTTACGAGAAAACTTACATCGCCGGCTTGTGTATTGCTACGCGCGTGGTTTGCAAGATAGATAAGCTGATTCCATCATACAGGATGGTTCAATGCAATAAATGGTGATAATACTCTTGGCCCGATTCTGCTATGCAACTATTGATATGTATTGTGTCTAGTATGTTTAAGATGAGTTATTGAAAAATGAAATTTAAATCCATCTGCCATCTGCTTACATTGCACACCTGTACGTAAATCCGTTAACACAATCATCAAAGTAAAACATTGCTGCACAATAGATGGAGCTTGAGCATCGTGATGTTAAACAAACGGACGACATTCTTCAAAATCTATTGAAGAAATGTTATGACCTAAATTTTTACATTGATCAAATAGAAATGCTGTCCCCACAGCATTTAAAAAATGTCAAACGCATGAACGCTTTCGGTCCATTTATTAAACTATGGTTTAATTGTACAAAGGATCGCACACTCAAAAGCATATATATGACTATTCAAAATTGGCATAACGCTTATTATAATCGCTATTGATTATGATGTTGGGCATTGGGAAGGATATTTTATAGAGACCAACGTATTTTATATCGGTAAAGACAAAGCAAAATATCGTTAGTTTTAGTGAAAAAACGTGCATGAAAATTTTTTTAAACCTTAAATAATTAGACCTTTCAGCAAATTGCAGGTGACATCCACCACATCCTGAAGAACAGGTAGGTATGTGAATGTTATATTGCTGCAGTTGCTCTCCATACATCAAAGCGGCAGTAAGGCAGACTACAACAACTCATCTGGTAAGCACATCGACAACCTATGCTTAAAACCTTACACACAGTATGTAAATACACAAAAAGCTCCTCTTACAAGCAAGAAACATCAATTAAGTAGAAACAGGTGAAAGGCGGTGAGCAAGAATGAGGATAAAGCTTACCACAATTTTACCAAGTGATGATACATGGTTTCAGCCATTTCATCAATCTTAACCAGACGAACCACATACACGGAATAAAGAGCAATAAACATTGGTCGTCTCAATTCAATAGTATAGCACTCAACACGTGAAGGGCTCGCTGCAGATGTTCGTAAGCTCCAATAAATTGGAAAAAGTTTTTGCCCAGGGCTTGATATGTGCTTGACGTCATTGCTATTGCGAGCGCTCAACAATAGCAACAGCCTCAACACAATAACTAGACCATGTATTAACAGGTATCATTTTCTACTACCGGATGACATATAGCTAAAGCTGGTTTTCTAGAGATAATTATTCAGCAGGCGAATCCTGACCTGACAGGATGCTTACTGCAAGCGGAGGCACGAGGTCGGCCAGAAAACTCAGACCCTTGACCCGTTGTGCTGTGTGACATTTTTTAAAGTGTATGCATATATGCAACCATGTGCACCTGTCGTGTTGGCGTGCCCCTCTGATCCATACAAATGCAGTAGTTATGCGTGGGTCATCATTTGTACTTTGGGTTGTTATTACTAAACGTGCTAAGCTTACGACAATCTGTGAAGTCTGAACTAATATGTACTTCATACAAAATACCCAATCGACCAGGGTTAATAATACTTGATGTTGTATATAAAAACATCAGCTCCGATCGAAGCAGCCAACAATTCTACTTCTATATTCAGGTTGCAACAGTTTTTGTTCTGCAACTGCTATCTGGACAATTTTAATTTACGTCCGCTTTGAACGTTTTCACATAAACACATGCAATATACTGTTGTATCTCATATCGTGTGCAAACGGCTGTATCTGATTCATGAGATTAAAAGTTATATACAAAGAAAATGGAATAGCACACTGCAGTTATGGACCTTAAGTCATAGTTTGTTTGTAGTTAGGTATAGAACTTTCAGTTGATTGATCTTGAAATAGGTAAAAACAACAGCTCAGAGCAACGTGCTTGTGCAATTTTGCGATGGTTGCTGAGGATATATAACCCATGTCAGTTTGTATTTCCTTACACCTGTCCGTTTGTACTAAATTACCAGCCATAGACAGTCAATCTCATAGTTAACCATTATACCGCAGCCAAGTTTACTTGTCGTTGATTAATGTAGTCATGCACAATGTAATGCACATTTATTAAATGTGTGTATGTGCAGTGACCAAAAAGCATCCAAACAGTGCATAAATATTGTGTAGTGTACACGTAGCGGCGATAAATTGTACACGCCCAGCAGCTAAATTATGAACCATACATCTTCAAAATATATGTTGTCGTGCACATGTGAGAGTGCAACTGTGAATGTACATTGATTGACTGGATGAGAAACAGCACAAAGTTCCATTTAAATTTGCAATTTGCAAGGTGTGGAATCGTAGCAATAAACACGTGCATTATTCATTCAACCCTCTTTGTGAACCTGAGCGGCTGCATCTGTATGGTATAGTGGAAAACATAGGAAATAAGAGTATTGATACATCCAGTAATCACGCTACAGTCTGAGACAAGGCAACACTCGTGTTACCTGAGTACCCGCAGGCCTCCGGCAGTGTTAACCCATCATTATTAATGCTCAACATCGAGAAGGATTTACGTCATCCTCGAGCATTATAAACACTGATTTGTCACAAATCATTGGCACCTTAACGTAGTCCCATGTGGCATTTCATTTAAAGGTATCCATTCAGAATATATTGCTATAGTTGCAGCTTTCACCTACCCTGCTAATTCAGTCGTCAGCATCTTGGTTGAGTAATTGGCAAGTTTATACATTAATCCAAAGTGTAGAAGGCATGGAATTATGTTGCACAGCTCACATACCGTAATATAGTCTTCGATGATGCCGAGGGACAACAACATGTCAAGCATGCGTTTTATTATAGGATTACGAATCGGATAAAAACACCTTTCACCATACCAACAGTATACACCGCCAATGTTTACAGCAAGACAAGTTATTTAAAACAAGTTGTATGTGGTGCTTATGCCATCTGAAGAATAGCCAGGTGTGTATTTTTCCTTAACTTAAATTTTCCAGGCAATATCAAAAAATGTTTCAACACAAATATGTGTTACTATAATATTATATATCTATACAAAAGGATGCTTACATTGAAATGCGTAAGATGATATAACATGAATATTATTTTGTTGCCGATGTGTGTTATCATACACACTGTATGATGGACCGAACAAATTGCGAACAATATAAATATTCATTCACTTGAAGCAAGAACAGCGGATAACATGAAGTGTATTCAATTACATATCACCGGTCTATTTACCCGGGAATCTGTTACACAGCAATGTACCACGCGATATGCATAGAGCAACAGCAGTAGATGGCTTTCGTAATTGACAAATTTACATAGAATGATGAATTTTCTGTGTTTAAACATTGTCTCATTAGCACCATACGAGACTGATAATAATATAGAATTTGGAAAGAAGTATTTTCAAATTACTGCATTGCAACACTTATACCATCCCACTTTACTATACCCGGCCTCGTTCACCACACACAACAACAGACAAGTGGCAACTGATAACGATGTCAGCGTATAATCGACGCATTATGTTTATCGCACGGTTTTGTTACAGGTAAACTCCTGCTTACTATACCTTTATTGTACGTTGAACGTTCATCGGTTGATGGCTAAGTACATTTACCAAGCATGGATGCTGTCCCCCATGGAGCAGTGATAAAACTACGTCTGAGCTTCTACGCACTTGAAAGATTATAAATAGAACCAGATGCAACATAAAACATGAAGTCGGGTATAGACGATGATAAGTAAGTGATGTTTTGCTCTCGTTATACAAACAGGTGGGCGGGCATGCAATGAAGAGGTTATATGAATATCTGAGGAAGCCTGTGGAATATCGTGTCCAGATACCAATGAGTATATAACCATCAAACCTTCACATGAATAGTCCAAGTTATCTTTCTAAAAACTTCACTTAACGCCAATAAGGCAAAAGGGGAGCATCGATTATGTCAAATCACCTGAATTCCCGTCTCCTCTCCTACACACATGGCAGCTTTTACGATTTAATCCATCAACGCATGACTATCACGGCTGAGCATGATCATAAGGTTTGGGCCATTAGAGGTTCTCCGTACGTCTGAGAATAAATACGCATCAGATATTTGAAGCCCAACTCCCATCAAACTTGACCTAGGAACACTTTCTCTCGGCCTCCTTTTATCGGCACTCGGTTGATGAGACTGCCGGGTTTTAGCTACTGCACTATCGCAAAAGTCAACAAATTGAAAGCTCCGTTTTCAAGGTGCAAAATATTAACAGCATGATGGCTCAAGAAATACCCCGACATCTTGCAAAGTTCATCCCAAGTTAAAATCGCTGTCAGAGTATTACGAGTACAAGCGATTGCAGCATAACAACAACTAAGACAACATAAACGGAAATAACTTATTTCATAGCCACCCTTTCTTTGGACTAGAGACGTTATCGTGTGACTACTGGACTTCCAGTTTGGTGTGGTACAAAGATGTGGTACTGCGAATGTAAACGAATTCCTTTCACATGCATCAATGTTCGTGATATATTGCGCGTTGAAATTCAATATATGATTGGCTGATATGAAGAACAAGCTTTCAATTATTCTAAGAGGTAATTATGAGCTAATATATGTATATATATATATATATATATATATATATATACATTTATATACATATATTAGCTCTATATATATATATTTATATACATATATTAGCTCATAATTACCTCTTAGAATAATTATAATTATATATGTATATATACACACATATGCAGAATAATTTGCAACAGGCAGAAACAAATTATTGACCTAAAACAAGAGCTGCCTTTGTTGACGATAAAAGTATAATTTATGAAAACCAGTAATGATACAAATCGTATGGGGCATAGCTTTAACGATTGGCATTGGTACAAGCAATAACGCTTACTTATTTAAAAGGTAATATAAACCACTCTTCACTTTTGATAATAAAATGTGGTTGCCCTGGGTTTGCATTTTTATTGCATACATTAGGTCTTACAACGATGGCTTATGTAAACACCTAGGGCAATATGTTCACATATTCTATCAAGCCAGTCCATTGCACGCGTTTTCCAGTTGAATTATTACCCAAAACATTCTCTGTGCAATGGCTCGTATGTTACATATTTATTACGAAACAGATGCTTGAATTATGTACTTGTTGTCAAATGGTTTCATGTTTATTAACAACGAAAACTGAGTAATCAATAATGTGCAATCTAGCTGACAAAAGTTTATTATGTGTGAGACAGGAACAACGAAGATAACTTAACTGTTTGAATAAGCATGCAAGATTACAGATGTCTTTGAGGCTATTGGATTATCTGAGAACATATTGTAATAGTCGGTTTACTATAACAGAGGTCGTCCGAATCACAATACGTTTGTCAGTTAATAGCAAATACAAGTTAAAACTGTGTGTTGTATTTGCATGCTCGAATCCCAACTAAAACGGCAATATTTCTACATCAATGCTAAGTATGCATACTATAGAATGAATATATACGACACATTACATGCATATGTGGCTCTTTATTCCACATTTTATGGTCCCATAAAACTTCAACGTAATCTCTGAGTTTAATTGGGATATAGAATGCTTATCATGATGGCATGGCATTATTAAATATATATGTATATGTGTGACGCTCGACTGTTCCGGTGACAACAATCTGTATTGACCATGTGATTATCAAATCCTTTACTACCTTGTAACATCTGAAATGCACCCACTTGTACATCAGTGGAATATAGAGATGCTTGTCTGAAACAACCTCGCAAGTGATCTCGGACACAGTTGTAAGTTATTCAACGATGTGACTCCGTTACGTTGGTGAAGAGTGTACGCATATATGCATATCATGCTTGCCCAAGCCTTCGATGATGCAAAATTGCCAATTGCCAATTAGGAACGTACTCATTAATGTATTGCCAAACCGCAAGGGGTTGTGTACCTTTTATCGCCTACTCCCAATTAGTCATTGCTAAAGGGATAACTGGAATCCGTTGCGTAACTCCACGTCACATTAATCTATCGTACTTCTTTAATTAGTAACCAAATGGTCCACCATTATTTTTGGTAGCAAATTTTAATTTGCAACACAACTGGTACACAACTGAGCAAGGTGGTTGAGCGTTAAGCAGCTGTTTGTACTGACTTATCAGGAGCTCGTTGGATGATTGAGGAATACCAGTCAACTGGCTCGTCATTTTGTCGTCACATGTAAATATGCTTCTTTGAAATTCACTGATCAATCTTTCTTATTATACTTCTTAGAAATTGGTCTTGTCATCTAAGACAAGGAGACTGATTCTTATGTGTTCGCGACGCACTATGTCAGACATTAATCGAATTGTACTCTTAACTTCATGGCACACATTCGTCGTAAATTGTAATGCACGGTCAGAATGTCTACAGACATATTTCGTTAAAATATTTAGAAGATCTATTTTCATCAGCTCAACCCTTATCAAATAATGGCTCGAAGACACCTTCGAGATTGCTTCATAATGGTGGTATTTATAAATTTAATTTCACACCAGATCAAAGCAGCATTAGCAACAGAAACAGAATGTGTGTTAGAACACTGGCCGCCGAAGCAGATATTGAAACTATTTTTGAACCAGTCAGGTGTCAGAGGAGGAAGGGTTGGCAAGTTGCGTGGGTTAAGCGTGGTTGACAGGGGCAACAAGACAGACGAATTTACTCTAATTTCTTCGTGGCTCTGTTCGTAAGACATATATAAGGGCATGGACGAATTAGATGAAATGGTTTCTTTCTTGCATTAACGCTCTTTGTAGACCATTTCTTTCATGCCAAAAACTCGCATGAGGTTTAAATTCTTTGATGGTGCCTTCATTGGGAATCTGCATACCAGCACGATGCTCTTAAGCCAATTTCCTAAATTGCTCATCAATTTTAGTACATGTTCAGGAGGTTTTCAAACCTGTTGAGTCAAAAAGTTAGGTCGATTTATATTCTTAATTCACTATTTTCATCTTTGATGATAAGGAAATAACATTGTGATTGCACACATGGAAGACATTTATTGAATAAAAGAATTGATTGTTGGCTAAGTATATCAGTTAGATCATGTCTGAGGCATAATCTGAAAATGAAAAATCAAATCGTTTAAATTCATATCACAGTTATTGTAAGGATCAAAGCAACATTGGACACAGATCGAATCACAGTAATGGTATTGAGCATACAACCTGCACGAATAGAGTCTTTGATTTCCGCCCCATTAATGGCACGCCAGTAAAACAGGATCAAACGTTTGTCCAGCTGGACAAGGTGTGTTAGAACACTGACCGCCGAAGCAGATATTAAAACTATTTGTGAAACAGTCAGGTGTCAGAGGAGGAAGGTCTGGCTTGTCGCATGGACTTAAGCTTGGATAGTCACAAGACGTACATCCTGCAATAGACATTGTTTGTAGAACTGATTGCTCTTCTTCGAAATAACGAAAAACATGGCCTATGCACAAAATGGAACAACTTCCATGGAAAAGAATTCACTTAGCATAAGGAACGATTTAAAAGTTATCAATTGGTAATTACCTGGTGGCAATGTTGTGGGTGGCTCAGTCGTTGTCGTGGTCGTTGTCGTTGTTGATTCAGAGGAGCTTCCTTCAGAGACAGAAGAGCTTCCTTCAGAAGAGCTCCCTCGTGCAGTGGAGAGAACCGCTCCAACAATGAACGCCATCGATACGATTTTCAAAAGGGCCATCGTGCTTGTCTGAGCAGAGAAGCTGGTGATCGTTTGACTGCTTGTGATGCAGATCCGGGTTTTATAGAAACAATATGACAATGCTGGGTAGATGATGGATTGATACCAGCAGAATGTTGATGAAGATGATGATGATAATAATCTTTATTGAAACGTTACAAAATCTATCAATCACTACCTTCCGTCGAAAAGTAATCACCGAATGTACTTACCGTCGAATTCATAAAACTCTATATTAATAGTAAGAAACGGCACATGATAAAGGGTCAATTAACAACTATCAAATTAATGTGTTTTGTAGCTGTAGGTGTTATAACTTTTTATGCGCAACCCTGTGTGGATATTATGTACGAACAAATGCCTCACATGAGAAAAAAGAGCGCATGATTCAACACTTATGTAAAGCACTTGTAATTGCTGTAGGTGACGTTTGCCAAATCAAAATCGCAGATTACATCATCAGTTCCCCAAAAGCGAATATCACAAGATAATCATGTTTCGCTATATTGGATCAAGTTCTACGCACATTGAAACGTTAATCTGATTTTTAACATGAGACTTACAATATTGCTATTCACATACAAAATTTAAAAAATCACTATAATTTCTTTCTCTTATTGTCTAGAAGGTGATTCGAATGGGTTGGCTTGGTTTACACACACAAATTGGACTGGAATGGTTGAGCTTCATCAACTTTTCTCAACATATTATTTGTTACTTCGTTGTTTGATCTTTATTCGTAGGGAAAGAACGCGTATATTGCTATTCGGCATGCTGTAAGAATATTTGGCTATGTCAGTTTACTTCCGCCTTCATGTCAATACACCTTTCCGATAATTATTAGGTGGAGTGCAGCTTGCCCGATAAGCACGTGATGAGCGCCTGGAATATGCTAAACAAAGATAGTCGTCGGTCATCTCTGTGTTAAACCTGACAAAGCGATGAGCATCTTCATCACATTGGGGTTTTGTCGAGGTTTGGCCAGCGTCTATTGGGGTCTGGTGTGGGCGGAGCGTTCTCGCTCATTCGGATTCGTTTATTGTATCATACTATGCAGTCGCAATAACCGTTATGCAGTTTTGCATGGACTGCAATAGCCTAAAACGCGGTCTGTTAATAACCCGGCATTCCAGTGCCAAGCAGTGTCAAATTTACTCAGTAAGCGTTTGCTTTCCAATTAACCTTTACCTCACTTCAAATGTGTGCGCTGGCAAACTTCTGCGGATGGATCAATAACGAGTAATCACCTGCTTTCCTGAGGTAGCTACCGGGTGGAAGAGCTCATGCTGCCATGCGTTGTATTACTGGCCCCTGACCCAGCCCATTCTTAGAGCGTATAAACAGTGAGCTAATTTTATGCATGTATGTTTGTTATGGTCGCGACTTCCCCGTTTTCGATTCCAAGAAAGATCGTCACAGATACTGAGGATGCACATGTTAACCCACGCGGAAAAAAAAAATCTCTCGGGCTTAACCATTAGTGAATTGAATTCCAACTATTGTATAAGGGTACAAGACAAGAAAATTATTTGTTGCTTTGTAACATCAACGTGGACAATTCGTTAGCTTAATGGATCTGTACACAAATAATCATCCTTGCTCGTTCACTCTGCGTCCGTTACTTGGTATGTACTGCACCGAGCGTATTGTATCAGATAATAACCTCCCTTGACAGATTCAATGCAAAAGGCTTGGAGTGTGAACCGAGTTATCAGTTAGTCATCCCTCAGCATGTACCTGATCAGTCGTGAAGCTTGGAATTTGTCTCAGCAAAACACCTGGTTTACAATTCAGGTATTTCCACAGCCTTTGTGAAATAATGCAAATTTATTTTTTCATATCATTCTCCAGATAACTTCGTTCGCAAATTTCAAGAAACTGTGGTGTCGGCTTGTTTCGGCGGTATGCAAGAAATTGAACGTATTGAAAAGTCTCGCTGTTGAACAGAATATACCTTTCGTGTGCATTGTATCAGCAACATGTGTAATTATGTCTGATATTTCTTATTTTTGTAATACACGTTTGGCGTGTTATCTATCCCTTTGAGTTGACGACCAACTGTCGGATCGGATGCACGACGAGTTACTGTTTACTCACCTACGGCAAATGTATTACTATTGATTTCTCTCTGCTCTTTCGCATTCGCAATTAACCGTTACAATAACGCCATTTTAACTAGTGGTGTGCCTTCGAGCAATTATTGTATGCCATTAGTAATGAATCAACCTCCTCTTATATGCAATGTGTCAAGGCGCATTTCTGTATTTATAATTCTTACTTGTTAACGCGCCTTTTTACGCGCAATGGATACATTTGCTAGCGTCATAAACTGTTCAATGTTCATTGGATTTTGTTAATGGCAAGTATTCTTCTAGTTCATCCATCCAGCAAGGCGGTCAATGTGACACCACTAAAATTTCTAGGAACCATCCATTATTCAGTTAAAACTCACTGGCATGGCTTAGGTCTTTGAGATGTCCGTCTGCCACAAGTTGGCTCGTCTTTCGATAGCAGACACGCCCGCTATGGGTGGCCTGTCTGTCATTCGCAGACATTTCCGGATATGGGCCACTCTGTCGTTCGCAGACATTTCGGTTATGGGTGGGTTGGCCAGTCAGACATTTGTGAGCCTTGGTCAGATATGTTCCCAATAAATGTCATTTTCCCTAAAAAAAACCGCCTGCGCCGGTTGTTTTTCGTATCCATACTGTCTGCTAATGACTCGCCCTCAACCAGTCAACCCATGTTTTATGCGAGTATATTATACGCCTACTCCCATTTAGTCATTCCTGAAGGGATAACTGGAATCCGTTGCGTAACTCCACGTCACATTAATCTATCGTACTTCTTTAATTAGTAACCAAATGGTCCACCATTATTTTTGGTAGCAAATTTTAATTTGCAACACAACTGGTACACAACTGAGCAAGGTGGTTGAGCGTTAAGCAGCTGTTTGTACTGACTTATCAGGAGCTCGTTGGATGATTGAGGAATACCAGTCAACTGGCTCGTCATTTTGTCGTCACATGTAAATATGCTTCTTTGAAATTCACTGATCAATCTTTCTTATTATACTTCTTAGAAATTGGTCTTGTCATCTAAGACAAAGAGACTGATTCTTATGTGTTCGCGACGCACTATGTCAGACATTAATCGAATTGTACTCTTAACTTCATGGCACACATTCGTCGTCAATTGTAATGCACGGTCAGAATGTCTACAGACATATTTCGTTAAAATATTTAGAAGATCTATTTTCATCAGCGCAACCCTTATCAAATAATGGCTCGAAGACACCTTCGAGATTGCTTCATAATGGTGGTATTTATAAATTTAATTTCACACCAGATCAAAGCAGCATTAGCAACAGAAACAGAATGTGTGTTAGAACACTGGCCGCCGAAGCAGATATTGAAACTATTTGTGAACCAGTCAGGTGTCAGAGGAGGAAGGGTTGGCAAGTTGCGTGGGTTAAGCGTGGTTGACAGGGGCAACAAGACAGACGAATTTACTCTAATTTCTTCGTCGCTCTGTTCGTAAGACATATATAAGGGCATGGACGAATTAGATGAAATGGTTTCTTTCTTGCATTAACGCTCTTTGTAGACCATTTCTTTCATGCCAAAAACTCGCATGAGGTTTAAATTCTTTGATGGTGCCTTCATTGGGAATCTGCATACCAGCACGATGCTTTTAAGCCAATTTCCTAAATTGCTCATCAATTTTAGTACATGTTCAGGAGGTTTTCAAACCTGTTGAGTCAAAAAGTTAGGTCGATTTATATTCTTAATTCACTATTTTCATCTTTGATGATAAGGAAATAACATTGTGATTGCACACATGGAAGACATTTATTGAATAAAAGAATTGATTGTTGGCTAAGTATATCAGTTAGATCATGTCTGAGGCATAATCTGAAAATGAAAAATCAAATCGTTTAAATTCATATCACAGTTATTGTAAGGATCAAAGCAACATTGGACACAGATCGAATCACAGTAATGGTATTGAGCATACAACCTGCACGAATAGAGTCTTTGATTTCCGCTCCATTAATGGCACGCCAGTAAAACAGGATCAAACGTTTGTCCAGCTGGACAAGGTGTGTTAGAACACTGACCGCCGAAGCAGATATTAAAACTATTTGTGAAACAGTCAGGTGTCAGAAGAGGAAGGTCTGGCTTGTCGCATGGACTTAAGCTTGGATAGTCACAAGACGTACATCCTGCAATAGACATTGTTTGTAGAACTGATTGCTCTTCTTCGAAATAACGAAAAACATGGCCTATGCACAAAATGGAACAACTTCCATGGAAAAGAATTCACTTAGCATAAGGAACGATTTATAAGTTATCAATTGGTAATTACCTGGTGGCAATGTTGTGGGTGGCTCAGTCGTTGTCGTGGTCGTTGTCGTTGTTGATTCAGAGGAGCTTCCTTCAGAGACAGAAGAGCTTCCTTCAGAAGAGCTCCCTCGTGCAGTGGAGAGAACCGCTCCAACAATGAACGCCATCGATACGATTTTCAAAAGGGCCATCGTGCTTGTCTGAGCAGAGAAGCTGGTGATCGTTTGACTGCTTGTGATGCAGATCCGGGTTTTATAGAAACAATATGACAATGCTGGGTAGATGATGGATTGATACCAGCAGAATGTTGATGAAGATGATGATGATAATGAAAATACAAAATTTATTATAACTTCCGTAAAAGTATCGAATCTATATTGAAAATTACCAAATCTATCCTTCACCGTCGAAAAGTAATCACCGAATGTACTTACCGTCGTATTCATAAAACTCTATATTAATAGTAAGAAACGGCACATGATAAAGGGTCAATTAACAACTATCAAATTAATGTGTTTTGTAGCTGTAGGTGTTATAACTTTTTATGCGCAACCCTGTGTGGATATTATGTACGAACAAATGCCTCACATGAGTAAATAGAGCGCATGATTCAACACTTATGTAAAGCACTTGTAATTGCTGTAGGTGACGTTTGCCAAATGAAAATCGCAGATTACATCATCAGTTCCCCAAAAGCGAATATCACAAGATAATCATGTTTCGCTATATTGGATCAAGTTCTACGCACATTGAAACGTTAATCTGATTTTTAACATGAGACTTACAATATTGCTATTCACATACAAAATTTAAAAAATCACTATAATTTCTTTCTCTTATTGTCTAGAAGGTGGTTCGAAGGGGTTGGCTTGGTTTACACACACAAATTGGACTGGAATGGTTGAGCTTCATCAACTTTTCTCAACATATTATTTGTTACTTCGTTGTTTGATCTTTATACGTAGGGAAAGAACGCGTATATTACTATTCGGCATGCTGTAAGAATATTTGGCTATGTCAGTTTACTTCCGCCTTTATGTCAATACACCTTTCCGATAATTATTAGGTGGAGTGCAGCTTGCCCGATAAGCACGTGATGAGCGCCTGGAATAGGCTAAACAAAGATAGTCGTCGGTCATCTCTGTGTTAAACCTGACAAAGCGATGAGCATCTTCATCACATTGGGGTTTTGTCGAGGTTTGGCCAGCGTCTATTGGGGTCTGGTGTGGGCGGAGCGTTCTCGCTCATTCGGATTCGTTTATTGTATCATACTATGCAGTCGCAATAACCGTTATGCAGTTTTGCATGGACTGCAATAGCCTAAAACGCGGTCTGTTAATAACCCGGCATTCCAGTGCCAAGCAGTGTCAAATTTACTCAGTAAGCGTTTGCTTTCCAATTAACCTTTACCTCACTTCAAATGTGTGCGCTGGCAAACTTCTGCGGATGGATCAATAACGAGTAATCACCTGCTTTCCTGAGGTAGCTACCGGGTGGAAGAGCTCATGCTGCCATGCGTTGTATTACTGGCCCCTGACCCAGCCCATTCTTAGAGCGTATAAACAGTGAGCTAATTTTATGCATGTATGTTTGTTATGGTCGCGACTTCCCCGTTTTCGATTCCAAGAAAGATCGTCACAGATACTGAGGATGCACATGTTAACCCACGCAGAAAAAAAAAATCTCTCGGGCTTAACCATTAGTGAATTGAATTCAACTATTGTATAAGGGTACAAGACAAGAAAATTATTTGTTGCTTTGTAACATCAACGTGGACAATTCGTTAGCTTAATGGATCTGTACACAAATAATCATCCTTGCTCGTTCACTCTGCGTCCGTTACTTGGTATGAACTGCACCGAACGTATTGTATCAGATAATAACCTCCCTTGACAGATTGAATGCAAAAGGTTTGGTGTGTGAACCGAGACCTCAGTTAGTCATCCCTCAGCATGTACCTGATCAGTCGTGAAGCTTGGAATTTGTCTCAGCAAAACACCTGGTTTACAATTCAGGTATTTCCACAGACTTTGTGAAATAATGCAAATTTATTTTTTCATATCATTCTCCAGATAACTTCGTTCGCAAATTTCAAGAAACTGTGGTGTCGGCTTGTTTCGGCGGTATGCAAGAAATTTAACGTATTGAATAGTCTCGCTGTTGAACAGAATATACCTTTCGTGTGCATTGTATCAGCAACATGTGTAATTATGTCTGATATATCTTATTTGTGTAATACACGTTTGGCGTGATATCTATTCCTTTTGAGTTGACGACCAAATGTCGGATCGGATGCACGACGAGTTACTGTTTACTCACCTACGGCAAATGTATTACTTTTGATTTCTCTCTGCTCTTTCGTATTCGCAATTAACCGTTACAATAACGCCATTTTAACTAGTGGTGTGCCTTCGAGCAATTAATGTATACCATTAGTAATGAATCAACCTCCTCTTATATGCAATGTGTCAAGGCGCATTTCTGTATTTATAATTCTTACTTGTTAACGCGCCTTTTTACGCGCAATGGATACATTTGCTAGCGTCATAAACTGTTCAATGTTCATTGGATTTTGTTAATGGCAAGTATTCTTCTAGTTCATCCATCCAGCAAGGCGGTCAATGTGACACCACTAAAATTTCTAGGAACCATCCATTATTCAGTTAAAACTCACTGGCATGGCTTAGGTCTTTGAGATGTCCGTCTGCCACAAGTTGGCTCGTCTTTCGATAGCAGACACGCCCGCTATGGGTGGCCTGTCTGTCATTCGCAGACATTTCCGGATATGGGTGGCCACTCTGTCGTTCGCAGACATTTCCGGTTATGGGTGGGTTGGCCAGTCAGACATTTGTGAGCCTTGGTCAGATATGTTCCCAATAAATGTCATTTTCCCTAAAAAAAACCGCCTGCGCCAGTAGTTATTCGTATCCATTATGTCTGCTAATGACTCGCCCTCAACCAGTCAACCCATGTTTTATGCGAGTATATTATACGCTGTTAATATTAAACGTAACGAATGTTCTGCCTCATTAAACACAGATAGAACGTAAATATACAATAGTATAAATATATTGCTAGTGAAGTATTCCGTGAATATGTGGCGCTATATTCGACATTTGTTGTCCAATTAATTAATGGTATTAATTTTACTAAGATGCAGAATGTGCATTATCACCATTGGCAGCAACAGCTGGCCAAATTGCAAATAAGCAGCGCAGCAAGCACAGACATTTTACAGGGTGGCTCAAAGCTGATTAGCTGTTACCTGAATAAACAAAAGCTCGCTGCTAGGTTGAAGAACATTAGCAATATGGTTCGTGATTTTGGGAAATTCACTGGTCAATATTTCTTCATTACTAAATCATTGGTCTTGGTACTTCAGTTTAGAAAGAATTTACTCTAATTTCTTCGTCGCTCTGTTCGTAAGATATATATAAGGGCATGAACGAATAAGACGAAATGGTTTCTTTCCTGCATTAACGCTCTTTGTAGACCATTTCTTTCATGCCAAAAACTCGCATGAGGTTTAAATTCTTTGATGGTGCCTTCATTGGGAACCTGTATTCTAGCACAATGCTCTAAAGCTAATTTACCAAACTGACCGTCGGGAGGTTTTCAAACCTGTTGAGCTAGGTCATCAGCCCATCCTTGTCTGTTGAGTTAGGTTATCACCTCATCCTTGATGATAAGAAAATGATATTGAGATTGCACACATTGAAGACATTTATTGAATGAAATAATTAATTTCTGCCTATGCATATCAGTTAGACAATATTCGAGGCATTATCTGAAAAAGAAAAATCACATAATTTAAATTCATACCACAGTTAATGTAAAAATCAAAGCAACATTTGGCACAGATCAAATCACAGTAATGTTATTGAGCATAAAACCTTTGATTTCTCCCCCATTACTAGCACGCCAGTATATCAGGATCAAACGTTTGTCCAGCTGAACAAGGTGTGTTAGAACACTGACCGCCGAAGCAGATATTAAAACTATTTGTGAAACAGTCAGGTGTCAGAGGAGGAAGGTCTGGCCTGTCACATGGGCTTGAGTCTGGATGGTCACAAGACGTACATCCTGCAATATACGTTTTTGTTAGTACTCCTCGAGAATAACGAAAAACATAACAAAATTTAATAACCTCCATGCAATAAAATACACTGTGCATTATGAAATATTCATTTTTGTGTAAAATAGTAAACACTACACATATGCTTATTGAATAAGTCTTGAGTACGAATTACCTGATGGCAATGAAGCCGGTGACTCAGTCGTTGTCGTTGTCTTCTCCCACATTATCCTGTTTAATCCCCTATGTCCGAGTCTTCTTCTGTGTCCTTCAATAGAACAAAGCATTACTCCAACAATGATTGCTGTCAAAATGATTTTCCAAACAGCCATGGTGCTTTGGTGAGCAGAAATGCTGGTGGTGATTGGATTGCTTACGAAACGACAGCAGTTTATAAAGCCAAATTATTACAAAAGAAAGCCGATGATTCATTGATACCAGAATTATTGTGATCATAGTCGTTTTGAATTATTCATGGATCGCAAATTAAGTGGGGTATTGCTTATAAAGTATCAAACAAGTAACTCACATAGAACGTTTAGCAGCGCACGGAAGTCTCCCAGAAGCTCAAGAACTGGGAATCGGCAATCTGAGGGTATATATCAAAATCCCCTTTGCGTCAGACGGCAAACATAACTATACTTTCCGATTGTACCACCGAACCGGAAGTTTGAGGTGATACTTGCCGTTTGACAAATGAGCAAGTTCCAACATACCTAACATATGAGAGCAAATGCGCACTTTAATGATTGGTGGTACCAGCAGAATTGTGAGGATCGTAATCTTTATCGAAAATGTCAAAACATTATCAATCCATAATTGCCATTGAAGCATTTGTCATATACAAATCTTATTTCGAAAATAGTTATTAATTGATAAGACACGGATAAAATGATAAACGGTTTCTAGACAAGATGGGGGTTCTTGTCGTTTTGAAGCGGTAGCTGTCAGTATTGTGATATCTTCTACACAGTCTGCTTCGCCATCTGATGGATGAACATACGCCTGCATGGGAGACAATCAGCGCCGACGATTTGCTGCTGATTCTTGCTAAAAGTCGACTGCAATGGAGTTTATCCATACGCCTCCCATCTTTATGCATGCATAAGTCGTAGATAAACACAAATAGTAATACTAATTAATATATGGTGATATGGCGGCATCAGCGACAAAATTAACTGCTGTAAGCCGTTTATTGAATTTTATATATATATATATATATATATATATATATATATATATATATATATATATATATAAATATATATATATATATATATATATATATATATATATATATATATTTATATATATACATATGTGTGCTGTGTGTGTGTATAATGAGTGCGTTAGTGTGTGTGCGTATGTGTGCGTATGTGTACTTTTCAGCATTGTTGTCAAAACCTCATTTTACTTGTGTCATAGGGAGATCACAAAATGTTGTAGTTTCTGCATATTGGATCGAACTCTGTGCATATATAATTTAATATGGCTTAATGTAACGTAAATGTTTTCATATGAAAATACAAATACAACAGTGGAGAAGTGGCAGAGCTCTGATTCTTATCGTCCATCTGGCGATATGGGGGATAAAAGAACTGTGTGTAGACTTAAAGTTTTACTTTAATGAATGACCTTGGCCAACACTCTCCGGTAGACTATTTATAAATAGATATTTTAACTGCTTGATCCTTAGTCGTGGTGACTATTTGGAGGAACGCGTGTTGTGATGTTGACCATCCTCCGTAGAATGGTCGTCCATACATACAGTGTATGTAGCTGGCGGGCGTAACGGCCGGCTTGCACCGGAGAAAGATTGCAGACACTGTGTGAGGCCTCTTGATATTTAGAAATGTCAGATTACCCTCGTTCTGGAGCCAATTATATCAATTTATGCAATGTGCAATTACCATTTGGCAGTTGAGCTTAGGTAGCGACAGCCCCTTCCGCGGCCTCAAACCACCAGGTGTTACAAGGTAAGAATTCCACTGCATAGCGGAACCTAATCAACGGAACAGGTGGTTTGGATGCCAATTAGCTAACACATGCCGTCAAATCTGTATGCGGTCATGCTTCAGCTGGCAGATAATTAACGAGTAATCAACGGTATTCCCTTGGGAACTTTCATGTGAAGTATCTCAGCTGTTACATCGTCTTCTAACCACTAGTCGGTGGTTCTGAGAGCACATTTAATGCAAGCTTATTATTTCATGCATGTATGCGTCCTGTTCGGGAATTCCCAAGTTTTCGCTACCGGAAACGATCTTCATGGCAACATGTGGCACGGACACAGGCAAGTGGCCGTTTGTGTATTGCAATTAGAGTCTCGTTTACACTACAAACATCCGAGTGTGTGTGCGTGAAAGCAGTAGCTTACAATAAATCCAATTAGGTGCCCATGTTAAATAAACAAAACAAAAACATATATATCCCAGGCAGGATCTTAGCCCGGGGGGCACTTGGCCTTATTCTGGATAGGGGTGTGCCGCGGGACCTCGAAACCCGTACCCGTCGTACAAGGTCTAAATGGCCAAAAGCATTCCCCGTCGTACAAGGTATTGTGCAGATGTATAACCCGTCGTACAGACTAAAGCTGAAAAAACATACCCCGTCGTACAAGTATGAGGCCCAAAAACCCGTCGTACAAGTCGAGAGGCCGAAAAAACATACCCCGTCGCGCGGCACATATATACTACCTCTATACACTTAAGTGCCCCCCTCCCGGGGTGGGGTCTTAGTCTGGATTTGAAAACTGCCCATCCAACCCGACCCGAACCCCATCCATCACGTTATGATCAACTGAATATCACAACGTAGTTTGTTGGCCTTCACCCGAAAGCTAGGTGGGGTGATGGGGGGGGGGGAGTGCCTGTGCGAGAGTTATGTTAAATATAATACCGTTATTCAAAAGAAATTTAATAGCAAATCAATGATACATCCTGAGCTGGCACAAACATACGCGCGAAATATAAACTTAGTCAAAGACTTCGCATCGATATGATATTTCACCCAATTGAAATTTATGAGCTTCATTCCCGAGCCAACAATGCAGACCAAAAGTTTATCAGATCGTGGGAAAAGCGATACCATGAGGCAGACATTTCAGAATGATGCCCCAATCGAACGTGCACAATGTATGCCAGTTGACATTATTCTTACAAACCTCGAACATATCGTGTATCATTTAAGAGAAGGTATAACATTGTTTTGCGAGGAGGCGATGCTGGCGGTAACTCCATTCCCCATCAGTATTATGAACGTGATTAACCCACATGCGTCATGAAAAGCGTTATCAAACAGAACAGTATTTATATTGATCGTAGATGAGCGGCCATCGTGCTGCGTCGCTGTTTGTCTTTAAATTAGCTGTTTATATTGGCTTGGCAAAGCTGGACGGGTGGACGAGTCTCAGGCTAAGACCCTAATCCTAGGGCAAAGTGGAATATGATGTTCACGATTCACAATGCCTGCCCTTAACCGTCTTTAACATTAGAATATTCCTCAGCACAACACATACTTCAAGACAAGAACGTAGGTTTTCCAAGTAGTCGGTAGTTTTCAATAATTAACATGGACAAGTCGGTTTCATACAACGGGGCATTATTCTTTATGTTCAGTCATCTTTAAACGTCCGTTAAGACGCAGTTGGTATAATTTACACCGAGCGATTAATCCATTGCTTATATTGGATCATGGGGGTCCAAACGACCAGACAGCGCACGATCCCCTTGGAAAACCTCTCTAAATAAATAATAATAATGAAGATGCAACATGACAGGATATCTATATGATATTCACATCAAATAAACATACATACAGTACAGTATACAATCATAGCTAAGGAATATATATATATATATATATATATATAGATATATATATATATATATATATATATATAGATATATATATATATAGAGATATAAATATATATATATATAGATATATATATATATATATATATATATATATATATATATATATATATATATATATATATATCTATATATATATATATATATATATATATATATATATATATATATATATATTCCTTAATGGAATCAGATACCTTGACCGTCTAAAACATAGCGTGTAATTTGGTTTCATCGCCTATTTTGGTGGTAATGAACAATTAGCACCTATAATCACGAGTGATGTATTCAGCTGACATGGATTACTATCAAGATAGCGTTCGTGGTGGCATCATCAATGAGCACACCTCGTCATGTTTATCTTTACGAGGCGGTGGCTTCATGCATGCGCAGTCCGGGCAATTTCAAACAGAAAACAATTCGAATAGCGTGGTTCAATACGTCATCAGGAGGAAAGCCCATACATATGGCTTTGTTACAATCGTGATGGAGTAAAGACTAAACATGTCTGCTGCGATCCAACTGTATCAAAAGTGTGCTTACATCGAAATATTCATCTCAAAAGCCGCTTTTTTCCAGTGAATTAACTGTAAGCAGGACATTGAAGATAGCTTTCTTGATAGAGTTGTTTGTACTTTTGAACTACGATACGGTCGTGAACTAAAAAAAAGAATCAACGGACACTGGACATCAAACGCTGAGCACAGAAGACTGGTGCTTTCAAATTTGGATAAATTAAGGAACGTTTTAATTATATTATGATACGAGGCATATAATTTCCTGGTTGTACCATTCAAGCAGTTCCACCACAGATTAATACAAAGGACCACAGCAAGAACGAAAGAGTGTAATTGTCTCATTTAGATGTGAAATTTATGTAATAGTGAGTAAAAATAAAGTTTTGCTTCAATTGCCAATTGCGATATAGTTCTTGCCTTTAATGCAATAATTTCTTTAAGCAGCTCAGAAGGACACGGTGTGTTTTATTTGATATATAGACAATGCGTCACAAGAAATAACTATAACGCTTTTACAGCGTGGGTCCATTATGATGACGACATTTCACCATCCTGCAGTCGATCTAATCATAACGTTGCTGTCACAGAACAGATAAAAAAAATTCTTTGACTCTTATATGGCATGATGCAAAACCATTTGAGATGTTGTACAACAAATATCCAAAAGATCATTCGGGATAGTCTGTTTCTTGTTCTGAGTCCGCCTCATTTTCTCCCTCTTCATCAGCATACTCTGTTTCACGAGCCCTACATCACAAAAAATTCATAAATGACCTTGTCTTCAATTTTTTTCACCCACAGAGAAATGACTCTTTTTCATCCATTGAGGATCAGATCGTTTTATCCCTCTCATAATGTTAAATTGTTCTGATTCAGCCAGATGGATAGATTGTAGTTGAGGTTTTTTATTTTATTTTGGGCTCAGATATGTGATTACACCTTAACTTGCCTCAGTATTCAACACCCAGTAAAAAATATCAACAAATGGGAATATATATCACATTAGAACCCAAGTATGCAGGATCAATGCAAACAAACCTTAACTGCCTGTAAGAATCCGCATCAAATGAATGTGAATCCACACTGAACCTCTGTGTGAGTTTATCAATAGCCTGTTGAGTCTGTAACTCCTGCTCACAGCATACAATAAGCATCAGGTTGCATGTAGATATTCTTAACATAAGCAGCAATGGTTCATTATCAAAACACACTGATCAGGCTAATAAAGACCAAATAAACTGTTGTTATGTATCGTATAAAACACATCTGAATGTGAATGCACAAACCTGGATTCTGTGCTTCTTTTCTTGTTCTAGCACCAAAGCAGACTGGATATCAATCACCTGGGCCTTCCTTTGACATGCGCTATCTCCATAAAATGCCTTCTCTAAACTCTCATCATAACGATATTTGAGTTTATTGGTGGGAGTATTTGTGGGTAAAGATTGTTGTTGCATAGTTTTCCTTCCCGGGCTGGACAGCATTGTTTGAGGTGAGTGCTGCCAGTCAGGTTTATCAGTTTCATTATTTTGATCTTCTGTTTGGACATGACCTTGCAATAACTCTGAAGCAGCATCATGGGCATCTGTGTGCTTCAAGGACTGGTGAGGGTTAAATGGAGCCCTTTTCTCTCTCTGTTTCTTGCCGTATTCTTCGATATGAACAAATTTTGCAACTATAGGATCATTATTGCAAGCAGGGTGGGTGGTATAAGCAACCTCATTGTCAGGGGTGGAGTCAGAAACATTACTCTCAGCTAAAGTATTAGTAGTCATAGCTTCAAGGAGCCTGTCAGAAGCCCTGTCAGCTGGGTAACTGTCGGACCCTTGGGGATTGACACATCCAGACATAGGCTTGTTGATGACAACTTTATCTCGTTCTGGGTCATTTATAATTGTTGCTAGTAATTCTTGCATTTCTGGACTGTTGTTACAATGAGTGGACCTTTTGGCAGTCCGTTGAGCACTTTTAGTTTCAGCCTTCAGAGACATTTGTTCAAACATGGACGACATTGAGTCAGTGGATTTCTTCTGAGCCAATACCGCCTTTAAGCGCTTTATAGTGTTCTCAATCTTTGTACCTTTGTCTGGTAATTTCTTCAGCAAATTCCTGCACATATATTGATAACACACAAAATATACAAGTGCAATGGAACACGATGAATTCAAACAATTCCATATATAATTCAACAGATGATTTCAATCAAAGATCTTTACGATATTAATCATATCCTAATTAGAAGACCAAATAAATTTTGATTAAACTAAGTACAGACACACAAAAATGCACAGAAAAAAAAGTCATAGTCATTGAGAACAACTTACTGCTGTGTTTCCCATATATGCTCTTGCCTGTGTAGTATCTCTTCAAGTTCTATTGTGCTTTTCTGTAGCAAATCACCCAGATGACCTTGCTTTTCATGAGATATAGGAGGTATACCCTTAGTCAAAACGTTCAGATTGGCCATTGTTACTGTATCTTTGACTGGTTCCTAAAGTAACACAAACATATCTTTCACATTTTGTTACTGGCCAAACCAATAGGGCCCTCATGTTACCACCAAATCACCCTTAAAACGTGACAACTTCAAGCACACAGTCTGATAGCAGCACTGCCTGACAATAGTATTACTTAGGATGTCAAACTTTATACATGAAGTGGCCTTAAATGTATCTAGTGCAGATGCAATTATGTTAATCATCCATATATCATTAAAAACAATACTTCTAGACAACCCAAATGCATATATGATTCATCAATCAAAGACTCACGATAAATATCACATTCACTAATTAGCTTGAATGAGGTTTGTAGGTTATAAAAGTGATTTACTGCCAGATGTGAGGCAACATTGATGAGTTTTTTTTAAATTAAATAGTTTTTCTGTTTCAGTTGTTGAACTAGATCTGTCCATTTGATCTTATTATGATCAAGTAATGCATTTATGCAACACTGTTTTATCAGTAAATTGCTGGTCTATAATGTACACTTATCTGCATGTACAATAAATTATTCAAAGACAAAAATTTACATTGATGCAAAACATGAAAAGTCTGGCTTTCTTTCTGAAAAAAAGGAGCATTAAAAAGCAGGGTTTCACTAAATAGGCCCACCATCATGCTGAGATGTTAATCACTTTGCCATTTAAGTGGGCGTCGCATGCTGTGACATTTTCGGCGCCATTGCAGTGCCATCTTGTGATCATTACTTTCGGCTAATGTTGATATTATATTTTCTGTGCAGTCAAAGATTTTAATGCTCAACTATCCATAGAAAGTTGTAAAATCATATATAATAGCATCCTAATCTTGTTTTTCTATACTTATATAAGTTACATGTAATATTCCTTAACACCAGGTCGAGGATCACCGCAGATTGACGTACGTCCCTTAAACGAAGGACGTACCTCGTTCAACGTACGCCGTCCGTCGATCGGCGGAAGGTTGCAATATGCGCGGGGTCCCGAGAAATAATCTAAATTACGAAGACTCGCTAACGTTTGTATTATCTCGGGTTCGTTTAAATAGATTCATGACATCATTGACTAAATTTAGCTCCCAGAAACGGGCCGCCTAGCATCGTAGGGGTTCCCCAACAGCTGATTTCAGTCAAGTGCACCGCTGCGTCCGAGCTCATCGCCGTGTTTGAAGCCGTTTATTCGACCCTAAAATACCATCTTATCTGTTAATAACAATGTCTGGTAATAACTTACATTAAAATGAATTGTTTGACGAAGTTTTATTGAATTTGTATGTCCGCCTAGCTTAAAAACCGACTTTGAACAAATGAGAATGTCGAGTCAACACTGTCAGACGTCAATCGACGTACGCTGCGTCCCTCGATTCAAGTACGAATCAAATAAATGAACAACGTGCATTTTGTAAGTTTTTCTTGGTTACTACATATTCTTTGTTGATATTTTTATTTATTTATACATAATATTTACCCTCTCTCCTTGTAACTGCAAAGTGCCATCCAAAAACCCTTCTCAGTAAGTGATGGGATCCAAATGCATGTATTTGGATCAAAAACATTGAATTTTGCAAATTCTTATGCATGCTAAGATGAGCATGTTTGCATTTTCCCACATTTTGTAGACAATGATCATTAACCTGCATGCTTTTATTTCATTAACTGAATTCAGTTCAGTTCCTAATCTTCAATCAAACATTTTAAAGCGGAAGAAAGTGGGAGTATACATTTATAGATTTTTTGTATCCAACACAGAAATAACTTTCTACGTTTCTAAACATGATGGTTACATAACTTGAATCAAATGCTTTATATTGTTGTTGATGAAGTCAAAGTTAAATAAGGTGTGAGTTGAGTCAAGTAAAATAACATATATTTTGATAATTCACAGGAACCCAAATGGAAACATTTTGGAAGAGCATTTCAGTGTTGGTAGCATTTCTACTGGCTGCTAATATTATTCATAATTCCACAGGACTATTCTCCTTTGTGAATTTGGTATACAAAAAACTAAAAAGAAGCAAATACTGTATTGAGACTCTCATTTGTTAAACCAGACCTCGATTTAAGTACGTCATCGTTCTTCGTTTAACGTACGGCGACCTTTGCACCTCAGGTACACTTATAATTTCCACAATATCTGAAGTTGCGGACATACAATTTAATTAAAATTACTTAAAAAGACTAGAGGAATGAATATTTTATCGGGAGAAAGGAGAATTAATACCCTACTGTTTGATTAAAAGAAGATACGATGAAACAAAGACACGACAATCGGAAAAAGATCGCATGCGTTGACATACAGTCACCTGATGGAGACTCCCAAAATGACGTGGGTAGGGAATTTAGCATTCTAAATATAGCTAAATGTGTCATGAACAGGGTCACAATAACAGTTGACCAATCAAATATGCTGTAAGAAAAAATATGGGAGAGTTACTGAAGCACCCTGTGAATGGCTGAACTGATCATGTCCGACCGTCGATTGTAGTACGGCGTACGTTGATCAAGGTACGTCCTTCGTTTAAGGGACGTACGTCAATCTGCGGTGATCCCTGACCTGTATACTGTATAGCTCTTACGCCGGTGTGACCAATCGCGTCTACATTTCAACCAGTTCATTAGTGTACAATGAAATGAGAGTCAATATGTTTTATAGTTTTTGTACAAACTAGTGGTAGGGAAGAAATCTTTGTGTAGAATTCTCTGTATTTTGCTTCGATGAGCAAGTAAGGTTTTGGTTTCGATTTCATTAGTTCAGCCTATCTGGCGATAGTCTTTTCCGTTCACCATTTTTTGCGAGCTGTATTGAAGCCAGAATTGGTTTTGAGTCACTCAGAATCTAAAACTGTCAAAAGTCTTCGTTAGCAGCTAATGCAAGGTCAAATGTCATTCTTAGTTAAAGGTTAAGTTGTTAAAGTAGTTTTGAGTGAAAGCATAGTCCAATAAACGTTGCCGTTAAGATCATGGAATTGCGATTTGGCCAGAGAGACGAGCAGGAATTTTTCGTATTTCATTTTTCTATGAACCGCATTGTTTCGGGATCTCAAGTGCATCTAGAAATGATGGAATATCCCGGATATTATTTATATAGTAACATACGATGTTCGCTTCAATTTTCGTTTGACTAAATATAATACATGTTACCATGTTAATAGTTCTATTATAACCACTGGATGTTGCAGGATATCAACCTTCGACTAGATATCTGAACCTGCGCTGGTGCTTGCTTCCAGGTGTCCAGCTTTCCGAGCGCCGTGCTGCTTTCTATATATATTGCAAACTGGCTATGGCTGGCTGCTGCCTCACCCTTTCCTAGTGAACTGTGCGCTGTGGAAATAACATACGGAACTGAGAGGACTTGCCAGGTTTTGGTAGATCAGTGCATATTCGTGTCTTGAAATCTTCAAAATGAGCAGAAAAGCTGGCATTCACGAGTAGCTCCTGTACCTCTAGGCATCTGATGGCAGTGATTCAGCAAATCCAAAAAGCTGGTATTGCAATGTGTTATTGATTGAATATAAATGGAATTTTAACGATGAGTCTAAGAATAATTTTAGAAAAGCTGGGGTGAAGTAAAAGCATTAGGTATGAGAGTTCTGTCCACAAATCGGACGCGATTCTAATGCCAGTTTGTGTCCTTGAGTTTTAAATATTGAAAAGGTTGGAGGCAATAAAATAGTTGTTAATGCCACTTTAGACCATTCCGTTTTCCAGAAAGTAGTTTGATGGTGTTTGACCCAGATGCGACACAGCCCTCTTATCATTTAACCATTTAGAAAGAAGTTAACAAAGAATATTCCCCTGATAATCCGATGAGACTTATTGTCGTTGGAGGCGTATTAAAATACAACCCAGCATATTAAGATCTTAAATCAACACGGCTTGTTGTCATATTATGGTGATTTATTTACAGACACCATTGTATTTTCAAGTAAATGCCAACATCGAAACAGTCTCATGGTAATTTCATATTTATTTTACTGCATTACTAACCTTATTATATATATATATATATATATATATATATATATATATATATATATATATATATATATATATATATATATATATATATATATTTATATAGCTTTTAATTTATTTGATATTATTATTATTACACTTCATAATGACCATCCACTCCTTTATCCTTGACGTCTTAACGTCTTTGTGAACAAATATACGTGTTTTAGTTCTATATGTGTATAGCTGAATATATAGTAGTTTTGGAATTGGACACCAGAGTGAGGCACTGGGTTGTTTACAAATGGAGAAGGAGTCCATGGTTTCAATGCTTGTTGGTCGAGTGTTGTAAACAGATCAGTAGAAGTCTGTAAGTCGCAGTCTTTGCATGAATCAAAACGTTTGATTTGATATTATAATTTATGTGATCGATGTCGAACTTCCGGCCATCCCCGGCATTGCCTACCCAGTATTCAGTAGTAGCCCCGGTCGAACGGTAAGCTGGTAATATAAATATATATCTACTCGGACGTCTTGTAGGGCGACCCCAGTAGTACTAGTAGCCCTTCAAGACGTCCGAGTAGATATATATTTATATTACCGTTCGACCGGTGCGAACCCAGTAGTACCATCTGGTTCGTCTGAAACTGACGTCAAAGAGTTTATAACTACGCTAAGAAGGCTCACTTCCAGCGGCTAGTCTAACCCAACAAGTACAACACCAGACTGAATCGTCCGGCTGACATACAATCCAAATCCAATCCGTTATGCCACAATGATGAAATGACAGATATTTCAACCCATATTCAAGTCTGTTTCACTTAGCTCAACAACCAATTACTGTAGAATATTTACCAAGATGTGGATGCAGCTTATTTCGATAGACTTACACTCTACCTCATGAGATTGTGCTCATCCCACAAAAATGTCCCTTTGAAATACCTCGCTTTAATTTACCTTTTGATATCATTCATACCATAATATATTATGCCAAAGCATTAAATCAGTTGACAATGTCACGATACAAAATGATACATGTGTATCTGTGTTTAACTTTGGGCCTGGAAAATTACTATGCAAAGAAACTCTCTGACTGTTCAGCGCTATTTACTACTTTCGATCTCTCACATCTGCGCTGTAGGTTGCATCAGATCATCAAAACACCTGGGGCGAGTGTTATAATACTATTTTGGCTCATACGTTCTTAAAAAGCCTCCCCCTTTAATTATCAGCACGAGAGCCCGGGTTACATCACACCACTCTTTGGGAGGGGTGTAACCCTGATTTCAGCAATCCTCACAGCAAGCGAGTTCACCCTCCAAGTGGACTCGTCGTGTCACGTGGGGATTGTTTTAGCCTGGCCTATCGTGTGGACCCTTTATAAGGTCCACAGATGGGTCAGTCACGGAGATCACCTAGTCAGAGAAACGATTCGCACCGCGAGATTCCAGGGAGCTTCATTGTTGAAATCTAAATAAACAAATAAGCAACTCTACTCCAGGACTCTAGTTGATTTCCTCTGATTAGTCCCCACTCCAGCAACTGCAGGCAGTGAGTAACAGTACTATAACGAAGAGCGTGCATAAGCAAGAAAGGCTAAGAAAAACTAGCTGTACACGAGTGCCTTGCCTAGAGAATTACTTACTCTAAAATTATCTGCCTTCGCAAGTGGCTTGTTTTACAACCCATGAGGATAACTCTTTGGCTGTTTAGTTCGGGACATCCTACGACAGTATCATACCATCTGGTCAAATAACTGGTTAGGATTGCAGCCATCCCCTAGCCTCAGAGTGAATAATAACTCCCCAACCTAAGTGTGTAGTCCACTAACTTATTTGATATTGGGCTATTCAAAAATTACATAATGTTAGAAAGGGATAGGAGTAGGGTTATTCTGTCTAGCGTTTTGGTACACTATACGGGGGTAATTTATTAGATGCCCCTATATATACCTCTGTATAATGTATTCTACCTGGAATAAGTGCAGGATGCTAAGGCAAAGGTCAGGGGCCACTTACTTTGTGTGACCTGGGTTATGGATTAGCACACGCACCAAACTACGGCAATTTATCAAGCAGCTCTGCCATAACACAACATGGGGCCAAGGTCTTAGGGGATGATGTAAGCAGATGGCAAAGCTTATTGGATTACTTCCATCTAGGGAAGACATGGTACTTCCTTGGAAAGTGGCCCCAACCGAAACAAGATGTTGCACAGAACATTGCTGTGACAATTTGTGCCAGAGAGATGTCATGGGCTAATGAAGATATTATGGAACGTAGGATGACACTATTCAAGCACCGCTAGCCCTCTCTGACGCCGATGAGAGTCAGTGATTTCCAGTGGCAATCGCACATGTCTACTGGCTATGATAGCCACGGCCATTGAATCTCTCATCTTGATCATTCTCGTTACTTGCTGAGAATAATGAATGTGGGTTTATTCAGACTATGCGTTGGTAATTTGGTTTCTGTCAGCACAGAAGGCAAACATGAGAACTTACACAGATCTGGTTGCAATTTTGAATGGGCGAGCATAAGTTACGCATAGGCTTGGTGTCGAAGGGGCAACCAGTTTGCAGAAAATGGGTGTGGGGTGGGGTGGCACTTGAATTAGGTACAGCACTTATTCAAGGTAGAAAGTGGTATTTAAACATATGCTGTCTTAGGCCTCCTGAAACACATGTTTCACTGACCACATGGGAAATGCTGTTCGTTCCCTACATTGAATGCATACTACATGGGAAATGCTGTTTCACTATGTGATGTACACTGTTGTTGTAGAATTGACCCCATGACCCCATGTAGTCTATAGTCTTATATTCCATCATCTCTTGAAACAAAATAGAATATCCTAGACTACCAGGTGTATTGCAGAACAGGTTCTACGCTGTTGTTATGGATGTTACTGCTATGAGGTAGTGGGTGTGGCTTCTACAAGGTCCATGCCCAACAATGTGTATTTCCATGTTGTGTGCTGGAGGTGTGTATTTGAGGTTTATCAATCAAGATGTCGACTTTATTGTCCAATTCAGCTTATTGGTGTTTTAAAACAAATATCGGCCCGCAGAGTCTGTCTCAGTGGCTCTGATATAGCCTGTCCTTGGTCAATATTGATTGTGTCAATAGATAAATTTGATATCCTCAAATCCACTCCAAATGTTTTTGAGGGTTTTACAAAGTGCATATGACGCACTAACATATGAATATCAACATTGCACTATATTGAAGTTCCACATAGCAGATTGCCAATGGGATTAGAACATTTTCTAGAGCAATTGTATTAAGAATCAGAGGTCATTTGCATATTTAAAATAGATTGTTACAAGTGTAACTGTGTGGTAAGGCTGTGAGACTTCACTCGGGATATTTTGACCCACCTTGTGTATTGATATTCCCAAAAAATGTCTGCTGCCAAGGTGATGAAGTTATCAGCAGGTGTGTTGTTACTTTCTGTATTCACTTTATCTTTTGAGTGATTGATTTAATACTTTACCCATCATATTGATATTATCTATGTTGTTGTATGATTCTATGCCAGCCACACTAACTGGGATGGTTTCAATATGTGACCTTCTGGCAAGCAATGTTGATTCAAACACTCTGAGGGCAGTGCATGAAAGAATGAGAATATTGAATATTTCATTCAAATTATTTAATGCCGGTCTTCATCATGTAGTTTATCCTCTTTCCTTTGGATGTGACCTCTTGTTCACAAAAGTGACAGCACCCTCTACACAGGTTAGAACCCTGTGAGCTGTGTACTTACAAACTCTTGTCAGGCATGCAAACTATTTGTGCCCTGGACTTTGTCAGTATGATCCAAGCTCATATCCTTAACTGATGTGATTTCTACTCAGGAGAGCCCAAGATGTCGCGCGGCAGGCCTCCGAGTCAGGCCCTGCTTCCTGCTCTCTACCCAGACGACCAAGCCTTGGTGACTCCTCGGGCTGTGTCTAGGGTCGATTGGATCGAGGACCGCCTTCAGATGCAGGAGAAAACAACGCAGAATATGATGGACAGGTTGGATCAAAGTGCTGCACTCTTCACTTGGAACGAAAACTAATAATATCAATTTTATTATATTTACCCTCATTTGGATACTTGTATCTTAACGCATCAGTTGTCATCCTCTGAATGATGTGTTCCCAATTAACATCTGTGAATGTCTGTCACTGCTGCCGAAGTAACATCCCTGCAGTTGGTTCTCTCCCAGTAAGAACAATGAAATTGCCCCCACCCCCACTTCCCCACATCATTTATAGTCCATATACTTCCTGTCCCCCTCCTAGCTGTAGACAGCTACGCCGATCCCCGACCCTGTCTGACTGCTCAACCGTACTAGAAACAGCCTCCGATTATATAAGCGTGTTTAAAATGTTAACATGCAGAGCTTATAAAATCAAAGAGGACATTGTGGAGACGTTGAACCTGACTCATGGTACATGGCAAGAGGAGAAGCGCGCCCGCGAGCTCTTACAAGATCACATTCGTACAATCACTGACGTCACTCGTAAGCTCAGCAGGGACATCGTGGTTCGTTACGCTTATCATTTTAATCATTTGTCACCGATGATTTATTTGTTGCATTTGACAATGCATGTAGTGAGATTGAGGAGCATATGCTGCTGTGGTTGTAGTACCTGGAGGAGCAGATTAAGGTTAGAGGTGGGCACCAAGAGGGAACTCAGAGTGCCGTTAAGAACCTGGAGATGCACCATGTGGCTGGCGTGACCGACCTGCGTGGGCGGGTAGCGCGTTGTGATGCAGCTATCACCAGACTCTCCACCGATCTCAAGGGTTGCTATGACAACTTAAAATCACTGAATCAGCAACAACGAGATCAGGATGGTCGCAGTGCCGAGAAACTGCAGACCCTTGACATCAAGGTACTGGGTGTTGATCATGTCAGGTGTTGACTTCCGGGATGGGCAAATAAAAGCAAATTAAGCAGAACTGTCTTAGGTTGATCTGTGTGTTTCTTATCTTTCATACAAGTATTCTAGAATAAACTGACAAAGCATTATCTGCTATTAGTGCCATCCAGTTTAGTTTGCTGGTAAGTTCAAGATGCATACCATCAGGATTGCCAGGATCACTGTCCACCTTAGTCTTTCTTGTGGGTCTGCTTTTGATATAAGCCCCTTCGAATTCCATCCATCAGCATCTTGTATGTCTGCCAGTTGTCAGAAGTGATGGGGAGGCTGGACAAGTGGTCAGGCCAGCAAGAGTTGCAGATGAGGCACATGGAGACGGAGTCTGGACACCAGCTCAGTGCACTCGACACCAAAACACGCATGATGGTAGAGGATGCTCGCAACTCTATAGGCCACTTCAAGGACAATGAAACTGTGGAGAGGGAGAAATTAGAGAGTAGAATAGCTGCAGGGATTGAGAGGCAGATGCAGACACAGAACCGTAAACTTGTGAGTAAAAAGTCTGCAATCTGGATATGACTCTAAAAGAAAGTTATGGGGAACTGTATCCCTTTCTTTGAATTCCTGCCCAATTGGTTTATTTTGATATCATTGGCATGGATCCAAGTTGATTTTCTTTCTTGATCGCAGATAGTTGTGAAGTGTCTGAGTTTTTTTTAAAGGACTGTGGTCATGCCAGTTTTTAAGCAATGGAAATTATTTTATGGTTAATCTATTTCTATAAAATATTTAGAGAAGATTTTGCATCATATTATATTTCATGGTATTTTTGTTGCAAGTAGAATTAGTAACCAGTGTGGCCAAACTTTTCAAAACATTTCAGTGATGTCTTCATGACATTGTGAGTGAGTAGGAGAAGTCGGAGAAGAGACTGGAGGAAGCTGTACTGACGCTCAGCAACCGTCTACAGCGGACAGAGGAGGAGTTGGAGCGGGAACGGACCAAAAACGCTGCAGCCAGACAGGTATGTGATTGATATGGACAAATACATCACTCTGTTGTTCTGTAAATTTTTATGGGTAAATTCCATATTCTGCACTAATGAACCATCATAGGAGGAGGTGGTATTCATATTATGGGTTTGTTTAGGCTGATAAAGGAAACTGTGTTTTATTTTGTTAATTCTATCAAGATTGTGTTAAGGTAGAAGTGTGTTTGGTTTAGGACAAGCTGTCGGAGAAAGTGAAGGTAGTCAGGCCACTTTGATAACAACCATTTCTATGTCGTTCTTGCTTGATCTTACTGTAAGTTACTGATCAATGTCTTGATGAATTCATCGGAACATTATGATTTGACATTTTTTATACCCTTTTTCATTTAGAATTGTATAAACTGCATGCCATATGAAGGGGGAAATCATCTTTAACCTCCCCCCCAAGCATTGGCTGTTCAGATTGACTATCTGGCCTTTTCGAGATATTGACCATTAGCCTCTTAGATCTGTAATCTAGCTGAGCTTCCCTTTGTGTTTCTTACCGCGTTTGATTGACAGATCTACAACTCCATGAGTCCCATGTGTCAATCAAAACAACATTAGCATTTACAAAAGTACCCGTCAGTTACAGGTAGCTTAAGTGATTAATCATGCTACAAGCTACTCCTTTCATGATTTTGATTCGTTTTCACCATCTGCTAAATTTGCATTAAAGGATTTAATAACTTTAGAAGTAAATCCTAATGCAACTTATTCTATTGTTTATCATTGGATTCAAACTCATACATGGAGGTCTTTTTGCTCACAGTTGCATGTAAAAAAAAAAAAATTCTTTAATATTGATGTCCAAGGGGACAATAGGGATCCCTGGTAGCTATATATACCACAATGCAAGTTATAGAATTTGAGTCATTGGTTATCTAAGAATCATTTATATTTGTTGAGGTGCCTTATTACTATATCTGTGTTGTTTAACATCCAAATATGTAATTGTTCTCATCATGATAACAATCACAACACAATCAACACAATCACCACCACCATCAATGTGTGATCAATGACATCCATTTCAATGTAATTTATGCTGTTTTTACTGCATTTACAAAGTCCAGGTCCCAAAATGATGTAGCAGTCTGTTGTGATGTTAGATAAACATGTATTATATATAGATATAGTTAAATATTAGAGGTGTGGTATTTGATATATAACATGTTTATTGCTCCATTAATGTTCTCAGGTTTCCAGTACCATTACAGACCAGGTAATTTCTGTGTTGGGCTCTGTATGTCAACCCACTCCAAGGATTGCAAGGAATGCTTGTGTGTATTTGCAGGTCGCCTGCTAACAATGCTTTTCCTTCTAGTCCTTTAATGCAACTACATAGCCTGGATTTACCATGGATGTGCTATGTATGACTAGCATTCAATCTCTTGAAGCTGCAACTTAATGATGCATACCTATTAAAGCAAACACGCCAGAGTGAAATGTATCAGATGTTATGCAATGCAACATCATTATTATTGTTTGCTCCATTTATTAATAAGGTTAAAATGTGTACACATCCAGTATATTGTTCTGTTTGTTACATGCATGCTTTTTGTGAAGAAGTTAACCGCCTGGTAACAAAGGCTGTTATTCTATCATCGTGTCAATGTGCCTTTTTAGTATTTAGAGTTTCTCCCCTTTCAACAGATATTTGATGTGTCTATATATAGCACTAATGTATGTTATATTCTAGGCAAAATGTCACATAATGGCATAAGAACTTAAGTTATAATAGTTTCACAACTGAGTCCAATCTTTGACTAGTCTGAGGTAAATATACTTTAGTCTTCTCTGCCATCTCTGCTTAATATAGCTACGGTACCTCTAGGTATGTGTGTGGGCCATTCATTATTTCAAGATAATATAACTCGTGGCATATATATGTGCAGTATACCAGAATATGTTTGCCAAGTGCATTAGTAGTTGTATGTATCTATCATGTGTTTGCATAGCTTGATGCCCTTTCAATTTAAATACAGTGTTTTACTAGATTGGTTAAAGGGCAATCTATGGCTTATGTGTACAGTATCCGTCATATGTGTAATTGTGTATCCCTCTACCAATACATCAGATTGTTTATGTTTTGAATGTAAACATATCTGATGCATACCTCTAAATGTTTCGGTTCTGAAGTTGGCCTCATTATTTTGTTTTTCCATGTATACTTGACTTACCTCATTTAAAATACATCCAACATCCAATAATTATAACATAATAATTATAATGCATTGGAGGCATTGTTGTTTGTTAAACCATCAGATCTCTGCCATGTCATTCAGGCACTGGAGACCCGAGTCATGTCGATTGTTGATGGCCGTGTCTCAAAACAGGGAGAGGACCTGGTTAAACTGAAACGTGAACTCAGAGAAGGATTTGCAAGTGTCCATGAGAGTATTAGTAACATGAAACAGGTTTGTTTAACATTTGATTCCACAAACAAAACAACTGTATTCATGGGCATCAGACACCAAAATATTTCCCTCTGTGTGCTTCTCCCATTGGCTGG
Source organism: Urechis unicinctus (assembly GCA_034190875.2). Lineage (NCBI taxonomy): Eukaryota > Metazoa > Annelida > Polychaeta > Xenopneusta > Urechidae > Urechis > Urechis unicinctus. Next base: position 77,749,858 of record CM067354.1, read on the forward strand.
TTCAGGAAAAAAAGGGCCTTAACCATATACTTATTATTGGGAAACTCGGGGAAGCACCCGAAATGAAAAATGTAGTTCTTTGTTACTGTGTTTGACGTTATCCATTATGGCCATATCATTAGTGTCTGTTACCAGGTTGTTGATGGCAAGAGGCAGTTACTGGAGGAACAACTACGGAAAGAAATTGGACAGATTCGCAAAATGGTAGTGCTAATATAACCTAGGAGCACAGGGAAAGAAAACACTGTATGCTTCACCTGCTCACTTAGTCTTCCTAATCAGGTACACCACGACACAATATCACTGATTATAATATATGCAAGGTGTTTAATCCAGGTGCATTGATAATCAAATTGCAGGTGTCCGCTCAGGATCATCTTCCATCATTACACATCAAATTCTTTACCAATTCCATTTATACTTTGTAGTTCTAATATTGACGTAATGTGCCAAATATTTATTTTGTTACTGCAAATATTTCATTGTTCTAACAGATCTCAGAGATTTGTTTGGTTTAGATATCTTGATTTCTATTTGGTGGGGTACAGGTTTATCTTTCTCACCAAGCCTGATTTTGTACCCATTTTGAATGGTTTTCTCTTCAAATGCCTCCCCAGATCTTGATCATACCAAATGATATTGTATTAGGTTAATTTTATGACTATTGCCCAAGTAAATGGGCATATAATTCATGATTGCTTTATTTGCAAGCTCATCAACAGTTGTGACCTATCGCATTAATGATTTATGCCGACCACAAATTTCATTCACACATGGGAAGTACACTAAGCAGCATATGTAGGTTATATAATCCATATCAAATGTATTTACTTAACATACCAATTTATTCATTATTTTTAAATATATTAGCATTTTTCTTTTAAGTTAAGTGTACCATTTATTTATTCATATAATGCTCACCAAATATTGATGTTCACTGATTCCCTTGATGAGGATGTTGATTTTTTTAGGTTTATCTTCTCATATTTCATTTCAATTGATTGTAAATAAATAAAATGATTGATATAGTTTAAATGTTTGTATTGTTATATATGTATACACAATATTTAGTTGTTAATTTACTATGGAGCCATATTCATAATAAAGCTGAATAAACTGGAACTTGAGGCTTAAACCCAATTATTGGGGTTCCACATTGCTTTCTGACATCAACACTGATGGATGTAGTAACTGGAGATGCTTGGGTCAGCTCACAGTTATGGCTATCCACATCCAGAACAAACCTGTTGCCCACACTGCGTTACTAAGGACATACAGGCAACCACATACTGAAGGTGCTGTGCAATAATGCATCTGTAATGTTTTGTGCAAAACGATTACCCCAAGTATTACTAGAACAGCTTTGCAGCAAGCAATGTTAGTGTTGAGTGCCAAATTCATACCAAACCTACCCTTCATCATAACTTACCCTCTCAGTCATCAGTTGATAGAGTAACCCCCTACAGCTTATATTAATTATAAACCCCAGTTTCCCAGATCCACGAGTGACCTACATGTCACCTGCCACTTCCCCACTCTCCTCATAAATACCCCATGTATCAATTTATATTTATCAGAACAAAATGCGCTGGTAATAGTTTAATGGATATCACAATCATTGGTTAAAGAGCTGTGTCACAGGTATGAATCTTATTGCTAATAAATAAACGGGAACATCAAACATCATTTGATATTTACACAGAACCCTAATTATTCCGTAAATATATTAACACATTCCATCAAAATAATTCTTACTTCCAACACAATACAAAAGTAACAAATGGATTTCCATTACTGATGCTAAAATGTTACATGCAAAAGCAACGAGATTTAATCCACACAAATTGACGGGAGCAATGGTGAAATGGAGACAATGCACAGGCAATTACATCATTATTCATTAGTAAACCTTCTTCAATACTGATGACACAAATTCTCCGTACTCTGTTCAAAAGGAACAGAACATTATGTAGCACTCACAAATAAGGGTAAACCTTGCTTCAAACAACTACCCCAAAAGTTCGGTTAGCATTCAACAGATCCTGTGGTAGTCACCGACATGCGGAAAGTTAAATGAGCGCATTGCTGATTTGTTAATATGGTCCAATATATGTTTAATCAAAGGCAGCTACATTGCTTGCCTGCTTCCTTGGTTTACACACGCATTCCGTCACCAAGTTCGCTGTAGGGAACGTCTGATCGCTTCTTGCAGAGCAGAACACAGCTGAATAGCATGCCTACCACCTGACATTCACACCCACATCAACAGTGGATTACATCATCACATGTTTAAGTTTGCACATGCTTACTGAAGACTGTGAGGCATATTATCTGTAACAGGTGGGAGTGTTAAACAACATAAAGCATAAGGAAACATCAGCATACCTGGATGACAACAAAGGCGGCTCCAACTCCTGCGATGATACCCAAATTCTCCTTGAACCCATCCACGACTTTCTCATGACAACCCTATTCACAACAACACACAGTAATTGATATGCTGTTTCATCAGGATCAATGCTGCAGCATTCCACCGTTCCCCCAGCAAATTACAGTACACAGGATGTGATCAATACACTCCCACTTAAGAAATATTGATAGTCTACACTGCTTTCGAGTCATCATTTTTCTCCATTTCAGGCACATTGAAGAACAACATTAAACATTGACTGACCTGTGGGTTAAGCATGGTGTCATTTTTACCATAATGGCATGTTTCATTAAGGCAGCAGCTCTCAGGGTATGGCATCGTCTTGTTTTGTTGTTTGTACCAAGGCTCGTTCAGCCAGTCGGAGTAGTTGGCGGACCCACAACATTTAAACTGCAATAAAAATCAACATGTTACAAAAACCCAGACAATCCATGGATGGTATTCACATAGAAAACTTGTATGGAATGAGTTAAGATATCTTACTTCCCTTTGGATGTAATCAATGTCCTTAGTGCAAGGATCAGAACTGTTTCCATATTTGTCCATGCAATCTGATATGCCCTTCTCGAGTGAATCGTCGATTTTACCACGGTACACATATGCCAAAATACTTCCCGATACCATTCCCAGGAAGATCAGCAACATGAAGGAGAAAAACTGGAATAGAAAGATGACAAACGATGTGGGATTTCCATCTGTCTTCAATGCTACGCTGATTAATAATATGAAAATGAAATACGTATTAAATTTAAGTGATTAACATACCACAACCAAGAGACATTTCTGTTCTTTGCAGGCACCCACACAGCCTACTATTCCCAGGAGGAAGACAACAACGCCTACAACAATTAGAATGACAGCTGGCAGAACTACCAGGTGAGATGACAGATGGGAGTCATATGTACCATACTCTGCGTATGTCCATGCTCCAATGACAATTATTCCAACAGCCACTACCTGATACACACCAAAGGTTTTATAACAATCATAAAAAGATGGCCTGTACACGTGTGCACACAAGTAGATACAGTAAATATATATATATATATATATATATATATATATATATATATATATATATATATATATATATATATATATATATATATATATATATATATATATATATATATATATATATATATATATACACATACACACAAACAGTTGAGTATCCCTTATCCGGAATGCCCGGGACTGAGCGAGTTCCAGATTTTCCGGATTTCAGAATGTCTTTCTACACTCCCATTATCATGCATTGCGGAAGTTTGTGTGTAAATCATAACGTTGTGGTTTTCCAAACGAACACCGCCATGTCCACCTCCGCCTTAACATAGTAAATAGCAACTCAAAGATAAAAATCAGAATAATTTCGGTACAAAAAAGGGTGCGTTAGCAGTTGCAAGCGTACCTCAACGTTATTTCGAGATTGGGAATCTAACGAAACAGTCATAGTGATGTGATTGTGTGGGGATAAGAATCTCATTAAGACCCTATTTAGTAATTGTGGCATACATGCTTGGACACGGGCTAGATAATGTCAGCTGAGAATACGACCCAAGGTTCCGTCTCTCTTTCCTAAATGTATGATGTGAGGCATATAACAGATCAACAGAACATCACCAATGCTTATGCTAATTAGTGTATTATGGTCATTTTATAGGCAAGACACTCGCCCCTGGTCTTTTGATGATCTGATGCCTCAGCACTGATATGAGAAATTGAAATTAGTAAACAGCGCAGACGCTGTCAGATGTTTCTTTGCCTAGGTTGTTTTACTGCCTGAACTGGGGGCGCACAGTTTCAGCATTCATACAAATTTCATACTAATTTAGTAGACTGAGAAGGTGTGAATAATTTAAGCACCTTGATAACAGCCCCACCACAAACCTCTTGCCGCCGAGATCAGACCGCAACTGTGATTCTCGGCGGGTCATCCAGGGACCATTCATTGCATTTGCATTGTCAATGATCAGTGGATAAATCCCGGGAGGGAATCTCAACATACTGAAACAAAATATATATTTAACCCGCTGTACTGATTGGAAGAAAACAACTTTCCCATCGTACAACACAAGGCCCCTAAAAAACCTGTTGCATGTATTGCCTGCGATGGAAAACTGTGGTTCACAACAGGGTATTGACTGTGTTGGTGATTGGGTTTCGGTTTAACTTCCACATATCTGTCCATGATGCTGAAGATCAGATTGTGACGAGGAAAGTTTAGGTTCAGAAAGGACAGTGGTAGTGACTGTGCTGGGGTTCTCCTCCAAATGACTGGTGGCAAGTGGTCACTCTGCAAGGACCTAGAGTGAAATTACCTTGCTTTGGAGGCTGCCCCTCAAAAAGGTGTAATAGTGTTATTAACGGTTGTCCATTTCCTTGTATTCAAATGTTATTTGAATAACATACCCTCTGTCAATGCAAATAATTCATAGATATTGAACATCGTACACATCGCATGGCATGTTACGCATGGTATATCATTGACATTGATAATAATATGCGACACAGTTGTATAATGGGAATTCGTCATTACTATTTCTCGTTTTGCTAAGGTGCAAAGTTCTGGGGTCTACGCTTCAAAGTATCTTGATGTCACGCCGTATGCATATTCGCGCGCCACATGCCACATGCCGGGCAAAGCCCCGCCTTCCTACTGTGCCCTCTCTCGTGCGGTCAGATCTTAGCCCCTGTTCTACAATTTGAACATGTATTTTCCACAAAAACGTGTCACAAAGCTTTTTTTCAAAAGGTTCCAGTGAAATATACGAGGAGACGACTTTTGTCCAAACACAACTATTTCAAGTTAAAACTCATCATTCAAAACAATCATCAATCCGTCACATGGTGACCTGGTCAGTGACTCGTCATGTTGACGTTTTCTGTCAAACAATCACTTCTTATATTACAAATTGGTATAAAACAGAGTAGGTGTTACTTACAAAGAATACCAAACTAAGAATAGTTAAGAAACATTTCGCTGTTCCCGTACACAGCTTCATCGTGTTATCGTAGTAGATTGCCGACTTTTACCTTCCTTGTTCTTCGTTCGAACACTTGTTCTGTTGTTGATGGTGCAGCTAAATTTCACGTGATCATGCGTATTGCAGTGACGTCATCAGAGAGGTCACCCATGCTGCAAACAATCAGGGAAGCCCCTTTGACTTTTAGAAATTAAATATGCATTTGATTACTATTCAGTTGCATAATCAATTTAAGTATCTATAAAATAAAATGACATGGAAAATGTTATTCTTATTAAATTTGCGTTGTCAGGATGCTTCCAATATATAATTTCTTTTTATCAAACGAAACAAGTAAAACATTTGCAAATACATTTCGCGGAAACCACCTATCTATGTAACAAACGTAGCTCAAATACTGTTCAGTATCCCGCTAAGTAGTTTATATACTTTTGAATGTGCCAAAAGTAAATGTAAATGTATCCAAGAGCTTCTATGGAAGCCAATTATTCTGTCAGATATGATTAGAGTTCCATTGAGGTTATGTAGTGACTCCAATCACGTACCTATTTCTGTCTAAATAGAGTACAAAAAAATCCATTTAATTTATTGATGCATGAGACATGAGTTCACAAATTGTCCTCTTATATAATGCTCAGTTTTCGTCCGTTAATACATCCCTCTAATGTTCTGGTTGATAATAATGATGCACCTGTAGTAAATTTGATATTGGCTGTATCACAAAGCAAGATAATAAAGCTTAACGTTAAGATACCGTCATTTTAAATCGATTGCATATTTGTGAATGAATAGAGCGCTCTATAAATTTCCAAGGAGGTTCATTTAGGATGACTTCTCATGCTGATTGCCAAGGGAACAATGTATTAGACCTCTATTGTGATTAGTTGTTAAAGGAGGAGTGACGATTGGGATAAATGTTGGTTGGCATGGTGAGGTTTGGAGTAGAATAACACAGGGTAGATGTAGATGCCAAGGTATTTATTTTCAGGGCAACGCCGGGTGTCCTGCATGAATAACAATGGAACGTGAGTTTCATGAAGATATATTTTGTCTTTGCTCAATGCGCATAGAAATATTTGCACAGTCATTTATTCCTTATTCAACCAATGATTTATAATGATATATTTACAATAGTGCAGATCTGTTCGTGTTTGCGCTCAAGAATCAGTTCTCGTACCAAGCTGTTTCGACGAACGGCCTGTTATTCGTATCTTGGCCAAAATAGCTACTATCGATTCAGTGACCTCCATGCGTTCTCAGTCGCCATTTTAACGCAGAGGTGGGGAGGAATTAGTGATCATGCTCTCCGGACGGCTAGCTGCAACGCTTGTGAGACAGCTCCCACGGGCTGCTTCTCAGGTAAATAAAGTATAATGAAATCTTCCTTTTCAGTTGTGCTAATTTATTATTTGCATTGTACTTAGTGGTAAATTCTTAGCCGGCAAGTGAGTGACCACTTCAGCGGCGTTCGCATGACATGTCATTCAGTTTCGGGTTTGGGCTATGGCATGAATGTGCCGAATGATAGAAAGTAACGCAATCATTCGTTTGTTTTAGGCGAGCAGTCACATATTATTTAATTTTACCAATCGTTACAATAATGATACCTGTCACTTAATTATAAGAAGGTCATTGGTTCAGCACAGTCTCATTGAATTTGATTTGAAAGGTCGTTTGACGACGTCTAAGTTACTAGGTTACAGCTTACTGAAAGCCCATGCACATGCAATTTACATTCTAAGCATAATGAAAACCTGCCTCAGCACATGGTAACAACTCTATATTTGGAGCCATTTCCAAAATACGATTTTTATTCATTGTTCAGGAGTAAGACGTCTGAGATGTTTGACTTGATAATTAATGGCACAATTAACATAACTCAATAACCTTATTAATGCACTAGGCAAGAATTTTTCTTGTACAGGTTATGGAGAACTTGACAATGTGTGCAGGTGACTAGAAATGCTTTGGGTGCTGGCCTCATAGCTGCCAGAAAATTCAACACAAGCAATGCAACCCTAGCTGCTGGTGGTAAGTTCATGTTGCTGATCAAATTGCAGGCCTCATTGATGCTTTGCACAAAGTATGTAATATACAATGGGTTAAAATTGTGTGATTGTCCAATTGATCAATAGCGCAATGATGACCTTGTGATCCTTACATTGAAAGTCACTTTACACTTGTTGTTCAGCCTCAGCTGAGGTCTCCTCCATCCTAGAGGAGCGCATTCTCGGCCAGGCATCTACTGCTAATTTGGAAGAAACTGGCCGTGTGCTGTCCATTGGTGATGGTATCGCTCGTGTGTATGGCCTCAAGAACATCCAGGCCGAGGAGATGGTGGAGTTCTCCTCTGGTCTCAAGGTACTCTTTTAAGTACTCACATAGTGTTCTTATGTTTTACCAATATCAATATTTGTGTTTAAATACTAAAAGGTCAATATATTAAATGATTTATAGGATACCTATTATGTTGTGTTATATAGGGCATGGCCTTGAATTTGGAGCCCGACAATGTGGGTATTGTAGTGTTTGGTAACGACAAGCTTATCAAGCAGGGTGACATTGTGAAGAGGACAGGAGCTATTGTTGATGTTCCAGTTGGTGCAGAGCTGCTGGGGCGCACAGTTGATGCTTTGGGAAACCCTATTGATGGGAAGGTATGACATCCATGAAATGCAATAATGTGCAGTCTATGGAGAATCTAAAATGTATGATCAGTCATCATTTGGGGGTAATCAACCAGATAATCATATCATATTAAAACTTTAAAGTGAAAATCCCAAACTGAGCCCATTATTGTTTATTTGATTTGTAGGGTCCCCTGGGTACATCCATCCGAGCCCGTATTGGAACAAAAGCCCCGGGTATCATCCCCCGTATCTCTGTCAGAGAACCTATGCAGACTGGCATCAAGGCTGTGGACAGTTTGGTACCCATTGGCCGTGGACAGCGTGAGCTGATCATTGGCGACAGACAGACTGGGTATGCTTCTTGATAACTATACTCATAGCTCTAGGTAATTTGGTGTGATAGGTGCTTAAGGTATTGTTGGGGGTCATGTTGCTGACCCTAGGGTATAGTGATAAAAGTGTGGAATGTGAATGTTGACTTGCACAGTGATCAAGATATGACATATAATTGGACTTGTGGTTGTGCTTTTCAGAAAAACTGCTGTAGCCATTGACACCATCATCAACCAGAAGCGTTTCAATGATGCCACTGATGAGAAGAAGAAACTCTACTGTATATATGTTGCTATCGGCCAGAAGAGGTCCACAGTTGCCCAGATTGTAAAGCGTTTGACCGACGCTGATGCTATGCGCTACACCATCGTGGTGTCTGCTACTGCTTCTGATGCTGCTCCTCTGCAGTACTTGGCTCCATACTCAGGCTGCGCTATGGGAGAATTCTTTCGGGACAACGGCAAGCACGCTCTCATCATCTACGATGATTTGTCCAAGCAGGTGTGTTGTTTATTGTAGTGTTCAGATAATTTACTATTGTATTTACGATATAAGAAGCAAGTGTGAACTGACTATTGGCAAATATACTGCTTTATCCACTGCCAAGCAAACACCACACAACTTTGCCCTGATTCAGTGAAGTTCTATACTCCAGCGATTGCCTGATGTTGAAGTGAATTGCATTCATGCTTCCTACCATTTGTGGTGCAGGCTGTAGCCTACCGTCAGATGTCCCTGCTGCTTCGTCGTCCCCCTGGTCGTGAGGCCTACCCTGGTGATGTATTCTACCTCCACTCCCGATTGCTCGAACGTGCTGCCAAGATGCACGATAACTTCGGTGGTGGCTCCCTGACTGCCCTGCCTGTGATCGAGACCCAGGCCGGTGATGTGTCCGCTTACATCCCAACCAACGTCATTTCCATCACTGACGGACAGATCTTCTTGGAAACTGAGCTCTTCTTCAAGGGTATTCGTCCTGCTATCAACGTGGGTCTGTCTGTGAGTCGTGTAGGCTCTGCTGCCCAGATGAAGGCCATGAAACAGGCAAGCAGTGACTGAAGCATTTCTTAAGTCTTTATCTGTTAAATTAATAATACATCAATCTATCAATAAATGTGAGAAATATTGTGATGTGGTGTGTTATAGGTGGCTGGTTCCATGAAGCTGGAGTTGGCCCAGTACCGTGAGGTGGCTGCTTTTGCCCAGTTCGGCTCTGATTTGGATGCTGCCACCCAGCAGCTGCTTAACCGTGGTGTACGTCTCACTGAGCTCCTCAAGCAAGGCCAATATGGTGCGTGAAATATCTAATGTCAACTTACATTCCCTTTTAAAATTAATATTCTTGATTGATGTGAGATGATCCTGTTGTTGCTATATATCTAGCTGTGTCTGATTGGTACCTGGTTTGTGTATAGTGCCCATGGCTGTGGAGGACCAGGTTGCTGTCATTTACGCTGGTGTCCGTGGTCACCTTGACAAGCTGGACCCAGCTCGCATTACAGAGTTTGAGGTTGACTTCCTCACCCACATTCGAGGCTCTCACCAGGCTCTTCTCGACACCATCCGTACAGAGGGTCAGATTAGCCCTGAATCTGACGTCAAGCTCAAGGAGATCGTCAGTACTTTCCTCCAGGGCTTCATGTAAACAGCCATGCCAGAAAACCAGCCACCAGCTGTAATTTATTGTCATCATGTTCAAACTTAGTATGGCAGTCGTTGTAGATGTGTTTCTGATGAGAAAGATTGTTTGGGAATTTCTTGTTGGATGGACGATATACAGCAGTCCTGTTTCGCCCGGTACCTTAAGATTGGAGCAGCATCGAATGAGAGTTATTATGAAGAAAAAAAATATTTTTTGTCTTTCAATCCAAGCTGTTGGGTGTTTGTTCTTGCATTAGAACATGATATCTGCTTGTTACTAGCTTGCTAACCAATTGCCCACTTCGTCCTAGCATACAATTTTTAAAGAGTCCATGTCCAAATTTTGAAAGATCAATTGAGTGGGGATAAGATCTGTTGCTCGGCCTGCTAGTCACTGGCTGATGTGTGATTCTGATGTGGGTATCGATACTAAATAAATTGGATAAAAAAAGGGAAGGTCTTGTGTTTATGCTATGTTTGTGAGCTTATTTACTATACCACTGATTCTGTAGAGGTCAAATCAACCTCATTATTGCTGGTGAAAATAACCGATCTGGTTGAAGTATATAAACACCTTTTGACCTGCTTCAATTGGTTCATTGAAAATAATGGAACTACGGCAGTATTTGATTTGACCCGGTTCCAGGTTGAAGTATCCATCTAATTTGTAAGAATTTTGCAGCAGAGGATCCTGACAAAGTGCTCTGGTACTTTCATCCTAAAAGTATATGTGAGTTGAACCACTGCCTCATTCACATTTAAGGTAATTCTGTGACAATTTTGTCTAAGCTGGTTACTTATGCTGCTCCACCTATATCCCTGTAGAGTTCATATAACAAAGCCATAATTTTAATAGAAATATTTCTGAATACTCTTACTGTCTTAATCATCTACCATGGCTGCTGTCAAGACAAATAATGTAGCATTTCAGATTGGTGCATCCACCTACAAACAAGGCTTGAAAGATTATCATTTATATAAAGATGTTGGCTGAACTGCAATATTGTGATAATGCTGTGTGCACCGATCAGTGATGTTACGAAAACGTTCATGGAGATGACCATGAGTAAAAACATGACTTTTAAACACCATTAGCATCAAAATGCTTATCCTTTTAAAGTTATCAGGAAAGTGTTGTTGTTCCCCTTCAATTCTATCATTTGGATCAGCAAAGGTGTGATTGGGCAGTTTACAAGTGAAGAGGTTTATATGGAAAAATACAATAGATCTCTAAAGGCCAGATACTAAGCATTTGGAGTAGAAATCGGCCATAGATTTGTCACATTATAAAGGTAATATTCATTACAACATTATTTACGGGTTGTACTTGATGAACAAGATCATAACACTGTTTATTGTGACCAGCCAATACAAGACTACTTGACTGTTAATTTGTGTCTCAAAGTTACATCAAGTTATCAAGAAATAGGGCCTTTACTGCTAGACAGTAGACATACTAAAATAAAATTAGCCAGACAGGTTACCAACCTACTCTACTGTCCAAGTTAACCTGCAAATGGAACTGTTCAGTATATTAAATCAAATGAACAAACCTTGTTGGCAGCATTAATTCATTATAATTTATCTTAAACAGTTACCTCATATTGCCATTAGTGACAATATATCAAGAACTGCAAGTGACAAACATTCGATACTGAGAACAAAAACATGCAAATAACAATTTTCATGATCACATGGAAATATATTTTGATTGATAAAAGATTCAACAGTTGCATCACATGTAAAATTCTTCAAGTTATGTCTAGTAATAAATATATAAATATAACAAATATTGCATCTTGTGGTTAATATTCCATGAAATAACTCATTAAAATAAATATCAGAACAATTCAATAAATATTTCTATTATCTTCTTTTAAACAAATGTCTGCCTTTGAAGAAGTCTTTGATTTTCTTGCCAGGGGATCTGTTTGCTTGGTTTTGCTTCTCCACAGCTGCAAGAGCTTCTTTTTCTATCCTCCTGATTTCTCTGACAAGGCCATGAAAAGCTTCATCAACAAACTGCCTGAGAGCAGCAGATGTCTCAAAGAAAGGACAGCCCCACTGACAAGCCAGTGACTGACCTTCTTCCAATTTCACCTGGAACGTAACCAAGGTCAGACAAAATTCTTGATAAAATAGAATAAGTTAAGCTTACTTATCTGCTGTCTTCCACAGCACAGTTGCAAATATTGCATTAAAAGCATGTGTTCTATATCATTTATAAGGCTCAAGTCACGAACTAGTCTTCGATTCATTCATAAAGATGAAGAAAATCCTTAAATATGCAATATGAATATCAGATATAGCTGAATGTAATAAAATAATTGCAATGACTTGGATAAAAACAAAACATACTGACCTTCCTGTGTTCTTCTAGATCACATTTATTTCCCACCAACACAACAGGAATGTTTTCACAATTCCTAACTCTGTCAACAAGTTTCTTATATTGTATGGCCTCTGGTAAGCTACGCTTGTCTGTAACGGAGTAGCAGATTATATAGCCAGCTCCAGTACGCATATACTGGTCCCGCATGGCCGTGAATTCGGGCTGAGAGGAAGACCACATACACACAAATATTGATTTTGAAGGAAAAACGTAAGTGGTAGTGATCAATGCAATTACTAAAAGGTACCACATATATGGGATATCATCCGATAAAAAAAGTTTTGCCAATTAGTGATAACATGAACCACCTGTCATAGCATAGAGAGTTATGGGAATGGAAAACGTGAAGATAGAAGCAATTAATAGATATACATTATACTGATTTTGGTAGCAATTGCATCAATGCAATGAGAACCATACCTGTCCAGCTGTATCCAGAATGTCCAGGTGAGCAGGTTCATCATCAATCCTGGCTTGATGACGATATGAGTCCTCTAACAAATCAAATCAAACAGGCTGTTAAATCAAGTGGATCTATCACAAAGAACAAGTCCTGTCAGAATTTATTTCGAAGTTGATTTTATGATGATAATCCAATGAACTTGCCTATTGTTGGATCATGGTAGTCAAGGAATTTGTGACACACAAATTGCATAGTCAAGGCTGGAACAGATCATACACTAGCAAACCTTATTTATAGCAGAAAATAATCAATATTGGTACCACACGGTTTGCTGGGAAATTTATCAAGAATTAACAATAAGATGCTTCAAAATAAAGTTAAATACTTGTAGCAGAATATATAATTTCTCGAATGTTTTAAAAAGCCCCTTGTATCAGATGGCCTGTGATTTACCAACCATTACTAAAATGATACAAGTCATAAGGGAAATGAAGATGCAAATTTTGACACCAAGCAAACCATTGATATGGAACATTAGTCAGTATTAAACCAGAAAACTTCCACAGAGTTCTATTGAGCAATACCACGTGCTCACTCAGGGTAGAAACAAGATAATGCAATTCTATTTTGCATCTGGAAGACAGATTGAAACAATTGTTTATAGTGGATATATATAGGACCCCAATCACATGGATAGGCTGGGTGATGGTGTCTTGTTGGTTAATGATGTTAGAAATAAACCACAATATAAAATAAGTGTCACTCTGTGCTTGTGTGGTACATTGGTATAGAATTAGGAAGGACGGCCAGACATATGGGCCGAGGTGAATTAAGGAACCTCATATTAAATACCAAGATGTCCTTTAGCCTCTGTTCCTACTGCAGAGAGTTAATACAAAACAGATGTTAACCGACAATAGGAAATAGGTAGAATCAATGGTATGCGACTAAAGAGAATTAACAAAGAAGCCAAGATAGTAGTACAGACAAGTTACTTCACCATTGATTGTCTTTGAAGATCTGCAGACACCATTAGGCAAGTTACCTACTCCCTGATGGTTGACAATCTGATTTAATCATATAATGTGGCAATGAGAGATTGGAAGTATGGTATCAGAAGTGAAGTTTCTTTGCCTAATGTTACCATAGACTACAGTCAGGACATGAAAGATCTAGAGAAGTAAACAGCAAGGAACCTACTGTATAGACATAATTTCTTAGCTCAATAGTAATTAATCCAACAGACCAAACATGGATAAAATTGTGTGATGTGCAGGTTTTTTGGTCAAGGTATGACAAAGCAGCATGCAGAGCCATTATTAAATCATAGATCATCGTAGACGGTCACGATGATCTATGATTAAATGGACTATTCTAGCTTTGTTGATGCAATTGAAAGGGAAATACGTCTACAAATGGTAGCAATTGTTGCTGTTCATTGTTGTAGCTATTGAAACAATTCACCTACCACTTTTTCCAACACCTCCATCTCCAAGAATGACAATCTTGTATTCCCTCATTATTTAACCATGCGAGTTAAGAGGTCTCAGATACAGATATCCTGAATAATCTTCCACGTGCAGTTTCTTACAAGTATCAGCAACCCAACTATGCGAAATACGATATAGGCTGATCGGGAACAATCCGAATGGACCCTAGATTATGCGGAACCAAGTATAAACCACAGGAATGGTCTGATGTGGCAACTCACTAACTGCTTCATGCTTGCTAAGTTGATATGGTACCACGTTGAGGCAGTGATTGAGTAGTTATTTCGCAATGGTCACTTCGCCGTCACAAGAGATATTCTTTCTAGCGGCTGTTCATTTACTGTCTGGTTGAGTCGATAGACTCTTAACTCGGGCTTGGTCATGTTGATATAGTCTCATGCGGACGTATCATTATATAATCAGATAATAGTCATTCCAGTAGAGCTAGTTGGCCCATCCAGCAAAAATTAATATACAACACGAAGACACCGATAGTTGTCATTCGTATTTAAGGAACACACAATAATACATTTAGCAGATGCTTATCCATACGACCTCGGGTAACGCCCACGTAGAAGTCATGACTTCCAAGAGTACAACGATAGCGGAAAACGAATGTAAACAAAACCCCTGTTTACTTTGAAAATAGTGTACGTCCACATAATGTGTGATGTTGAAACAAGTCCATTTTCTCTCATTTCTATGCATTCAAATATTTTTCAATTAAAGTAATGCGTGGACTGGCTCAAATTTGAGACCAAACCTACAAGTATTGCTGATAATATTATTGACATTTTATAACAGTACATGCAGTCTGTGTAAGTGAACACCTGATAATAGTAATAGTAATAGTAGTATGTTAGGAATAAGGCTAAAACCTGTAGGTCCAATCTGGGCGTTTAGACTATAAAACCACTGCTGGAGGCATGCCCGGGGGAAGGATCAGGGGTCGGACGGAAGGTAGTATTGGTGGGCGGTCCAGAGGCTGTCAAGGCGTGCCTTGAAAGAGTAATGAGAGTTAGATGGAAACAATGGGCGCATTTCTTTATTGTAGGTTACTATGGTCCTAAAAGGTAAGATAATGTTCATTGCATAATAAAATTAGCCCCAAGTTGCTGATACAAGGAACTTAATGAACATTTATTTGGTATTGACATTACTCTAGGATATGAATGACACCGATCATTACGGAAACAAAGCAAAAAACATTTTTGTGATATATGCGGCTGTGCAATCTACGATTCACAGACCTCCTGCCATCTGGTGGTTGTTTGGAAAACAAAACGATTACAAAAGTGTAAACTAAATATTTGTCTGTTTATGCCAAGTGTGTCGGGTCACTGGTAATGATTATTGCATTGTTTATCATCTTTTTCGGACAAATTAATTATTTAGTGATTTCGAAAATCGAATTCTCATTCGTAAAGACCTCATTGGGGCATAGTTTAATCCGCCCTCTAATATTCGCATTTATCGCCCATATGGTTTAGCGCATCTGCGATCACGTACTCCACTTCTTAAGGCCGTACATTCACCATTTATCAAAATATATTCAATTGAAAACTTCTGTTGATTTGAGTCGAAACTCCACGCTCCCCTTCCTCACCCGTTCCCTTTTATTGGACCTGCTATGATGATATTTGGAAATCAACTTTTGTGTGATTGACATTTTTTTCATCCACAAGTGAAGAAATAATGGAGATTGTCAACTCTCCTATCTGAACAGTAGCCCAGAAAATCTACTGGTCAGACATAGATTTTACTGGTCCCTATCTTTTAGGAATAAAACGGTTAGATCTGCATGCAAATGAATGATTGTGTATATAGTAGGCAGATGTAAGCAGGAAAGTCCTGGGCATCACCAGCTATATTGATTTTAGGATGTTTCCAATCAATATGGGAAACATACTGCCTCTGCAACTACTGGTGCCGATGTTATTGAATAACACTGAATGCTCAAACTATGTTTGTTGTGATATATATATATATATATAGCAACTATTACAGACTGGGTAATAGTTAGCCCTACAGGACGTCTGAATAGACATCCTATGATGTTCGATTCCAATGCAATGCACAAATTCACAATTCAAATCAGATACCTTTAAGGTATAAAACCTAGTTTTTAAAAGTTATTAGGTTCATCACATGTGTTGATGGTAATGAACAAATTGCACTTATAATCACAAGTGGGTGTCTACATGTTTATCTTTAAAACGAGGCAGTAGTAGCTGCAAGCAGGCGCAGTCCGGACTATTTCAAACATGACAGTTCAAAAAGTATGGTGGGCACCTAGCGAACGGAGAGAAAACAAATACCATGTGACTTTATACTTAACAAAATGGTAGATATTGCATCAGGATTTCACAGAAATCTATAATAAATGGTATTTCCTTAAGAAAGGCATTAACCGGGGGAAAGCTTTTTTTGTTTGGTCCAATATATTTGTTCACAGGCTCTTGATATATGTTGTTTTCTAGATTCTAAATCCCACGGTCCCGTCAAAACACATTACCAATTCGCGCGGATATTGAAGATTCAGGACGGTATATAAAAATATCCCCATCAGACTGGGGCTATGTAATAGTCAAAATTCATTGAAATTAGACCCTAGAAGTTGCTGCAGGTCAAATACAGAGACATATCCTTGACCTGGGTTGAATTTCCGTTGACAGAAGTTGTTTCTGAACAATATACAAAAAGGACATGCTTGTCATGAAATCATATTATGTTAAAACATTGTAAACTATCTGACAGGACAATACCATATAATTGAAGCATTATCACAAATTGCCCTTTGATGTTAATTGCAACTAGCTGGACCGCTGTGTATGTGTTGTGCCCTGCAATCTGTGTCTGGGCTGGAATCAAAAACCTAGATGTAGGTCCTAGATTTCAAATCGGCAACAACTTGAGAGGTGAGAGGTCCGATTGATGGTTAAACTTTTATTCATTTATACTTACAGCACTGTAATATACTAACTGTTCTGTATGAATGCATTTACTTGCAGAAAGTATGTTAACAAGCCCAAGTTTCAGACAGAATGGTCCATTAACAGGGGTGGAAACTTACAAAATTGGCTACCAGCTTTCCAAAGTTATCGGCCCAACACAATTTTTACCTGCCAAAATCATAAGATAAACATATGCCCAAATATAATTCTTTATTACCCACTACAATACATGTAATTCACAGATAAAATATGTATAAATACAAATAGAACTGAACACTTAGCATGCGTTAACTGCAAACACTCATTACTTGTCTATGCTTGCGGTCTGTCAGCACCCACACCCAGTATCTAATGATTCAATCTCTGTCAGGATCAAAGTAGTGAAGAAGAACAGTCATGAGGTTGACTAACGTGGAGTGGCATAAACTGAACCGCCAGTCACTCTTGACTTGGCCCATTACATTGAAGCCTCTCTCACATTCTGCCATAGATGAGGAAATTGTTAGTATCAGGTCAAACAAATACAAAACATTAGCACTCTTTCTCTAGCATATGATTTACTTAGGGCCAGCTCAAACTGCTCAGCCCTATCGAACCAAGTACGGGAGCTGCGGTAATAAAACCTGAAGTTGGTCTATTGACATGCGTGAATTTTATTGTAGACTAACTACGCTTATCTGGGGCTGTATTCATAAAGAATCTTAATTTTAACTTGAGTTGTCTCAACTTGAGATCCGATATCAGCTTAGTCCGCGATCTCAGATCGTATTCATAAAGACTAATGACCGAGATTTCAGTCGACCTGAATACCTGATCCAAAGCTTGTTGACACGCGTATTTTATGGTAGCATGTGCGGACAAACGTTCAAGCATGCTTTTGATGTTTGGCAATGTCACCGGAGAATGATGAACCCAGAGAGAGTGTTACAACTGACTCGCCACCAGTGTGCGTGATTAGGCGAATTAAACACGCCCAAAATCGTTTTAGTCGCCATTGGCGGGCGGGCAACCGCTAGATTCCACCCCTGCATTAATACTTTACTCGTAGACTATTTAGCCAAACCTACCAATAAATAAAATAAGGCTCAATTTCTTGAGATGATGTTTAATAATTACATTGCATTCCATTGATGTTGTTTTCATTACAGATAATTATGCTACTTTTCATATCAAACGTTGTCTCAGGAACAAAGTCACCACTAACTCTTGCCCTAAAGTTTTTCTTTTCTCTTATGATTTTCAGGTTGTAGAAATGGGGAAGAGTGATACGTGTGCAGCGCCTGACTGCAACCACACAAGTCGGGGCTTCTGCTCCTTCTACTACTTTCCAACTCACAACCCATGGAGAACCCTGTGGATCGATGCATTAAAGCGGCCATCTACTAAAGTGGATGGAGTCCTGGTACCCTGGGAGCCGACAGCATGGGATCGCCTGTGCAGCTGCCATTTCACCAACCCCCCTAATCCTAAAAGCCGTCGCCTCGACGCCAAGTGGGTTGTCCCAGATATCTTCACGGACACCGATATATCACAGCACCGTGCTAGTTTAGAGACAGACATTGATCTCCCCAGTGCCTCTGAGTTGTCCGGCAGCATCTCAGAAGTCTCACATCTTCTAGCCAATGCTGCTCACATGGCTGCAGCGAGAAAGAAGGAAGCATCTCCAGTGTCCAATAAGTCCCAGACAGCGTCAATTATCTCGGCCCAAGGGGACAAGACGCAGACCCTGGCTGAGATACTTTCCAGTCCCCCCCAGCATCCCATCCCAGCGGTTACATCAGCTGTCATGCCGTCCGAGGCAGCTCACTCAAAAATTTTGCTTACATCAAACACGCACAAGACACATGTTCCTAGTGATGAGAGAAAGGTCAGTCTGAATTCGGGTCATCCTCTGAACGGTTGATGTTAAAGATGCATTTTTGATAATATTCGGGTTAGAAATAAACTCTTTTTTTTCCCTGGGGAAAGATTGCGCCCATAAGGTGCAAAGTCTTTGAGTCACCACCATTTACAACATTCATGAATGAATAGGGAGAAAAAAATCCTAATTTGAAATCCTGCACATTAATATTCCTGATTTTTTTTTATTGGATACATATGCAGCATGTTTGACAAATATTTTACAATATTAAGCTTTTAGATGAATATAACAGCATAGCAATGCTGTAGGGACCCACTGTTGTTATATCTAGTCTAGCAGGTTTTTTTTTTTTACACATTTTGTTAGGAGTGAAATGGGATAAAGATAACACCAATTTGCCGCCCCATGAGCATCTAGCTGTTTTATTATATTTTCGGGATGCAATATGGGGTCAGAGACACCACTTTGCCGCCCTTTTAACCCTAAAATTATAAATGTCTCGCCCCAATTTAAATATTAAGATGGTGTGCGAATGAAGCCAAATGCTTGATGAAGGCAGGGCTCGACAAGTTCCAAAAATATCGCCTGAATTACTGGCCTGAATCTAAAATCCACTGGCTCGCATTAAGCAACATAGCTGACAAGTTAAGAAGTAGAAGACAAGTAGGCAAGTGTGGATCATAGCCACTGCATTCACTAGCTTAACGGTGACACACAATTAACTCCGCTTCACAAGGCTTGAAAGGGGTGTTTCTCATTGTGAAATGTTGTATTCGTTATGGATCAGACAATAACAGCTCCGTCTTTTTCACCCAGCTAACAGTGTCGTCTGACTGGGTGTAATAAATTTATATGAACAATATTTGATCTTTTGGTGGCAATTAGTAGTGACTGGTTGGTTGAAACTACAAGCAACTAGCGCCAACTAGCATCCATTGTCAAGCGCTGACCTAGGATTGGCCTTACTTTACTAATTCGATTGATCATTCATGATTGTTGGTGCAGACGCTAAGCTCCTCTAATCGGAAGCAGCGTGAATAAATTCCCTGGTGGGGAAATATAGCACTAGCCCGATAGGGCGAGCGGACAAGGAAATCCACTGGCCCGAAAGGCTGGGTTACTGGCCCAGGGCCATCTAACTTGTCAAGCCCTGTGTAGGACTGTTTAATTAGTTGAAAATATTCTGCCTCTAGCAAAAATATGTGCTTGTTTGGACCTTATTTGTATGTATTATTTTATACAGTGGGCCACTCTCAGCCAACATGGTTATTTGGAATCCTGATCCTGATATAGAATCTGTATTGATTACCCCAATATGTGTAGTTCAATTAGACTGGTACAAGTACTTGTTGTATTGTTATTCCATTATTGGTTGTCTTATGGTGTACCTTCATCTGTGTGTAGAGGTACAGGCAGACTGGTATGAGCCTAGTTCAGAGCCAAATTCAGTCTAAACTCTTGGCGTCCATCAAAAACTCCATCATCGAGTTGTGTCACAATGCACTCTCATACGACCAGGAGATCAACATCGAGGGCCTGGTGGGTGTGACCCTCGACAAGAGGGATGTCGTCTTATTAAATTTACAGGAACATCTAGAAGGCTCAAACACACCTGTCAGAACTGGTTCTAAAGTGCAGGAGCAATATGACCCGGTTGCTGACAACCATGACGACGACCCAGATTGGACACCGGGGACTCCTTCACAATATGGAGCGTCTTCCTTGCAGTCCAAGACTAATCTGAAATCCAGCCGGGGTAAGAAACGCACACACAATCAAACTTACGGGTCACAGCATCGCAACCCTATCCCAGACTGGAAACGAGCACGGGGAGAAACCAACGAGGGATGTACATTTCAAAACCCTGACATCAGTAGTGATTTGAGTCACAGTACAGAGGCCCCTGTGATCAAGATCGAGCCTGTGGAACCTGACGACACAGGCATTGTCTCTGAGCTTCAGAAGCGTCTTCAGTCTGAGATACAGGCCGCACAAAACAAGGCTTCAATACAGAGTCTCTCCTCCAAGATTGTGCGCTTGGTTCATCCTCAACTGGAGTCACAAGTGCATGCAACGCAGGTTAACTCCTCTCAGAATAATGCCAAATTCAAAATCCCTGGAATTATTCTGATTTCACGGTCTATTACATTTTGTGTGTGTGTTTGTGTATGAACAGGAGAAACATGATAAGTATGACTCGGCAGATAACCTGTCGTCAGATCAGAACCGAAGCAGGGAGGATGACAGGTACGATGCATTCTTTTACAGTGAGCTCACAAACGACATATTACCTCATTTCCTTTAACCAGCATGTCATTATTTCTGTTTGATATATTGGTGTTTTAGTTGCTTTGTGTTATCTTAAGTAATTTACTTAGGAAAAATTTGCGTATCTTTACCTTGACATATTTCCTTTTTCTTGGGAACATAGATAGTGCATTTTGTGAACATGTCCTATCTGATAAATCTTTCACTGCATTGATGAATATTTGAGCTTGCAATAGATGTTGTCAACCACTTGAGCTGGGCCGTGAGCACAAAACATTATGATCATTTTGAATATCTCTTGATTGACTGTTGCTGATAAGAAAAATAGTTCATTGTGTAAATTGACAGAGAGTCATTGAAAACACATTTGTATGGATATATACAGGGCTGGAAATTAACAACCGTCCGCCCGTCACTGACGGGTGATTTTATGGCCGGACCGGTAGATCGAGCCCAATCACACGTCCGGCTGATGGGTTACTTTTCCCAGTGAACACTGTTTGTTTATTATGCAGACAGATAAGAACATAACGATCCTAGCAAGACTAATCAGAGAGCGCAGTGTGTCATCTGACAATGAAAGCTGTTCTGGCAAAAAATCAACAACATTACTGCTTGGGTCATCTACAGTATTGAATGTCTGATGTTGATGTAGTTTTACCCTCGCACACAGAATTTATCAAGTCTGTCTGCTCTGCCAGCTTATTAACTTTTAAAGACTTGAAACACCTGTTCAACTACTTTATTTGAGTAAGGCCGCTCCAAGATCAGTCAGTCGACGTGTATGGCGACTTCCCAATTGCAGCTGTATCAGTTCATTTAACACATGCACTCATAAAAGATTAGCCATGGATAACTGTAATTTGATCTGACGCGCTGCTTTAGAAGCCACATCGCTCGTGCTCATTATTCATACTTTGATGACTCGGGTTACAATCATGGTATATGAATTTGTTAAGTCCAATTGCAACATATCATATCAATCCAGGTTAACGCGTAAATGCTCAATGGTGCCAGCCTCAATCAGGCTAACACCCCGCTTTGACTCACTTTTCCCTCTCTCTGTTCCCTCTCGCACACACGCGCACCTATGTAAAGTTCATAAAATCGGTATTTCCTGTTTGTACTTTGGCGACAATTTGCAGGATGAGAAAGCTGACTTAGTTTCTCTTTTCTCATGCTGGCAGAAGATGAAATAATGAAAGTGCATTTTGAACTTCCTTCACCTCTGTCTCATACGAACAACATGATCACAGAAAGATCAGATCAAAAACCTGTTGCTATTTTCTAAGAGCAAGCAAATTTCAGCTCTGTTTTGCACCTAGCAGTGCAGTGGGATGTGTGGTCATTTCTTACCAAATAGCATTTCGTCCTCAGACTGTTACTCTGTTACTACAGAACACATCATCGCTGGTTACTTGTGCTCAGGGGTGGTTTATTTAACCCGGAAACATTATGCATTTAACACCACGACTATTTTGGTCTCGAGGCTAGATTTCCCTTGATGTTAATTTTGTGTGTAGCCCTGAGCTGATAACATTACTAATACCGTATTATACGGTTAATAAGTCATTAAGACTGCCACTGTTTGTGATTATCAAAAGTTGAATGTGTGAAAAGGTGAAGCTAATGCTGTATTGAGAAGACATAATAAGTCACATTGGCAATATTAAGGTCATGTGCTCAACCATGCATGGATTAATTTTCTTCTGCACGCATGTTAATGGTAAATTCACATTTACGTGGAATCTTTTTTGTTTGGACGGGTATAATCTGTTAAGGACGGGTAATATCTCATGGTCCTGTCTACCCGTCCTGATGGGGAATCTTTTTTGTTTGGACGGATATAATCTGTTAAGGATGGGTAGCATCTCCTGTCTACCCGTCCTGATGACGGGTGGCCATTTTAGTTAATTTCCAGCCATGTATATATATATATATATATATATATATATATATATATATATATATATATATATATATATATATATATATATATATATATATATATATATATATAGGGAATGCGTCTGTCAAGGTGTAAATATGCAAATGCGGTGGAGCTTTGTAATTGTATACCTTGGGTTCCTGTAAGTGATTGCAGTTGGCATCCTTACTTATGTGTTACCTGGTTTACTTTAGGGCTATGTTTGTAATACCTGTTGTTGACTTATGTTGTGCAGTGATAGTGAACAGATGGAACAGGACTTGGGTAATGCAGCTAAGAAGCGCCTCCGTTTCTCCATCGAGGAGAAAATAGAGGCGGTCAATACCATTCTCAAGAATGACTACACACTCGAACAGGCATCTGAGATTCTCAACATAGATGTGCACAAGCTCGGTAAATGGGTCAACACTTATGAAGACATGGTTAAGTACAGCACCCAGGGAATGGTGGGCGCATCCAAGGGCAGTCGAGGACGCCGACCACAGTTCCCTGAGTTAGATGAGAAGATATGCGAGTATTACATGCAGGTAGTAGCTACAGGGGGCTATTGCCCTGATGCACTGCTACTCAGGAAGGCACGACTCATTGCCAAAGAACTCCACCTCGACAGCTTCAAAGGCAGCGTAGCGTATCTACGCTGCTGGAAGAAACGCCATTTCCAGCTACAGGAACAACAAGAATTTGAGGATCTGGCGCAGAAAGTGCGGCAGGTGTTCAAGCATGCATACGAGGAAGGTCGCGAGTGCACGTTAGAGTCTGTCGAGTCCACAGCCATCGAACTGGCCACCAAGATGAACTGTGATGCCTTCAAAAATGACGTTGACTGGTTAAGGAAGTGGAAAATGCACTATTTTTGTCAAGAATCACCCGATTCTGCACAGATGGATGGGGAAGATGCTGATTCTAATGGCATCGGGGAGGACAGTGTAAACAATGAAGGATCGGTGGGTATGGATCACATGGAGGTCGTCTCAAAACATGAAATGCACAGTGGTGTAGATGAGGATGAAGAAGGTGAGGATGATTTTGAGGATGAAGAGGATGATTCCAGAGATGCTGATGCAGGTGGTAGTGATGGTGATAAGGTAGAGGATGAAGATGAAGAGAGTGAGGAGTATAGTGACGAAGACTTGGGGCATCACAAAGATACGGAGGCTGGGGAATATCCTGATAAGAGGGGCTTTGGTGACAGTGCTGATGGAACTGAGTCAGATGAAACAGCTGATGATAGTGATTACATGGACTGAATGTTTCTTCTTTCTGTTCACCTGTTCATCATGGCTCTCTTCATTCGGAGCTCGCAGCTCGCAGCTCCACAGTCCAAGCGGAGCATACAGGCGCTGAGGTTGCCGCATTGTGTGCCTTGATGTGACAACCTGCTTAGTTTTAAGAGATTCATGTTCCTTTATTCCCCATGAATATATATATAGTTTAAATGTCATGTATTAACAAGTTTCTCAATAGCTGTATGTAAAGTGTGGTATGTATGTATGTATGTATGTATGTATGTATGTATGTATGTATGTATGTATGTATGTATGTATGTATGTATGTATGTATATGGTGTATATGGTTCAATTTGATGTCTGAGACATTTGAATGTGTATATCATGTAGTTGACAGCCAGTGGGCACAACTCTGATGCATTGTCACTTGCATTTATTTATTAATTTTATAAATTGAAGTTAATATTAAATCCTTAAGAGGCTTACTATGCCATATGAACTATTATTCAGTAGATGATGTTATTTGATTCCCGTGCTCAGACTCTTATCACCAGATCCTCCAACAACGGGTCATTGATGAGGGATTACAAGCGGTGGTGTAATGAATTTATTCCCGCGGTCTTGCTCTGAGTATTAATATTTTTGCATCTCTCCTGTTTCTCTCGAAAATGAAAAGGTATTATGAGAGTACACTATTTGTTCATAGCTGTAAATGAGATTTCTTTATAAATATTGTATTACATAGGTGTGGGGTTCAAACCTGCATATACATGGTCTGGGGAACTACACACCCCTAGTTAAAAATTACTTATTTTGTTAGGCTTTGGCCACTGATTTCTAGCAACAGTTTTGAGCATGAAATGGTGTGGAACATTTCAGACGTGTTTATTTTGTCTTTATTCGACAACAAACTTTTTTCAGATATCCTTTCCATTTTCAGTGGAAATTGATGACAAGTGTCTTTGTGGTTGCCACCTTGAAACAGCCAAGAATGTGAAGCATTTGATGCCGTCTCTGGTGAAAGTCACAAGTGTTAATTTGTTATGTGGTGGTAGTTTTCTCAGGATTTCACCTAGCCTAGCCATTAGCATCTGGTAACCAAGCAACACATTGTCATGTCTTGGATTGGGTGAACTTACCCCAGAAGCCAAGGACTGACTTAATGATATGTGCAGACCTTACAACTGTCTAGTCACCATTAATTATTCATATGAATAAATAGGTCTGTGCTAGCCAATTTCCTCTCTCACAAACTTCCCTTCGTGATTCTCGTACAAATGTTTCTGGTTTTGATTTGTGTCTTAGCAGCAGTAACTTGAACTTGCAGTTTATTGTATTACTTCTGCTTCTTCAACCTTAATACTAGTATCATCCCGAATGAAAAGAATCATCATATTAATTGAATCAAAATCATAGTGATCATTCATATTTGCAGGTTATGCCTGGCTCGAATGGAAGCTGCTTGTAGTAAATACAGACTGTTGAGGTCTGGGGGTTTTTTTTGGAGTGTACTAATGCTTGGTGGTTGTGTGTCGTGAGTGAATATGCTTCATTGGTTGATGGAAATGTGCCTCCGGTCTGTGAAGTAAAATCACCCTGTCACTGTGAACTTAAGTCTTGGGTGTTTTTTACCATGACTGGTCAATGAAGCTTGTGTTCAGTGAAATCACTCAACTTCATGTACCTGTTGACCCCAACGAGGTCATCAATTCAGTAGATGACGCAATGTTTGACATTTGAGTGTAAATTGAACAACTACAAATTGATTCTGCCCTGCCTTATGTAACCTTTGCTGTGTGCCTTATTGCTGCTTGGTCCCCTTGTCACGTGTAAGACAATCACTTGGAACCCATTTCATCTTGTTGTACCTACCTACTGTAGTCTTTACATTGACATTCTCTTTAGTCATTCTGTGTTGTTTTTGTTTTAATTTGTGTCATCAGAAAAAGTTGGGGTGTTTATGTTTGTTCTCTGCTATGGAAGTCAACTTTGCTAACAAATTATTTCAATGTTTTTGTGTGATTGTGTTTTGTTTATAATTGTGTAGAAATACAGATATATTACATCAAAATCTGCCCATAAATGAATGTTAGCTTGTTCACTTGTGATTTAAATGAAAGCTCCATCCCAGGTGTAAGTGTTTCACTTTCACATTCAGAATATGGCTAAGTACTTGAGTTGAGGAAATCAACTCGGTGACGTAGGCGCAATCCAGTTGCCATTATTCAATGATGTGTAGCATGCTGCTATGTAGCTAACACTGTTGACCTGGAATTATTGTGAACTTCAACACAATTCTGTGTGCACTGCCTTACCTTAAACTAATGCAGAGGATGCCTGCCTCTGTATGCAAGGTGCTGTCATTTAGAATGAAGAGACCTATGTTTTTTTCAATATCTAATGCAGTCAGAGGCTGTGAGATCTTCAGCTATTGTGTTTTTTTGTATGCTACACCCATGGTGAGGTTAGAATGGTGGTTTTGTCAAATAAGAGAGGCAAAGTTTTGTGTAGCACATTTATGACTAGGCATTCCATTGTATTGTTATCTCAATATTCTCTACAGCTGTTGGACATTGCTCCGTCATTAAGAATTATGCCCCCCTTCAAATGGATTATAATTATGCAGGGTTGTAGTATAGATAGTGAATTCAACGAGCCAATTATTCTGCTCTATGATAATTGTTCAATGTTAAAATCGTAAGGGCATAATTTCTGTTGTAATGACAAATACTGTTATTTATACCAATTTGTTTTAATGTTGTGGTCATAATGAATGTACAACTGATGAAGTTCTTGTTGAGTGAATTGATACAATCATGTGATAATTGATATTAGGAAGGAAATGTATTATGTACATATCATGAGATGATTCAAATGGCCTCTTGTTTTTGATGTCAGATGTTGGTGGGCGTCTGTATATTTGTGTTTGGTAGTTGGCTGAAGCAAGTTGTATGTTGATATCATTTCGGAGAGATAAGCGTTAAACTTAAGTGTATCATGGCGAAATTGCTTCTGTTGTCACAATACAATAAACATTATCTGTGCTAAGTATATGTTAATGATGTTGAGTATGCAATAACACTCCCCAGTTACTGGAAGCTTTAATATGACACGGAACCTAACCTTTTAATGATATTTTTATTGTCAATATTAGCTGTGCATAGCATCTGGTTTACTGTCCAACCGGGGCTATCTCAATATATCTTTGTGTACTGATAGGCCCCGCATCAACTCGCTTTTCCTGCTGACAAGGCATTATATCATCCACAGAAGCTTTCCATGTACAACAGAGGGTATCTTGTATTTAAAAGTGTCTACATTACTAAAACCGACTGAATTGAATTCACATAGACTACCTTGCTTCTTGTCCCACAATAGGGGCGCTCTGTCACATTTCACGTTTCCTGTCCTGTTTGTTCCTCCTCTTTACTAAACCACCATGGTTAGCGCCAGCAAGCACCTCACATGCAGGACCTAGCTGTGAATGTGGTATTTAAAGTAGTAATTTACTGATATTATTGGAGTTTAACCACAGTTCATTCACAATAATATCCCGTGGATAACTCGGTGGTCTTAATGACCTTCAGTGATGACACACCCACAGCTACTGTACATCCTGGAAAAGGCCCCATTTATAACTAATTACATGCGCAGCAATTAAGGAACAAAGTAGTTCAGTAGTTCATGGTCTAATTGTAAAACTTATTGTAATCCACGCCACCAATGCAAAGACAACAGCAACATGACGTCGTTTGTTGATCACGTTTTATTCAAGTGAAAATACAATGAATTTGAACCAAAATAACAATACCCCATACATAGTGACAAGAAGAGGGAGGTGTGCAAAACAAACAAAAAACCAATAGTATCTTTCTGGCTTTTAAAATCTGTAACACTTCAATTAATTCCACTCGATGCAACTGTTGCTGTACGTTACTTGTGGAGAAAACTTAGCCACATGCATTTGAACATATCATTCCCAAAATAGATTTCATCTGGCAATATGTCTCTACTGAACTAGATCACACGTACTTCAACTCGGAGAAATACAACTATTACCACAGAGCAAATCTCTATATAGATTCTGTAACATGTTATGGTCCCATAAACCCCTAAAAATTGCATAATGTTTATTAAAATGGGAAGAATCAAAGCAAAAATTGACAGAAATCTCAAAAATTAAAGCAATATTATCACATGAGTGAGTTCAAAGCTGCTTGTGAAGTCATGAATAGATCACAAAACACGGAATACACTCTTAGAATTGTAGATGGAATCCCAAATCAGCTCAATATAATAAATTATGAAAATGGTATGAATAGATAATTACTACAGTAAGTAATTATAAAGGCTGCTCGTCAAACATTACTTGATGTTCAAACGACAAGGTTTGGCTTGAAGAAGAAAAACAAAAGACCATATTGACCAGAAATGATTATGGATTATCTTAGAGATAGTCGAGGTTTGTCAAAGAACCTCCAAAAGACAGGAGGTTTCTGAAGGCTCGACTATGATGAGGATGTGTGAGACGGCACACAATATGAAGGACACCCCCCCCTAAGAAACCTATATCCACCAACAAATACCGATCTCTACTTAACAGTCCCCTGCTAAACCAACATCTACGTGTGTCAATACCAGCCCAGACAGACAACATATATTTCATTGTTCAAAAATATACATACAAACCACCATATAACATAAGTTTTCATCAATAAAATACCAACAGATTTTTGTATATTATTGCATGGTATCAGCTGGGAGCTGCTCAGTGAGGCGTTCTCCTGAGAATCAAGCTGTCCTCATGCAACTATAACACTGACAAAGTGATGGGATCAAAACCCTCACAACCAACATGGATCCTTGGCAAGGCACTTCAGTTTAGCAAGAAAGTCCAAATCATCTACAACTTTCCACAACAATATATCAATTTCATCAATAATAGTCTGAAAAGTTAGTTTCTACACAAGAGATGTTATCAAATTGCATGCTTCATAAGGAGTACCCCCATTTCTTTCAAGCCGGTTAGTCGGAAATGATTTAGGAATGTAATTAAAGTTAGGTAGATAGGATAGAGGACGGAGAATAGGAGACTAGTGAGATCAAGACAAGTGGAATGGATATAAAGTGGATAGGCACCATGTCTGAAGAGGATTGCAACATTAGGTGTACAGTGAATAAAAAGAATTCCACCTTCAAAGGCACAAGAGCAGAATGGAATTGGACTTTAAGAATAGAATCACATCATTTGGTATAAACTCTATATTTGTAAAAGTCAATCTTGATAAGTTATTAAGGCACAAATCTGGAATCATTCGCAGTGATCTGTAGGTCAGACAAAGGACAACCGACAACAGTGCTAATGAGATGACTAGAAGGGGATGGACCAGTTGGAAGCTGTTAACAAAGCACAAAAGGGTGATTATGGTTGCCTAGCAACCTGTAACTGCTAATGTGATTTGACTTAGATGTTGACAAAGAGCCATTTCAGTTAATATAAAGCATGACCTGACCTAATTAACACTATGTTGCTATATCCTTTTCATGGCAAGATATGACTTAGTCCACCTCCTCCAGAGGTAATGAAACAATAAATTAAGGCACTCACCCAAAAGCACATGCGTAATTAGCACATTCTGTGAATAACTTGCACCGTTTATGGAACGATTGTCTTCCATTAGAAGACCAACAAAATGGATCCCAAGACCAGGATGGCAAAAAAAAAGTATATAACAATATTCCAAACTAGAATATTCAGAACACTTCTCTCGTTGTCACAAATACACAATAAACCAGCACTCTGCCCCAATCAACTTAATTACACCAACAACAACGCCTATGTCATTAACAATACAAAAACATGTATATACATATAATCAATATATGGAAAATAAATAATAAATTCATCCTTGAACGATTTCATATCAGCATAATAATTATCAAATGCCGTTGACTAATAGCAATACTGAACAAAAGTAACATCATTGGAAAACAAATTATCGACTATGTGTAATTAAACACAAAGTTCTTGACTAGAGATGATAATAAGAATTCAAACAGGGAAGAAAAATGCCTCTGGAATGTCCAAAGGAATTATTCAAAATAATTACTCCCAACTTGGATCTTAACAGCAACATTATTTAAAAAATATACAAATGAACTTATCAAATGCAGACGTATAACCAGCATTTGAACGATATTAAATAGCTGCAATGGGTACGCGAGAAATCTCTGATAGACCTTCAGTTGTCAAAAGCGGGAGTATCTAGCTAGCCTCCAGGTCATCCAGATCGCGCGTGAAAGCAGAATGTGACGAGATGTCATCCAAGTCACCCATTCCCTGTTTCTGGAAGTATGCCGTATGATATAGTTTATAATGCCTCTGCATATTGTCTTTGCGATTGTAGGCACGGCCACATACTCGACACGTGAAGATCCCTCGATGCGAGCGCTTGTGCCTGTTGTACTTGATCCGGCTCTCGAACCATTTACGACACTCTGGACAACGAATAGCTCCCTGTGAGTTGACCTCTTCATCGTGAGGAGAGGAGTGATGACCGCCACGACCTCGGCGGCGATTTGGCTTGGAACTGATGGGGCTGTCGATGGAGAGATCAATTGGCATGTCTCCAATCTGGTTTCCCTCGCCAGATAGAGCCAGACTGGATTCAGACTCATTCTCATTGTCAGACATGTACTCCGGCTCCATAGATATATACTCACCAATTATGTCAGATTTAGTATCTCCATCAGTGGACTGAAAGTTGTTAGAAAGGTCATTTCTTTTCATATCATTTCGGGCAATGGAACTCTTCTTTCCGTAGATGGACTTAGGGGAAGGGATAGATAAAATAGTGCTTTCATTCCGTAATGCCAGACCAAAATCCTTGCCATATTTATAGGTAGGACTGGATGGAACATTAGGGACCTCTGAAGTCGGGTGATGACGACCTTTGTCGCCAGCTTGAATGCTCCCTGTAAACCTTCCCATTTCCATATCTTGAGCTGTTTTCACACAGTTTTTGTTCCCCTGTGGCTCCCTTTTCACACAATGGGGTGTGTTATTTAGGGGTACTGGGTTGTACACTGGACTAAAGTTCTCCCAGACATCTGAGTCGTCTTCCTCCCCATCCTCAACAAGTCCCTCCGTCTGAGGCACTTCCTCTTCCTTATATTGCTTTGGTCTGCGTTGCTTCCGTTTGGGCGGGGGGCGCTGCTCGCAAGACTCTTCATCCATCTCCGTCTTTTTAGGACTGCTGCACACGGCCGTGGAATTCACATCACCAGCAAATACCCCCTCCTCAGGCACGCAAAGAGATACCTCTGAATGCTTGCCCTCTGAGACAGCATGTATCTGAGTGACCCTCATGTTGGATGTTTCGAGGAGAGTCCTGAGCGAGGAAGCCTTGTCAGCATCCTCCAAGGAGCTCTCAGTGGCTGCTGCCTCTTTACCCTGCAGGACCTCATTTATATTGATGAGGATCACATCCTCATCATCCACAGTAATACCCAATAGGCCCTCCACTGCCAACTCACAGTTAAACTGAATTGAGTTCTTACATAGCATAGCAATGGCCTCACTCAATAGGTTCTTCATTCGAAACTTGGTTTGCCGTAAACCTTCTTTGCTGTCCATTGTGATGCACTTGTGTGATCAAATCTGGAACCATAAAGAGACTGATATATCAAGCCATTTATAAACAGAGAACTAACAAAATCTGATGAATCTGGTGCACCTATTTTCGATTCTCTGCATGATTAATTTCCACAAGATAACATAACAAAAGAACAACCCATACAGGAGAAAAACATTTATGTTTAAAATCTTCCTGAGGATGTCAAAAAAAAACAGAAAAAGTTTGTTTCCAGAATTGGGACATAAGATTGTCTACACCTCATGGAGCAATAATATGAAGATAAAATCTGTACAAGTCTGTATGGTAACCAACCAGAGGCATCAGACACGCACGCTGGTGCTAAATGGTATAATTCTCACATTATTTTGATCCTAAACTGCATTCACCGTAGGAACATCCAGGGCATCACATTTGTTAACTGATCTACTATACTCGTCCTTACTATCAGCTCCAAACATTTATCCTTCTGATGGCTTTCTGTGAACTCAAACATATATGACAAAATGCAAGTTGAATACAAATAAAAACATCAACTCAATCAGTTTGAGGCAAGTGGGAAATATTCTGAAATCAGCGGTAAGTTGCCTTTGACAGCTTCTGAAACTCGTTTACCATGGACATGAAGGCAACAAAATGACAAAACAATGGGCCTAATAGACTCCAAGTTTATCTTAAGATCAGGCAAATTTGTTGCACGACTGAGGCAAACCAAGACGAGTCACTCAAGATTCAAGCATTACTTCACTAAACCGTGAAATCTACAAATGACTTATAGGTCAACTGTTTTCGGGAAGTGCGCACATGACACATGACTAATAAAAACGCTGACAATACTGAAGAATACATTTATCAAGTAGAGAGAGGCACAGTTGAGATGAAAGTTATTCGATAGTCCTCAAGTGTACACTTCTTATCATACGATGTTATCTCAGCAGGGAAAAGGTTGTATACATTACGTGATTAGAGCTAAATGCTTATTCTTGGCAAGCTGGTTAAATTTAAACTCCCCAATCCTCAACTAAGTTAAGTCAACCCTTTATATCCGTGGGCCAAACTTGTAATACAATGAAGACAATCACAAATATGATCAATATCTAGGAACAATTTACACCCCTTATCACATATCCAAATGATATGGACTGATGCTCCTTTAGCGCAGAATCCATTTCTGACCGGGCTTCCTTCAATTGGCCACATTCTCAGCACATCAAATATTTCCCCGAATCCATTTCCACCCAAAATGCAACACTATCTCCTCCACTGAAGAGTTACACCATTAATCATAGCAACACGACATACATATTTAGGCAGCTCCTATAAATAGATAACTCATTGACAATGTTTTTCACATTAGACAGCCACTTAACTTCTAAGTTTAAAGACTGTGGGTAACATTGAAGCTGACCCAATAGAATACTTAATCCTCAT
This sequence comes from Urechis unicinctus, assembly GCA_034190875.2. Lineage (NCBI taxonomy): Eukaryota > Metazoa > Annelida > Polychaeta > Xenopneusta > Urechidae > Urechis > Urechis unicinctus. The sequence goes on from CM067354.1 coordinate 77,783,487, forward strand.
TGCCAATATAATGCTAAATCCCTCTTGTCAATATAATGCTAACCCTCATTGCCAATTTAATGCTAAATCCTCATTGTCTATATAATGCTAAATCCTCCTTGCCAATATAATGCTAAATCCTCATTGCCTATATAATGCTAAATCTTCATTGCCGATATAATGCTACATCCTCTTTGCCTATATAATGCTAAATCCTCTTTGCCGATATAATGCTACATCCTCTTTGCCGATATAATGCTACAGCCTCTTTGCTGATATAATGCTACATCCTCTTTGCCGATATAATGCTACATCCTCTTTGAGGATATAATGCTACATCCTCTTTGCCGATATAATGCTACATCCTCTTTGCCGATATAATGCTACATCCTCTATGCTGATATAATGCTGAATCACATAATCCTAAATCCTCTTTGCCGATATAATGCTACATCCTCTTTGCCGATATAATGCTACATCCTCTTTGCCGATATAATGCTACATCCTCTATGCTGATATAATGCTGAATCACATAATCCTAAATCCTCTTTGCCGATATAATGCTACATCCTCTTTGCCTATATAATGCTAAATCCTCTTTGCCGATATAATGCTACATCCTCTTTGCCGATATAATGCTACATCCTCTTTGCCGATATAATGCTACATCCTCTTTGCCGATATAATGCTACATCCTCTTTGCCGATATAATGCTACATCCTCTTTGCTGATATAATGCTACATCCTCTTTGCCGATATAATGCTACATCCTCTTTGCCAATATAATGCTACATCCTCTTTGCTGATATAATGCTGAATCACATAATCCTAAATCCTCTTTGCCGATATAATGCCAAATCCTCTTTGCCAATATAATGCTAAATCCACATTGCCAATATAACACAATCCTCATTGCAAACAGAATGCCAAATCCTCATTGCAAACAGAATGCCAAATCCTCAATGCAAACAGAATACCAAATCATTGTTCCCAAGAGAATGTTGAATCCACATTTATGATATAAGACCAAATCCTCATTACAAATATAATGCTATATAATCAAATTCAACAGGATGTCAAATCCTCATTGTCAATAGAATGCCAAATCCTCATTTCTAATTTCATGCCAACAGCACCTTACACCAATTCCTGCTTCATGCTTGCCTAATTCCCCTGGACACCAGATTAATTGAACACGTTGTAATGCCTCTTTACTCAGTCATCACCATCCTTGTATCTGCCTCTGGCTCATGTGCAAGTCCAACTATGTGACACACAGACATCTCTCCAATATAGAACTGATGGCTACACACATCAATATACATTCCACTTATTCTTAACTCACTTTCATTTCACCTTCAAGTGTACCTCTTCACTTTGTACAACACATTGAAACGTGCCTCTTCATGTTGAAAAGTGAACAGGTCCAAGGTACACAGTGCAACTGTCCAAGTTATGCAGACTGAGAGCAGACCGTCTAAGCTCATCCAGGTGAATCACCCTGCACGGCACTGATAACTCACCTGGAGGATAAGGTCCTCTTGGCATAGGCAAGTGGTGGATTTATTTATGTAAGAGACGCTAGCCTGTGCATTCCTCAATAGTTGATAGGGCAAAAGGGCAATGTCCACAAGGTATCTCCTAATGAAAAAGGCCCCTATTCGAGGGACTACCAACAAGGAGAAATGTTTTGCCATTCTTATAAACCAACTTGGCAAACAAGATATGTGGTGGGTGACTACAAAGATCAGATTGCTGAGTAAGGACCCAACTGCACTATAAGCACCCTCATGACTACCACCCACCAGTTGTCGCTATTACAAATGGCTGTTTTGTGAAAATGAAAATGAACCCTCATCATATTACATGACAGTAATGACTAAATCACTACCTTCTCTAAACGCACTCAAGTTGAGCAGGAACAATAAATAATATCTTCTTAACCATTCAGGATCTCAATTCTTTTGTTGAGGAAACTAACATAAGGTTCTAAACAAACAAGACACCACTGCATTGAGTGAAATGAGACTGGTGTGGACTCTAGACCCAACTCCCAGTCCATCATAAGTTGATAGGATGATGACATTTTTTTTAAATTAAATGATATGCAGGTCTGGATTCATGTATATATTAAAACTGGTCCAACAAAATTCCCATCTGACAAGCTGAAAACCCAGCATCACTGCTCCAAGAGTTCAAGAGATTTTTGATGATGACATTATTTTAATCCGAAACTTAAGTGAAGCACAGTTGGTCCCAGTTTTAACAATGGGAACAAATATATCTTTCAGTACATTCATAAAACTTGACAGAGGGAAAATATTAAAAAAATAATAAAAGATGTACCTACAGGGCTTTAAGTGTGCATCTTATAATTGTTTGTCTCTTCTTTCTCAATAGTACTAGGTTTATATATGAGAAGTGTATGTTCTCCCATACCTGCCCATTTTGAATCACCAAGGGGTTGTGGGCCACTGTTGAAGTCATTATTCCATAGATGCTGATGTCATCTCACACTGTAGTATAACCTCAGATAGAATGTAGAGCTACAATACAATACATTTTTTCTTAATTTCTATCACGTCAGTTTTGAGGACATAGGGCAGGAGGTACAAGGTGCAATAACCTTGCCACTAGTCACTGCTTATTGCTGGATATTATATTACAAGGACATCTCTACATGCTGTTATTGAATGTAATTTTGTACAGCGAAACCTGACACAACTAAAGGACACAACAGGTGTCATGGTGGATTTTCAACAAACAGCACAATTGAAAGAAGCAAAAAAATACATCCATGACAAGCATCAATGTTCAATATCACACTGAACATCAGGTTGTTTACCTTCACAACATATTTCTATTGGAACATTGATAAAAATACCAAATGTTCATGAGTGAACAATTGAATACACCAAAAAGGTTGTATGAAGTCCATTGTTTTAGGCATCACAGATTGTTATTTGTGAAGTTTGAGTTTTAGTCAAATGATAAACACTGATAATCATAATCACAAAAAATCGATTACCTCATAGAATCGCATTGGCCCAAGACCGAAGCTCAGAGCAGAAAGGCAAAACACAACCAGGTAAAATTAAATGTACAACGCATAAACGCTGCGTGCAGCCAACAAGGCTGTTTTAGTCTAGACATAATGCAAACCATGCCCTCAGCTGGTGTCAGGGAGAAAGCGCCTCACTGCAACAGCTGGCACCCAGATCGCAGATGTCACATCCCAAAAGCCTATGTATCCTCGTTCGATCCAAGAAGTAAATTATTTTTTGCGATGTTCAAATAGGGTAAGCAATCTACCTGTTCCTAAAGCAATGATTATATAAGAATGTTAGCATATGTTGCCTTACCTTGACAGTGGAGGGCCTGGCTAAATGTGAAATGAGGCGAAATAGTGTTCAACTGGCGCACAAGCCAGGATGATCCGCCAGCATATCACCCCGGAAGTTTACTGCATTTAATAACCTCCAGACGCCTCAATTGAAGAGGTAACTTGTCCGACACAGCATTTCTTTCAGGTTAAATATTATTGACCATTATGATCGCCGTTATGATTCCGAACTGTGTCCCGAGAGGATTGAAAACAGGAAGATCTAGCTCATAGAGTTACAATATTGTAGATAGTGCCGACCTGATTTTCGTTTGTTTAACATCAAAATGTCAGTCATAGAGTAACTCTGTTCCTATTTATTGCACACTTAATTCCTCCATATGACCATTTAACAAACCATTTTCCCTTTTATCAAAATAGATATTATCTTCCATACAAGAGCTATTTGACAACATCTCTTATCCAATTCCAAGTTAGTATTCTATGACAAATGACTCAACCCAATAGTCACATGTCATTAAGGAAGCAGTCTTCAGAATTCAGATGTTTCAAACCCCACAAAAAAGAGCTTATTAGATGCAGTTTTCGTCATTCTTAACATCCATTTCATGTGTAATAATGAACTCATTGAACAATAAACGAAAGCCAGTATTGTGTTCATTTATTTTACCACACAAAAACACTCAAAGACATGAACTTATAGATGCTACAACTGAACATTGACAGGCTTACACAAAACCACAAAGCATCCACATGGTACATTTAAATATATGAATAAACTCAATCAGAATGTCACTTCCATCCTTCAACCACCGTCGCACAAGCGTTGCATATTACTCCAAGCAGGAGTCCAAAGAAACTTAACCCATTTGTGAACTGGCAGGACAATATTAGAATATCAGGGAGACAATGCACATGGATAGGATAGCATGTAGCTGGTTGTCATATTTCGTCACGCTTCATATCATCACTGACTGCTCGCAGCCTTCTTCAAGTCCCTGAAAAAAAGGACATTGACTGAGTTGTACCCTTAGCTAAAATGCCACAACCGTAAATATACAATTTATTTCCACATCCATCCATATGTATAAAACCTATGATGTGGAACTGGTCTGTTTTATCACATAACATGGGAGGGTGGCAGGAGTAAATATGTTCAAAATGACATATTTTTCAAATACTAAATGACAGCACTGCTTACACAATAACTTTTTCAGTGAATAAACAATTTCTACATAAATATATATCAGCTGGCTGTCAAATATCTACTATGCACCAATGCAATGGGAGGTCGGATATTGGGGTGATTAAGTCAGTTTTGCCAACCAGACAAAATGGATGCAAACGAGGTTCAATGAACAAAGGAACAGTTACATATTTTGGAGAAAGAAAATAATATACTTACTCCTCTGTGAACGGATACTGAAAGACCAAACCAAGCACATGGTTAGTGTAATCATACACCACATGGCATCAATGTATACACAGATCAAATCAGCATCAATGTAAACCACACATCTATCAGTAACTGGCAACAAAAGACCAGGTAAAACTTACCATGATTACCTCAAGAGACCAGGTAAAACTTACAATGATTACCTCAAGAGACCAGGTAAAACTTACCATGATTACCTCAAGAGACAAGGTAAAACTTACCATGATTACCTCAAGAGACCAGGTAAAACTTACCATGATTACCAGTAAAACTTACCATGATTACCTCAAGAGACCGGGTAAAACTTACAATGATTACCTCAAGAGACCAGGTAAAACTTACCATGATTACCGGTAAAACTTACCATGATTACCTCAAGAGACCAGGTAAAACTTACCATGATTACCTCAAGAGACCAGGTAAAACTTACCATGATTACCTCAAGAGACCAAGTAAAACTTACCATGATTACCTCAAGAGACCAGGTAAAACTTACCATGATTACCTCAAGAGACCAGGTAAAACTTACCATGATTACCTCAAGAGACCAGGTAAAACTTACCATGATTACCAGTAAAACTTACCATGATTACCTCAAGTGACCAGGTAAAACTTACCATGATTACCTCAAGAGACCAGGTAAAACTTACCATGATTACCTCAAGAGACCAGGTAAAACTTACCATGATGACCATTTTGCTGTTGTACAGCTCATTACCATGGAGTTTACGGCTCAGCAAAGCAGCCTGGGCTTCTGACTTCATTCTCTACCAAACACCAACCATAAAGACACATTAATCCTACCCCAAAATACGACCCCTAAATGTGATTGAAATCATCACCAAATAAAGAGAGTAATGGATGATGTTAATTCATTACCACAACAGCACTGCCTGTCTTCTCATTGGCTTCATGCTGGTAGACACATCCCTGAACCATACCATATTTAGCACATAAGGACACAACCTCATTTTTGGTGGTCTGGCTGGGCAGGTTGGTTATAAGAACGCAATCCTTTACTGCAGGGATAACAGGACCTTGCTTCTTTGAGTTTGAGGGTGCTGATTTTTTGCCGCTTGATCTGTGAAAGGATAAAGGACATTTTCAAAGTAACAAGACCTTCACAATAACTAACTTTCCCCAAGTTATTTTAATAAATAAAAATGCAATCACAAAGATTCTCACTTGTTGGTGCTGGAAGAAGATTGACTTGAATTGACATTGCGCTGTCACCCAAAACAGAAAAAAACCCAGCAAATTAGAGAGAATTCATCACTCATTCAGCAGGTGTAGGTCAGAGGGCAACACAAAAGCTAGGAACTCACCTTGACAACCAGTGGGTTGCCTTTCAACTCTGTGCCATTAAACCTCTGAACTACCTCCTCAACATGATGGTCCAGTTCCATAGTCTGGTCACAGACACACAGGCAATGACAAGTCTCAAAAGAGCATCGCATCTTACAATGGAATACCTAAAACAACTGCAAGCTGCAATAGCAAATCTATGATAACTGAACATAATAAAAGAACATCTGAGATACTCCCTGGTAATAACAGAACATCCATGATTACCACTACTAAGTCACAATAGAACATTTATGATTTGCCCCAGTCACAACAGATCACGCACAGTTATCACTAATCACGATAGAACATCTATGATTATCACTAATCACGACAAAACATCTATGATTATCACTAATCACGATAGAACATCTATGATTATCACTAATCATCATAGAACATCTATGATTATCACTAATCACGATAGAACATCTATGATTATCACTAATCACGATAGAACATCTATGATTATCACTAATCATGATAGAACATCTATGATTATCACTAGAATCATGATTATCACTAATAGAACATCTATGATTATCACTAATCATCATAGAACATCTATGATTATTACTAATCATCGATAGAACATCTATGATTATCACTAATCAGGAGAGAACATCTATGATTATCACTAATCACGATAGAACATCTATGATTATCACTAATCACGATAGAACATCTATGATTATCACTAATCATGATACAACATCTATGATTATCACTAATCATGATAGAACATCTATGATTATCACTAATCACGATAGAACATCTATGATCATAACTCATCGAAATAGAACATCCGTGATTATTACTTGTCACAAAAGAACAACTTGGTCATTCCCAGCACCAGATTATGAATGACACATCATGGTGATAATCAGTTAGACTGCTGAAAGGTGAAAATCAGCTTGTAAATGAACACTTTCTTCCTCAATAGCAAGTCACCAAGCACCTATTGCATTTACATCTAGGATGTGACAGACCAGTTGTATAAGTCAAATGTCTCCTCACTGGGTGTGATCAAACCAAGTTTAAAGTTATGGCACAAAAATGAGTCAATTGTTTGGTTTGAGTCTGATAACATGACATATCCTGAGTCACAAATCCTACACCAGCAAAAATGTGCCATTGAAACCCCAATCAATCACAATGACTGCCTCCTGATGGTCACAACAATGCACAGACTGTCTGCCAAACAGAGGGAGCCTGGTGCTTATCAAAATCTCCCGGGCTCATAGTTTATCTAACTAAGCTCCCAAGCTTCGAAGTTGTGATTTATTGATTTATCGACACATTTCACAAGTTATCTTGAAAACAAAGCTTGCCGCATTAGAAAGAGTTTCCTCTGATTGGCCAAACAGGTTCGTCTACAAAAGATTCACTCTAATTAGCTGTTGTTATGTCCTCATGGCAATGTTGACGAAACGATAGTTTACAGAACTATGCGAACCAAAGTTGAACTTTTTCACACAGCGCATGTTTTACGTTATCATTTTTAAAGAACTGGTAGACAATGACACTTTTTTCATTGGCCCTCAAAAGACTTCAACAGATGTCAGATAATACTGATTATTGACTGTGACTATGATTTGAACTAGTTATTTAATATTGTGCCACAGATTATATCATTTTAGTTCAGGTGCATGATGTGTATCAGAGGTGCAAGATGTCACTTATGTCCTGGAGACAACTGATATTTCTGTTTTTAATTCTACTTTTTAATAAGGCTATTTATGTAAACAATGTCATTTTGTTGTTTTACTTCAATAAAGTTGTACTGACACAGAACTGTATTTTGTTAAATATGTCAAATAAATAATTCTAACATTGTAACACAGTAAAAGATTCAGGGCTCCTTAATTTGGTCCTGTGCTTAAAGATCTTGCTTGGGAGCCCGGCGGGATCCTAGATTTCCAAAGTTATTTCGCAGTCTGACACATTCATCAATGCATACTTACCACAAAGGCATAGTTTCGGGGTGGAGGGATTCGCTTGGTATCTTGAATGGGCCCCACTTGTGAAAACAAGTTGTACAGGTCTTTTTCAGTGACATCCTCAGACAGATTAGATATGAATACTCTTCCAAGATCCGCTCTGCACCCAAAATCAAATCACTTATTAGCTATGTGTGGGTGTCTCCAGGAACATTGTAATTTGGCAAGAAAAAAATTCTGATTAATTATATGTACACACTCATATATATATAACTCACACTTTCATTTTACTCATTTATATATTTATATATATATATATATATATATATGTATATATATATATATATATATATATATATATATATATATATATATATATATATATATATATATATATATATATATATATATATATATATATATATGACCCCATGTTTGGGTAGGGGATGAGGACAAGAGGTGTCATTGTAGGGGATTTGGACGCGAGGTGTTAGCTGTCGTTGTAGGGGATGAGGACGGACGTGAGGTGTTAGCTGTCGTTGAAGGGGATGAGGACGTGAGGTGTTAGCTGTCGTCGTAGGGGATGAGGACATGAGGTGTTAGCTGTCGTTGTAGGGGATGAGGACGTGAGGTGCTGGCTGTCAAAACTTTACAATTTGGAAACTGACCCGTTCAGGATTATACTTGTGACAAAGAGTTTATTTAAATTGGACGACAATTAATTTGGCAATCGTGAAAAGAAGTGAATTACATTTGCATAAATTAGTTTTCATGTCCTGAATGGCCGAAAAGTAAATCTGGACCTACAGGGAGAGAGAGCGAGCGATGAGAGTGCGTGTGTTTGTACATGTATATATGTGTGTAATTATTAGAGGGAGAGGTGACATTTCGGGCCAGTGTACTTATCAGTGCAAATTCTAATTTTGTAACCCAGTCAGATGACACTGTTAGCTAGGTGTAAGAGACAGATCAGTTGACATCTGATTGGTAATGAATAAAGCAACAGCTTTTCTCAATGAGAAACATCTCATTCAAGTAGATATATGTATACACAACTGCATATATATACACGATTATATACATGTACGTACGTTAAAACATCGAGGCTACATACCTGCCGACTATGCTGTCGTGAAGGGGTCTCTTTTCAACAGGACTTGGCTGTCTCATTCGTCCTAGTGATGCCGGCGGATGATTGGTTGGGTGCTCAGACTGGCCCTGTTCATCAAAGAGCTCTGAGCCATCCTCATAGGCACCACCCCCACGCCGCTTCAGCTCGCTTATACACTCCTCTATTGCAGCTCTGTGAAATGGACACACAAAATTGCCATAATGACCTGAAATCAGTAGGGAAATTTGAGATGTTGTCAGTTAACCAAGGTCACATAAGAAGGATGCACTTCTGATGCCAATCATGAATAAACATGAGTTGAAAGTGTCCAAGTATAAATGGCTTCTTCTCTTCCAAAAATGTCCAGCAGTTGATCGCAATGTGAATCACTCTTCAGGGTCATGGGTCAAATAATTTTTTTCACTCATCAATACAACTGGTTGAACAGTGAGTGTGCCACCCTTTTAGATAGCAAATAGAATACAGGTTTAATTTCCCTAAATACAGGAGTAAGTAGCTCCATACAATAGCTTCAGCTCCCTAAGTTCCTTTTCCACACGGTAAATTTCTGCATCCATACAGTCCTTGACACATTTCCAAAAATGCACGAGTTGAACCAGGCTTTCTATAGCAATCAGAGCAGCCCTTCTTCAAAGCTTTGTAAGTTAGTAAGTAAGAATAGCTTCTAACAGCACACCAACACTCACGTGTTATATGGTGTCTACAAAGGTTAATAGATAAGTTTTACCCAATTAAGCAGCCGTCTTCTAGGACAAATGGGGGAAAAAAAGATTGAAATGAATGTTGATAAAGGTGAACAAAATGGTGAAAAAGATTATCCTCGGGTAAGTCACCACCAGCCGACTGTCTGGACCAGGCCATTCCAGCCTCTTATCTAGGTGAAATCCGGGCCAAAGTGGTGTGTTGCAGATATGTCATTCACAAAGACCTCTCCACTCAACCACCAGAATTCCATTGTCCACCAACACGAGTCGCATCCTACAGCCAACGGTTGCCCCCTATTAGTCGCCTCTTACGACATGCAGGAGGATACAGTGGGCCTATTCTACCCCGGACCCACAGGAGGTACAGCCTCTCGTCCATGTGGCACCAACAGGAGTCACAACCCACGGCCAACAGAATACAGTGGGCCTTCTCCCCTGTCAGTTACAGGTTAGTATAATTGGCATACTGGGAATATGTCCTATGTTATGGCGATGAGAAGAAGAGATATTGTATCCATGTGCCCCATTGCTCCTACATAACTGTGGTTATATCTATCTAGATGGTACAGACTGGAGTAAGTCCAGTCTGTCTGATCTGCTGCGGCGAGTCTTAGCTTATAAAACAGCAACATATTCTATCAAATATACTGGCAGGATACCTGGAGTTGCCAGGAAAATAATTATCCTGGTTGAAAAAACCAACAAAATATCATGGCAATTTTAGACGGAATTATTCGTTCAAACACAATATATAATCAACCTAGTGTCCTTTCCCGGGCTGCAAAGTAGCTACAAATGGCCTAGAAGTGTTGTAGATAAAGGCTTATAAGACACGTTTTTCGGCCATGTACAGCAGTTGATTATGGAATCTCCCATTGCCCCCACTGACCCCGACGTGATGCATGTTTGAACCACACCACAATCTCTTCCGTGACCCCAATTCCTGCTGTGACCCCTAATTCCATCTGTGACCTCCAATTCCTGATGTAACCCCTAATTCCATCTGTGACCCCCAATTCCGGCTGTGACCCCATGTTTTATTAATTCTGCATGTGTCTGCCGACCCTTGTGGCAATTAGTTTCCACCAATCAGAATACAGAAAACTTAATGTAACTAATGCCAGATCAGACATTAACACAGAAAGTGAAAATAACTTACCAGGCAATCATGTAGCATGCAGGCTTTAACTAACCTGGCATTCACAGCTGCTAGGGTGTTCGATCCAGGCCCTAAGTTATTCAGTTCCTCAGTTATACTCTTGATTCTAGCCAACAGCTCTCGTGTCTCAAGCAGACCAGAATCTGTCATGACAGGCATAGCTTCACGGGAACGCTCCCGACTGCGACTCCGATAGCGTTTGGCATCGCTGTGACCTTGGCCATCTGGGGAGAAATCGCGTCGTGACGACCGCCTCTCTCGACTGCTTCTCCGCTGGTGTCGCTCCTGTACCATCCCCCACTCGTCCCCTCTTTCCTCTTCTCTCAGGATAGGCCTCTCATCCACAAGATCCTGCGGGATTTCCTGATCAACATTGACGATGATCTTCCTCTTGTTGGCACGGTACAGAATCAAGAGAGCGTGCACTCTGTTGAGAGTAACATCCAGACGATTGCATCTACACAGTGTAACAAGGGCGCTAGTCACCAGACCGTTATACCGCTCCACTTCCTGTGTCAATTCTGGTTCACTGCCTCCACTGGCGTGACCAGACAAAACTGAAAAATGACACAAGCCTCGCGTCAAATCCATAATTTGTATTCCAGTTCAAAGGGAAAATATCAGCTTCAAATTTGATCCAATAAACTGCAGGAAAAATAGAGTTTCAAATTTGATCCAATGTCAGGCAGGAAAATCATTGCTACAAAAATGATCCCATCCCATGCAGGAATATCAATGCTTAAATCGTTGTTAAATCCCAACACGGATAGGATAGTTTCAACTTTGGTCCAAAACTTCAGTTCAAATGAAAACGAAATAAGTTTCTTTTGTGACAGACAGAAGATCAAGTCCTCTCTTTTGTCAATGTATTTTGTGATCACCAACATCAGATCCCTATAAAATTGTGACCATTCAAACTAATAAGATTTTATTAAGTGAGTGGTTTACAACATATCTTGCTTGGTCATCCAGTCTGGAGCCTAATCCCCCGCCCCTGGAGTACCAAAACTTAATATCAGTCTTGTCACTCAACCTGACAATTTGTATCATAACTGAATGTGCTCTAAATCAATCCCTTGTCGCCAATAATATGGCAAAGATAAGGATCTGCCCAAAGCAGTAGATAAGCCCCTTTGTAATAGCTGACGCTCAATCAGGAACCACCACGGTATATAGTATATATAACCACCACGGTATATAGTATATATAACCACCACGGTATATAGTATATATAACCACCGCGGTATATAGTATATATAACCACCGCGGTATATAGTATATATAACCACCACGGTATATAGTATATATAACCACCACGGTATATAGTATATATAACCACCACGGTATATAGTATATATAACCACCCCGGTATATAGTATATATAACCACCAACCCGGTATATAGTATATATAACCACCACGGTATATAGTATATATAACCACCGCGGTATATAGTATATATAACCACCACGGTATATAGTATGTATAACCACCACGGTATATAGTATATATAACCACCGCGGTATATAGTATATATAACCACCACGATATATAGTATATATAGCAGGATGTAGATATAATAAAAATATTAGTTTTTGTATATGCTCTTAACCAGGAGTCACCATCCTACAGACCAAGATGGAAGGCCAACTCTGTATGTTGCTTTGAATTCTATTCAGCAAAAGCCTCTGGACATCCCCAGAGTTACTCCAAACGACTGTTTGGTAATTTATATAGGGACTTGCGGGATTCGAATCCGTATCCCCACATTCAGAAATAAACATCCAGTCTCCCCCGATTGATGTCACATCTTCATCACTACGACTATAAAGAGTGTCCACATTCACGGAGAAAAAAAATCACCATTCACAAGACAACGTCATATCTGAAGAGATTAATTGCAAAGCCAAGCTCAATTTAAAATGACGAAGCTAGTCGTTGAATGGGTTTGTAGGAATACCAAAATATGACACAATCCAGTTATATCCTTGCATGGAAAAATCACACTCATTCTGAAGTGAAATCTGAGATACACATTCAGTCACTATGGATGGAATTAAGTTTCAAGGAAGAATAGCAAGTAAACATGTCCACTTTACGTGGATGCTAAATATGACACGCAAGTTTATAACACCAAGATAAACTTGGCAGCATGCCAACCCAACCCCCATAGAAATGGCTCTTTGTACCATCCTATAGATGGATAGAGAAAATTTCATCCACTTTCTGGGTAAGGTAATAACAGGGTTTAACAGCACAACAACGCTTGTGTTACATGGCTTCTCTGAGGGTGGCATGGATGTGAAGAGATAAGAATGACCTGATTCAGCAGCCGCCATCTGGGATGAACTGGGGGAAACAGAGGGAAATAGATGTGGAAAACGAGGAAAAAGATAAAGATGCTAACGATTATTCTAGAGCATGTCACCACAAGCCGAATGCCTAGACCAGGCCATTCCAGCCTCTTGGTTATGGTTCTGGGAAAGAAATGTAAATCACCATTTTATAAACAGTAGTAACATTTCAATAGTGAAAAGATAGCTTAAGCATCAAGCTTAAGTGATAGTCAAAAGGAGTGTCACATTGTTTGACATGACAGGTCATATCATGGCATCAGAGATGAGAAAGATGACACACACACAATGTCATCCAATCCTCCTCTTTTAGAGAAGTCAAACAAATGACTTCAGCTGATTTCAGCTCCAAGAACTGGGAAAGATTCCATAAATACCTTAGTTTTACACAGATAAGGGGATATTGGACAATATGCCATGTCCCATTGTTTGTAAAATCGAGGCAGCGAAAAGATGGTTAAAAATATCTGGAAGACATTAACACAATGTGTGAATAGGAATAAATGATGCCCAGCAGAGATGACCTCACTCCATTGTTAAAAGAACAGCCTTGCTCAAAAGGCATGCGAGTAGAACTCCAGCATGGGAGAAAGATAGAAAGTCAGTGACAGATACAACGACACTCACTATAGTTCACTGTGAGTGGCCAGCCACAGTGAGTCACCAGTCAAAGTGACAGTAACAGTCAGCAGTGAGTCACAGTGACCATTATCAGTTAGTGACATTCACAATGATGTCACAAGTCACAGTGACAGTCACAGGGACCATCACAAGTCACACAATGACAATCATATCGAGATCAATGAAAGCCATCCAAAGCTATTGATTTCCAACCCGAGGGGCAGAGCAAGCAAATGTCCAATCCAAATTGAAACTAGATGTCTGAATGGAATATATTAAAAAGGACAGACGCATGCCTTAACACAGTGAACTGTCCAAAAGCAGCAAGTAAACAACAGATTAGCCACTCCAGATAAAACTACTGGCAGGAGAAGTTACTCTTTATGATATGATAATAAAGGTATCAGTCACCAAGAGTACTTCAATAAAGTCATACTTAATGCCAACATTAAATCCACAATAAATCATTCTTACAGTATCCTTACCCCAAAACACCAGTATTGCCATACTATGTAAATATAATCCAAAATCATGCATCTTACCATCAAATATAATCTATTTTATTGTTTCCACCAAGTAAACATGGCCACGTAATACCACACCTGACGGGACATCTTCCAGCATGCTGAATGTCCATGCTCCTCCGTCTGGCAGTGTGATGGCAAACAGTCCCTGTACACCCACCACCTGGTTAGCACCCATGGCCACAGCGCTCAAGTTCACCACCACATTCTTTATCGACTGCACCAACTTCTCTGTGTTCATTTTTTCTGCCATTGATCTGGTTTACTCTCTGTTAGTATCCACAAAATGAGATTAAGTGTACATAGACTGCCAATGTACAACTTATAATGAATCTACAAAATTTAATTAAAACTGATTAGGAATTCATTATAGGTAAATGAATATCTACAAAAGCTGTCTTATTTTTTCTTTACCTTTGATGACAAGCATGGTACCTATATGCAGCAATTATGAAATGAAATGATAACAATGAGGAAAAAAAAACCTCCTACAACAAAAATATTGAAACAGTGAAATTTGGACGCTAACCCACAATTTTAACAAGGAAAGATACCTGCGTTGTATTTCTACATATTGTAAAACCTGAAGACCATGATACAAATTTAGACCCCTTGCCAGTTTAATAGCGCACACTGGTATTGGGTTCAGATCGTGGCTTTTGGTACAGAGTAACTGGCTTCGAAGCTGAAACTAATCTGGCCAATTCAACCCAACAGATGTTAAGATCAGCCGAATATAGGAGTTGGTGTGTCACAGTGTCCTGCGTCTGAGAGACGAGACTTTTGAAGAAGGTGTGTCCTTTGGCAGTAAGAATGATTGTCTGGAGTTTTGATTCACATTTCAATATATATATATTGATTATCAGGTTAGAGCTCGTAATGAGATCTCAGGGTGGCGCTGTATATAAGAACCTGCGTCTTGATATCTCAAAACAGTCCCTGTGTTAAGATGACAAGGCTTGTATGTACGTATTAGAAAGCATACCAAAATCTACCCACCAAAATGAGCAGAAGTCCTTGCGTTCACACAAAACTCATGTTTGTGGAAGCTGACGAGACATTTCGAGATGCTGATTTTATTCACATTGGAATTAATAAATGTGAAATTCATCTGATAACAAATCCTTTTCTGATAGTTCAATGTGTCTTGTAATATTGAATAAGCTCAAATACAAGTCATTGAATTACTTTTAAACAAAAGTAAACATTAATTTTTTCAAACCTGCAGTGAAGTTAAAGCTTTAACATTGCTTTTGGCACAGTAATTCTTTCCACTCACCAGGCTCATACCGATTTATACAAAACATTTAACGCCAGTTGGTGTTGCTGTGTGGTACACAGAGGATCTGTTTAATGCGTAAAATCATCATAGTTGTCACTAGGACCACACTGTTTAGCAGCCCTTAACACAAGACCAATCAGAGAACAGCTCCCTTATCATTTGACCAATCAGGGAACAGCTCCTTTATCATTTGACCAGTCAGGCTACAGCTCCCTTATCATTTTGACCAATCAGGGAACAGTTTCCTTATCATTTGACCAATCAGGGAACAGCTCCCTTATCATTTGACCAATCAGGGAACAGCTCCCTTATCATTTGACCAATCAGGGAACAGCTCCTTTATCATTTGACCAATCAGGGAACAGTTCCCTTATCATTTGACCAATCACTAAGAAGTTGACACCCCTTTAGGTAAACAGATCCATTCAGAGATCTCTGGACACGTATCAATATACAACCCCACGAACTGGGATCTCCATATGTCTTGATATCATAGTACAAGTGTGGACCTGGGAGGGAGCACTTAAGTGTATAGAGGTAGTACACATGTGCCGCGTAACGGGGTATGTTTTTTCGGCCTCTCGACTTGTTTGACGGGTTTCGATGGGCCTCATACTTATATGATGGGGTATGTTTTTCAGCTGCAAGCTGTACTACAGGTTTTTAGGGGGCTTCGTTTTGTATGACAGGGTATATTTTTCTCTTCCCATCTGTACAGCGGGTTTAATACATATTTTGATTCAATATGTCCAGATTTTCTACTGGGATTTACCACCGATTGTTGACAATGCAAATGCAATGGATGGTCCCCGTGTGGTGCACCGAGAATCAATCGCTTGACCATGCAAGTTGTTACTGCATGTAATCAGAAATCAGCTGATCAGAATTTCCAACACTTTTATCCATTTGCATATTACACCTTGTATGCCATGTATGCTTTTTGGCCATTTTCACCTTGTACGACGGGTTATACATTCGCATAATAACCAGTAGGACGGGGTATGCTGTTGGGCATTTTCACCTTGTACCTCAGGTATGGGTTTTCGAGGTCCCGCGGCACACACCTATCCGGGGTGAGGCCAAGTGCCACTCCACCCGGGTCTGGACTTGATTATCTAACAACTAATCCAATTTACATTGTGCATGTTAATTGTTATTATTAAGTTGTTGGATCGAAGAGGAACTCCCTCTCCTGGTCTGCCTCGTTCACCAGTTATGACGCATGCGTAGTTGGTTGTGTCGCTCACGTGACATAATAAAGGCCTACAGTAACACAACCTGATTTCAGACCCTTGTCATTAAACAATGCCAATGTCCCAATGCGATTTTTAATTGATGCGATTCGCCAATTGCGCCTTGACCGTTTCGTTTCTTGTAATTGTATCATCGTACGAGCCCAACACGTAACGTCGTAAGCAAGGACAACTCATTAAGGAATTATTAACATGGAAGTTGCAGTAATTCATACTATTTCCAAGAGCAATTATTAGTCAATGAAAATATTGAAACATTCACCATAAACGACAAGTTAACAACAATTCAAAGCGCAAACCATGCAACCGAGTGATTTCCGTGAAGTAAAATTCACAAAACGACCCTTCTAAATTTGCCCGTACTACGTTTCTGCTAACTGCCACCAATTCGGCGTTTGACAGACAGGTCGAGTGTAGCCGCGGCCGAACGGTAATATAAATATATACCTACTCGGACGTCTTGTAGGGCTAGGTCGAGTGTTGACTTTGTCAATTCAGTTGGACTATTTTCACTCAAATCGTGGGTGAGTTCCACTTGAGCAAGGAGTTATAACCAATAGCCTTTAGTTATAAAACTCCTTGATTTGAGGGATCTATTGTTGTATTTGCTGGTGTTGTTCTTTTCAATAGAATAAATCTACTTAGGGCTACATTAATCTTTGTGTTTTTTGGGGGACGATGTGCGAAGTGTTGTCAAGCTTTACATTCACCCCATTCGCTATTTAGAAACCACTCGCACGTAGCCCAATAGACAAACAGTCGATCGGGTACTCCCTTGGAGCGCAAGCTCCACTTGGTTCAAAAGAGCTACTCGCACGCTAGAAAACTGGTGGCAAGCGGTGTGATAATCACGCTCGAAATGCTTATTAACGAGTTTAATTTTTTGTTGAGCCAGCGCATCATCTGCAGCTCAGTACCAGCTGCAGACAACGTTGTTGAACATTATTGTTTTAGTGCTTGATTTTTGTACATCTTGTGGACGTTAGTCAGTGTTAGTGCATTTTGACGGGAAAATTGTTTCTCGTGGACATTATTTTCTGGTGTCCATTTTGTGTGATAGTAAGTGTTTGTTCAGTTTGGCGGGACAATTGTTTCCCGTGGACATCATTGTTTGAGTACATGAGTTTTGCTGATAAATTCTGGCGTCCATTTTGTGTGATAGCCTGTGTGTGCAATTTGGCGGGAAAATTGTTCCCCGTGAACATCATTGTTTTAGTACTTGAGCTTTGTTCAGAAATTCTGGCGTCCATTGTGTGTCATAGTCAGTGTTTGTGCAGTTTGGCGGGAAATTTGTTTCCCGTGGACACTATGTTTTAAAAGTTTTTTTATATACCCAAATTCTAGCGCCTGTTTTGTGGACGTCAGTCAGTGTTTGTGTTATTAGGCAGGATATTTGTCTTATGTGGACATTGTTTTAGTGCTTGGAATTTCGTTCAGAAATTCTGGCGTCCATTTTGTGGACGTTATTCAGAGTTGGTGCAGTTTGACGGGAAAATTTCTTTCTGTGGACTATGTTTCTAGTGCTTATGTTTTGTGTGAGGAATTCTAGCGTCCATTTTGTTGGCGTTGGTCAAGTTTCTGTGCAATTTGGGTGTAAATTTATTGCCCCATGAACCATAAGACATTATTGTTTTAGTTAAGCAATTCTGGTGTAATTTTTTGGACATTAACCACTTCTTGTGTGTAAATCTCTGCAAACTGATAGCAAATCGGTCACATTCGATCAATTTGACCTGCGCTAATATAGCAGAATGATGAGCGATCGTGGTAGCCCTATCCCAGATAGTGACTTTTCGGGTGTGTCCATTGAGCGCAGTGACATGTCCTTTCCCAATTCTCCTAATCCTATTATCATGAGCGATGATAACGAGAGAATGTCACATACTGTTGATGTGGCTTTGCAGAGTCAGAATGCCACAGAAGTTACAGCAGAGCTACCTCGGGGCCCATTGGGGATGGGTAGTGCTAATAACACTGTAGGGGTTTACTTCTCAACTGTAGAATGATACTAGAATCTATTCCGAATCTAGGTAGTCTCTATGGTGTCAGCTGTGTCCGTTACACCTGTGCGACATAGTGTTGTTTCCCAACTATTAGGCCTCTACACCCAGCACCGTACCCGCAAGGTTCGCCTTATGGTCCCTACATTACTCCTTACAGTGGGTTCCCTACCCTCAGCTTATGTATCCTCATCAGCCTTTCCCCTGTTGCATGGCCGGTTCAGCAGGCGATGTCTTGGGGGATGCAGGGATCAAGCCAATACCTACCTGGTTTGGGTTTTTCTAGGTGATTATTTGGGAAATGGACAAATCAATAGCATGTACCCTCATGGTTCTTTGGGTGGTAGTTGTCCAGCCCCTTCACCTCAAAGAGTTCCAGGCCAGAGTGAAGCCAGGGTGGAACAGCAGTCAACCCGTTCTAGACAATAACCCCCGCTTACTCCATGAGACTTGCCAAAGATAGTGAATGCCCAAGGTAGAACAGATCCGGGGTTAAACCGTCCCCATCTTAATGACGTTAGAGAAACGGACAGTTCACTGTGTGTGGTTCATGTACCAGTCCCAAGTGATTCTGTTCCAAATGTCCAGCTATACGCCCCAGTGTCTGACCCTGTTAACAAGAGAAATCACAAACCTATGATAGTTAATCCAGCTTCATGGATTATCTGGCTCAGTTTGAGTTGATTGCCCAAATGAATGATTGGATTGAGAAAAGTAGTGCGTTAGAGTAGGCAACCAGTCTGAGTGGTGCAGCTCAATGTATACTGAGTGATATGGATGTAGAACTCAGAAGTAATTATGCTGCTCTAACTCGTACACTCATGGCTAGGTTCGAGCCTGACAATCAGTCAGAGATGTACAGAGCTCCGATGAAAGGCAGGATCAGGCGTAGGTCAGAACCGCTCAGTGAGCTTGTGCAAGACATAAAAAGGCTGGTCAGATTGGCTTATCCCTCGGCCGGTAGTGACACCAGGGAAGCATTAGCACAAGTCTGCTTCATGGATTCTCAAAAGATCCAGATATGGAACTATTTGTGTTCCAGGGTAAGCCTAGCAGCATAGGTGACGCTCTCAAATCTGCTTTAGAGTAAGAGGCATTTATTGTGGAGCGTGCTCGTAGGAAGTATTCGATCCCAAAGAAATGAAACCGCTACGATCCCTCATGAAGACTAATTACTGTGAGGGGAACTAGGCAGATTGCAGGCTCAAATAGCCCAGCTGACTTCAGATATGAAAAGGTAGAAGGGTAGTAGCGAAACGAAAGCTGACCAAGCTAGCAAAGGAAAAGTTTGGGGAAACTGCCACTATTGTGGGCGGAAGGGACATTTCATTGCGAAGTGTTTCAAACGTCAGAATGATGAGGCTAGGAATTCAGAAAGACAAAGAGGTGGTCAAGAGCCTAGTGTCAGTCAGTCACAGATTTCTGAACAGAGTTCGGAGAACTAGAAGTGGCTGGGACTGGAGGCCAGGTATCAGCAAAGGAAACTTTAAGTGGGCCTAAAAAAGCTAAGTTGGAGGGAGGAATGGGCAGTTTATCTCTGTTTATTGGGTGATAGTAGAGTGCCTAAATGATTCAAGATCTACAATTACAGTGGTTCACCCAAATAAGTATAATGCTATGGAGGCAGGTTCTAGGCCACCACTGCCGCCTATTGTAAATCAAAATAGATAAGCTGATGGTGGGTCTCTCCGGGCGCATGGTAGGGTGGCATTGCCATTTGAAATAGGAAGTCATGCATATAGCCACCCTTTGGTGGTGGCTGAGATCGATGCTCCCGGAATTTTGGGGATGGATTTTCTTAGAAGACGTGGTGGAGTGTTGGTGGCAAGAAATGGCTTCTTGACTTTAGGTGTTCAGCAACAGCAGTGTCTTAGAGAGTCTGAGTACAGGGTCTCTGTATATCGTGTCTCGGCGAGGACGACAATATTTATCCAACCCCATAGTGAAATGTTACTCTCTTGCCGTGTAGATGGTCATCCATGCTATACTAATGCAGTGATTGAGCCTGCCCCGAAGCTTTCAGATAAGCAGATTTTGGTGGCCAGGACTGAGGTTGACCCAAGTTGAGGAATGGTTCCTCCGAGGGTTATTAATGTTAACAACACTTTATGGACAAACGTGGCAACCTGTGATGTTCTTGAGGGTGTATCTAGTTCATTTGAATACACCGAAGACCCAGATGATCACATTCGTGCCACAACCTCTGTAGGGAAGGAGTCTAAACTTCAAGATTATCTAAACGATTTTTGGAAGGATACTGCTGGTAGACTTAGTAGGGACCAGCAGGGTGAGGTCCATAAGTTGCTAGACCAGTTCCAGGGTACATTTACCCAGTCGAAGTCATACCTTGGTCGTACAGACTTGGTACGACACAAAATAAAAACTGGTGATGCAGCACCAATCAAACAGCAGCCTAGGCGGGTCCCCGTAGCTTTGAGACCCGAAGCAGAAGCAGAAGTCAAACGCATCGAAACTGAATGCCGTCACAATAAAGGACAGCTATCCAATTCCTAGGATAGATGAATTTCTTGATGCGCTAGGGGGATCTAAATGGTTTTCCATGATTGATTTGGCCAGCGGCTATTGGCAGGTGAAAGTGAGCGAAAAAGCCCAAGGCAGCGTTCTGTACTCAGAATGGCTTGTGGCAGTTCAACGTCATGCCGTTTGGCCTTGCAAGTGCTCCTGTAACTTTTGAACACCTTATGGAGCGCATACTTTTTCGGTTACACTGGGAAACTTGCCTTGTTTACCTGGATGATATAATTGTGTTTAGGGATTCATTCTAATCCCATGTCAGTAGGCTCCAATCAGCCCATCTGAAGGTAGCCCGCAAAGAAGTGCTATCTTTTTAAGGAAAAAGTTGACTTTCCTGGTCATGTAGTTTCAAGAGAAGGAACAGCCACTGTCCCCCTAAAGATTGATGCCATAAAGAAGTGACCTCAACCATGTAATGTTACAGAGAATAGAAGCTGGGGGTTAAGCTCTTGCCACGGGTATTTTGCGCCAGGTTTTGCTGATGCATAAACTCCCTGAAGCTAACCACCCATTCAGATTGACAGATGAATGCCAGGCAGCTTTTCAGAAGCTGAAAATGGGCCTCACTTCCAGTCCAATTCTGGGTTAGAGACTGGTGAGTTTGTCATTGACTCAGATGCCAGCAACTTTCATTGGGTGCGATGCTGTCACAGTATCAAGATGGGATAGAGAGGGTTATTGGGTATTGGAGTAAATCTTTCAGTAAACAAGCGAGAAATTACAGTGTTACTCGGAGGGAGCTTCTTGCCATTATAGCCTCTCTTAAACACTTCCATCACTTTGTGTATGGCAGGAAGGTTGTTGTACACACTGACCATGGTGCATTGCGTTCGGTTCTGAGTTTCAAGAAGCCTGAAGGCCAAATGGCAATATGACTTGAAATCCTAGGGACATACGATATAGATATCCAGCATCTAGCAGGGAGAGACAACAATAATGCAGATGCATTACCTAGAAGGCCTTGCACTGAATGCAGTCTGAGTAAGGAGAAGGAATTTGCTTTCCAGGAAGTTCTGTTGGATAAATGTGGGCTGAAGGGACCAACGACTGGTGGTGTCAGGGCATTGACCAGTCAGGAAAAGGCGTGGTTGCCCCCTTGGTAACAAACTGATATCAGAAAATGGCAACAAGGGAACCCTGTTATAGCACAAGCTATGGGGTGGGTTGAGGAAGGTAGCCGTCCTGATTGGACCCTAATGAGGGGTAAATCACCCTACTAAAAGACGCTATGGACGAAGTTTGCAGATCTGGTGTTGAAGGAGGGAACTATATATTGCCACAGTAGGGATTGACCCCAGCCCATGAGAAGTTACATGGGGAGGTATTCAGACTGCCCCATAGCAATCGTACTGCAGGGCATATGGGCGTCAACAGAACTCGCGAGAATATCCAGAGGCGTTTTGGGGGCCTACGTGCCACATGGACGCCAAAGCCATCGACTCTTTGCAGGAGTAGCACGGCCACCCTGACATGATGACATTTACCGTATGCAAATATATTGTTAATATGCCAGGCAGATAACGAATAATCACAAGAGTACTCGTTTATCATCACAGAGAATTTTGAATAACGGTTTGGTCATAATGGTTCACCCCCAGTGACTCTGAGAGCGATGACTGACGAGGAGTTGCATTCTGCTGCAGAAGAGAGAATGTATGATGGAAGTTCGGCAAGTCCGTCGTCAAAGCAAGTACTGTTCGATTCAATCTGTTCAATGATGACGTGTGCAAAGATCGTGCGAACGAATTACTAGCGAAATGACTGTGCTACTGTTGTGCTTTCTGGTATCTAGCATTAATTCGCGTTTTCCCAAATTTTCGCAATTTTCAAAATAGATTGTGTGGGGTTTACACTCAACCTTCGTTGTCGAGTATATGCCTGTGCTACATGAGTTTCTCGTGTTAATGCAATCGTGGACAAACACTTCCATAATCATCAATGAGTCCAGGTATTTATACACCAAAGGTAGGTTACATTATCAACCGTGTCCCCGCATGTGTCTGCCTTGTAGTAACATATCCCAAAAAGTTCTGAATAAATATTCATTAGTAGTATAGAGAGTGGCGGTACGAGCGCAGTTTCTAAATGGACGCACATACAGAAAATGAGCCAGCCTGCGGTACGAGCGCACTTCCACTTCCTATACTACAGTGTCAGCCAGCCCTTCCAGCCGATCTTCTCCAGGGCCACTAAAGAGGTCGACAGCAATGTCAACAATCTACACCAGGACCCTGTGGAATAACCTCTTCTAAACGACTCACGCGCTCCAAAGGTCCTCATACTTTGATTCCAAATCCCTCACCTCAATCTCAAGGTCCACCTTCTCCTCCGTTAAATAATCCACATCTACCCTCAGCTCGGCCACCACATTTTGATCGGTGCTCATTCTATACCTAAGCCCTCATCTGTTCAACAGATCGACGTGTGTCCATAGGCCAGAGTGTCTACGCCACCCGGAGCTATCCACCACTTTGAGTCAAAATGAGAGTGACACCTTGCTGACGTGGAGCCTATAAATTTTGTGGCAGTCACTCCTGAGCATCTTCATTCCGTGGCGAAACTGCTTTTGGGAGAACAGTGATTCCACGTTCTGAGCGTGCCGTAGATGCTTCTTGACCACCACTTTCTTCACACCTTTTGCTTGTTTGATTTCATCCAGACTTGACATCAAGATCGAGTACATCTTAGGGCGCAGGCCAAAATACTCCTTGATGGGCACCCCAGCGCACTCATCCTTCTTGTTCCCATTGCTGTACAGGCCATGAGTGGGATGATAGTTGCTAGTGTCAAAGAGATGTCCATCTTCCTTCATGTCAGCATACACGTTAGGCGTGCGTATCTCCATAAGCAGCGAATCTGTATCCGTGTACAACAGACCAAGGTTCTTGCCGTATCTTGGCTTCATGGTATTGTAATAAAAGTCGTACATCAGGTGCTTGGAGAGGTCAAGTATACACATACCCACATACAACGGGCAGTTCAGTACCAGGTGAGGCTTGTGCATATGCAGAGCGGCCAGGTCATCATCAAACACCTGATGATGCGCGTAGGCGGGACTGGTGATAAGCCTATGCATTCTTTCGTCTTCCTTTGAGCGAACAATCTTGACATCAACCCGCCAACTCTCCATAGTCTTACCGAAGTTATTCATCAGCTTATACAGGTCCTTCTCAAAGTCGCTGATGGCCACCTTACGCAGATCTGTATTCATCCTAATGTAAGGCTCCATCCAGGGGCTCTGATCAAAGACAAGTGCACGATGAATCTTGGTAAGTCTCATCCCCAAAGACAGATACAGCTTGAGGTTCCTGTAGTGCACCACATACTTCTCCTTATTCCGCTTTTCACCCAAGCTTTTCACCAAAGGTGCCACCCGACTCGCCCAGGAGGTTCATCTGATAGTCCGACAACCAGCCGTTCTCTACAAGAAGCCGCTCCGGAGCCACGGGTAGTCGTTGTGCTCGTCATGAAGTGCAGTAGGATACTCCAAGTCAACCTCAAGTATGTATCCAGTCTCGGCATCATCTGGGTGGTCCTGTATCTGTAGATCCTCTGGCCAATCCACCCATTCAATGCCCGCAGTTGGCAAAGGCTGACTCATAGCCCACCCATACAAATTGTTAGCATCAAGGTACTGGATGAAGCTCGATGGTTTAACCTGATCAAAGTCATCCAAGAGCAGGTTATTGGCCTTAGTGTGGCGGCGGGACGCCATGCTTATACCACCGCGTAGACCTTTCTCAAAGAACAGGTGCTTGTCATAGTCGGTGAGTAGTTCCAGTTCCACGCCTGTGCTCTTAAGCAAAGCATCCCAAGACAAATCAAGGCTGGTATAGTAGTGGGCCGGATCCAACCAGTACTGATTAAGACAGGTCTTGCGGAACACCTCAAACACATCTGCCAAGAGCAGTACATCATGGTAGTCACCCATGTTCTTACACCCGAACACACTCCAGACCTTCTGTGCATGGGCATAGTCTACAGCAGATATACCCTCCTCAGAGAGCTTGCTGTAGAACTCCTGGATTGACGGCAGAGTGGAATCAAACTTATCCCAGCCGTCCATGAACACATAGGGGAAGACTCCCTTGCGCAGCAGCAACCGCCCCTTCATCTGGTCTGGCTCATATTCTGTCGTCACAGCAAAGGCATCTGGGTTGTTAGCAGACACCAGCTTATCAAGCGAGGCCAGGAGGAGCTGTGCGATGTCAATAAAGCGCAACTGTCCAAGCGTCAGGGAAATATATTTCTCCATGTTGTTGGGGATACAGTTGATGTTCCCCTCAACTTTGCTTATACCCTGCATCAAGAGATGGGAGTCATAGCCCCGCAGGTTATGGAACACCACAGGGATGGGTGTTGTCTTGGGACTCAGCCGAAGTTTCAGGTTACACAGGTTATGGGCCGGCCCTCTGTACAAGTCTGTTATATGGCAGTGACCGCGGCCCAGTTTTTTCTTGCACACATGACAATGGGTTGCAGCCTCATGCCCTTCTATCCTCCTTAGTCATCCGCATTGGGACAGGCTTGGACAGAACTGCTTTGATCTTTTGCTCCTCCTGCTGCAGAGCCTGTAAGAACTTCTCCACAGCATCGCTTCCTCTGTAAACCACGGGAGGTTCGGTCTTACCCTCACACCGAACAACCACATAGCTGTAGCGGCAACCTTGGCGCTCCTGCGTTCTTTGCGTGTTTCTCTTACCAGGATTAAGCGCAGGACCCGGAAGCTTCACTGTGAGTGCCTCAAAGTCATCATAGATGACGTAGGGTGCAGCAAGCTGTTTCTGCCAGTTCTGGAAGGATAATATATTCCTCAGGCATATCCACTCGCACAGCAGTTTGCCCTTTCCCCATGCACTCAGGCTTGTGTGCTAGGAGCAGACCTTGTGTGGTATATCCATGCAGACATAGTTCACAGAAGAACTTGCGGTTCTCGTGCTTACTCTGGTCATACAGCAAGCGGTTAAGGTCTTTGATTTGCGTGTAATGAAATCTGCCGTCCTTCTCAATCAGCATGAGGTTTATACGGGCACCAGAGTGCTTACTGATGCGGTGTACGATAGTGGTCTTCCAATCCCAGCCAAAAAAGTTCAAGGCTAGGTTAGCATGCTTTTCTATCTTCTCAACATGCGACACCGGTGTAGGATATTCTACACCTGCACCCTCCAGCAGATCCAAAAGCCACTGAATGTTATATTTTGATGGTCGCTGTGGGTCCTTGGCAACCGGGTGCAGAGCGGCTACAATAGCCCATAGAATGCAGAAGTCGTCCCAGTTCTTTACATTTATGATGGCCTGCTTAGCCACCAGCGCAGCCGGCAGTCGCAGGTAGGAGCCACCCTTCAACGGTTGATAGTTGGCAATATCAATCCACAGAGTTGTGACCGCCTCAAACTCCCAGCCAGAATCTTGACTGGTCCACTTCTCCAACCGCTCTTGGATATTAGCAGCACTCTGGTCTAGCGCAACGTCCAGGTCTTCTGTGGAGAGAACCACCTGCTGCTTATTACGCAACACAGGCACAACATACTCAGTGCTGTCATCATCGGCGTGCTTGGAGAGTCTTACCTTAAGGGAACACTGACACTTGATTCCACCTAACTCTTCCAGCTCACCAGTCAAAACTTTATGCATCTTCCGACGCATGGCCTTAAAGAACATCATAAGGTCCGAGCTAAGGGGATGAGACTCAGGAACATTCATCACCCATCAACGCAAATAGTTTTTAACAGCCAAGACGCACTGTAGGGACTGGGGACTGGGTTGTGGGGACTGGTCTGCGTGGGGCAGGGACTGGTCTGCGTGGGGCAGGGGTGGGGACAGGGGTGCGTGCCACCCCAGCCCTTAATATAGCAAATATCTCCTTGTATGTACAGTCAAATTCATTACGCCCTTGGAGTGCTTGGAGTGCCACCTTAGAGCGTGGGTAATGAGGCTTAAAACCGTGAATTGAAACATAATCGTTTTGGGCTTTACGTGCTCGCTGATCATGAGTCATGTTTACTATACAAATCCATTAGTCTAAAAGGGAATTTTTTGATACACAAAAGACAACGACTATACAGAAAGCGGACTTTGACCTTGCTAGCAGCGCCACAAGATTTCTATTTTCATACAGTGGGGAATCCCCGTTCAGTGGCGCCGGCTGGCGAGTCAGTGACCCCAGCTATAGGCCGTTGTGAAGCAATTTTTGGGCCAAGACAAAGACGACTGTGGTTGACTTTATCAAACCCACAATCCATACACAATCCTACCTTATTACTTGTTATATCCTTCTGACAACCCATACAAAGACGATTAATGACACCATGTTTTATCTTATATCTGTGTAATCCACAAAACTCTTGCTCTTGCGTACAGGGCCTGTTACAGGGGTTTTTCTTCCCATAATATCCATTGGAACTTATTGTCATGTACTACCATTGTTATATCTATAGATCTCTTTTGTCTAATTGGTAATACCGTCCGGTGGCAACTGGGTATCAGGCGGCTTGTTTTTCCAAATTGACAGTGCTTAACTGTTGTTAAAGCCGCAGTTAATGGAGCTAAAAACATGCCATAGCGATGATATAGCCCACAAGTGGCAGTGCTTAGCGCGTGTCTAAAAAACGGGTCAGTCTCAAGGTCTGTAATTAGCTTTGGCTGGTGTTCTGGTGGGATTGGTAGAAACATACAAGCAATACCTGAGTATAGCTGTAGCACTGTTTGACTTAGAGTGCGCGTCATGCTAGCGCCTAGCCGAGCCTCATATCTTACATACAGCTTTATGATCTCTTCATCAGACATTGATTCAACCTGGTCAATTGTAAGGCGCTCCAAACCAAGGTACTGACGGGCCTGACTGCCGGCTATGACGTCAGCAAGCCTATCTCTCTTAGAAGACATATCTACATTTCCGGTGCAACTCGGTTCCGGCCCCAGACTTTGTATTACTAAGCTAAGTGTCCTGTTCAAGGATCAGGATCCATGAATATACTTATACGCCTTCGAGCTTTAAAATACTGCACCGCTACCCAGATGAAGAAACCTTAATTGGTTCCTGAGGCAGCGGCTGCTATCAAGGCTAATATCACTTCAATCGACGGCATATGCAGTAGGTCGATCAGTCTTCAGCAGCAGTTTTGCGTGCTTGGTCTTTGCTAGTATTTGTCATACTGTGGCACGTTCCTCCTTTGTTGGAATTACATCATTTTCACATAAGGCGTCTTCCAACAAGTCACGGTCCTTGGTGTAAAAGAGCACCATCCAGCGAGTCTGCTCATTTAAGTCCTTCAGAACAGAGTTGTACTTTTGGGTGAGGACCCAGACACTTTTCTGTAATGTACAGGGTTGGCTCGCCCTTAAAACAATGGTAGAAAGCCCTCAAGTGGTCATGGAGCCGCTCCCCTGGATCAACGACGTAGACATCTGAATCATCCCACACCCATGACCGTGACTGATAGGCCTCGTTGAAACGTATGGTGGGGCAGAGGATAACAATATGTTTGAAGGGGCTGAAGAAGGGCCCTTCAAGTAGGTGGAGGATGAATACAGTTTTCCCGCATCCTGTCTGCCCACAAACAATAGCCGAACTGGGACCATCTGGAAATGTAGACTTAGTAGACTGCGCTGCCGAACCTGCGATCTTTAACATTAAGCTGTGCATCCATAACAATATACATATAGACGGCTGCTTGTGATTTTTTTGTGATCTGTATGGTGATACCCTCAGACGCATTCTCCACGACCCTGCCACGACCGTGCAGCTGGTAATCATCACTCGTCCTTAAGTCGAGCCATAGAGCATACTTACTGGTTAGGTACTTTCCTAGGGACACGTCCGACAATGCCAAGTCTTTGCAGCTATTGCTACACTGGGGTCTCGTTTACTCATTGCTGCAAAGGCCTTCTTCACCTCGTCCCACTGCTGGTAGCCACGCATGCCTTGGGCATAGAGTTGGTTGGGGATGCCCTCAATGGTCACCTCAACTTTTGTAATCTTTGGGTTGTAGAACGACTCTGTCTGCCCGGCGAATGAGGCATTAGCTGGGTCTTCAAAGAGCAGTAGGAAGCCCTTCATGCTGCGAGCAGGCACGTTCAGATTGATGTTCCACAGTGTATCTCTTTTATTGTATACAAGCTTTCTGTGACGACTCTGGTTGGGTAACCATGTCATACTCTAGGGAGATGCCATCAATTCTGTAGCTGACAGCGGTGTCGCCTGTTGCGTGAATTACGCGGTTGTAGTCGTTGAACGTGAGCTCGTATTCCAGTTTGTCATCAAGCGCGCTCTGGTAGAATGGCATGTGGCTCTCGAGGAGTTCATAGTCAAGCGGAACGTAGAACCTGTTACCATACACATCGGCTACGGCCTTGTCCTTTTCCTCGGCCTCATCCTTGTCTCCTGTCCCCATTCGTATCTTAGTTGTGTTTCTGTCATCTGATGTGTCAATGCCCTGATACTTGAGGCACTGTCTCTCCTGTGCAGTCCGCCACAAGTCGTGGTAATAGTAGTACAGGTCGCTGTCATCAATAGACATGACCTCATTGCCAGAAATCTTGATTGTCATTTTCTTAACCACGGCGCGGCACAGGTTTTGCACAACGCTGCGGTTAAGATCAGTCAAGGTCAGCGTGATTGTAAAGGCCAGCCGTGCTGTCCCTGGAACAATGACGTCTTCTACGCCTAGATTGGGGAAGCGAACGAGCAGTTGTTGGTTCTGGTCAATAGTGCTTGGATTGTTTGTAATATTAATAACTACAGACTGTCACACGCCCTTTACCCCTAGGGGCTCGCGTATCCGGCGGTGTGGGTTTAGTTTGCGTCCGTAAGTACTCAACATGTTGAATTCTTAATTGCACTCATATCTTTAACATAGTAACATGGAGTTTAATAACCCAACATTTGACACATCAGAGGCGGAGGAGGCTATGGGAGGGGAGAGGAATGAGACTAGCTTCATTAATGATGAGGTGACTAACCTGATTGACGAAACTTTAGATACATCGAATACGACAGAAGATCAGGTAGGATCCCCAGAAGAAACCAAAGTCTCAGTTACGAGGTCGGAGAAGGCAGTGTCTAAGCATGGGCTGCAGGCTACTCTGGAGTTTAGATCGTCTAAAGGAGGTGACCTTTGGGTTAGGTGGGGGCGAGAATGGAAACTTCTGACATGGAAGAACGATCCCAACAAATTCCTCTCTTCTATGAGTATCTTAGATTACGGTATTACACAGATTGCTCGGGCTCTTGGGGCAGCAAAAGCCCTACAAGGCGTTGACCAAGCTGCTATTAAGGCGGAAGCTGCACTTCCAGAGAAGTTAGAAATGAGCGGCCCTGAAGCTGTGACAGAGCAAGGTGGCACGGAAGTAACAAGTTTCATAGAGGACGTTCATAACGCCATACAAGACCTAGGTACACAAACAGACAACGAACTACCACTCAGAGAGCTTATTGGGCTTGAACAGGCCCGTTCCAAACACATAATCAACCTTTGAGGAAGCTTTAAGGAGGACGTTCTGATACCGGCGGATGGATGACGAAATGGCCACTGGGGAGTTGATGGCATCCTCAACGTCAGCCTGAAATTACTTTTGGGCATCAAAGGACGTTCCAACACCTAGTATCTCTGAGCGGGTCTGAGCCTGAGCACTAAGAATGGCCCATACATAGGTCCTGATGCTGTCGTTTATTCGCTCAACGCCGGTCTGTGTAAAGCCCTCAGACGTGTCTAGTATGAATGTACTCCAGACCTCGTCTGCTTCAGGTCCCTGTGCTAGATGTAGAACAGCTCCCATTTTCTCCTGAAAGGATTGTAGATTGCTCGCGTGGGCAAAACCTGGCTTTTTATCCTTTTCCGCCTCAAATGCCATCCGTGTAGGGTTATCACAGCCCTCTATCACAGCCAGACCCTCATACATTTCGACCAGACTCTCGACCTCTAAATTCACGTCATATACACTAATCCCTTTGAAACAAACAGAACTTATTTCGATCTAGCCATAGCCCTCACACAATTAACATTCCAAGCTATCAACTTCAAACCCCTTTTACTCCCGAAACGTATCAGAATTACCGGGGATTCGACGATGGCTTGCGAGAGGTGTAGCGAGTAATTGATACGGCGAACTGTATATGTAATCCTTTATTTACGAAGTTGTAGATCGGCACGCTCTGGGGATGTTTGGATGGTCTTTACTACAACTGTGATGTTGAGATGTTCGAAGTTGTAGATGTGTACGATATATATTTCCAAGTCTGATATATGAGGTTTGTCGTTTGTATTTATAGAGCAAACGCACTGTGGGCTGGACATAGGTGGCGCATTCTGATTGGATGCCCACTGGCATCTGCCCGCACTGGACACGCCCGCCGCAATTACTGACTAACACATGAAAGGGATTAAGGTTGAATATTGATAAGGTTTAAAGTTGAGATCAAAGGGCCTGGTGTTAATTACCTGTAATAGTTCTGATACGTTTCGGGAGTAAAATGGGGGTTTTGAAGTTGATAGCTTGGAATGTTAATTTGTGTGAGGGCTATGGCTAGATCGAAATAAGTTCTGTTTGTTTCAAAGGGATTGTGTATATGACGTGAATTTAGAGGTCCTGAGAGTCTTGTGAAATGTATGAGGGTCTGGCTGTGATAGAGGGCTGTGATAGGGTCATAACGAACGTTTCGACCAGCAACCTTGACGACACTCCCGTAACCATACACATTATGTGCATATAAGACACCAAGGCCACTTTTAGCGGCGGTTGCCTTCTGGCGCCAGTTTGTGTTTGGTTGAACACCAAAGTCTTTGATATGCCCTCTTGTCATATGGATTGTTATAGGGGTTATAGGCATGATCCTGAGGCAGAGGCCCTTGCAGTTTTGCTAATAGGCTACGCACTGTGTAATAAAAGTTAAAGGTGTAGAGAGCTTTCACGAGTGGAATCCCAGCCTCGAGGTGGTCGTGGGATGACACGCCCGCAGCCGGATGTTGCACACCACACTGCAAAGTTTAACTGGTTCTGCCAAAACTGGATTGGATTTGTCAACCAGTCTTTTACTACTTTGTCCGCTGTTACCGGCGGCACCTTATAGTTACTGAATAGATCTTAGGTCTTAGGTCAATCACGTATACTGTGGGCTGGTACAATCTCGAAACAGACGAGAACATTGCATGGCGGTCTGAAACTGCTGGGAAAGGAGGAAAAATCTTCAGCAGTAAATTACATCATTAGGTCTTGGTTTGGAAGTTGATGCTGTAAATGGGGTTATTACCCTCGAAATTGCTGATGGGACTGTGAATATATCAGACGGAGTGTTAACAATGTTGGGTCTTGATGACGGTCTAGGAAGGCGGTGGTTTTTATTCAGGTACTTACACTGGTGACCGGACCATCAACATTAGCATGTTCTGTTCACCTCGATCAAGTCAGCACCATACACAACATGCTAGATGGTGCGCCCACTACGCTTCTTGAAGTTGTTGGCTTCGAAGGTGGCTATTTCGGTGATATTATAACCACGAACATCTCTAATCCTGACTGTAAGCGTGTCACTAGCGGAGCAGTGCATGAGTTCAAGGTTCAGTTACGCGATAATAAAGGAAGGCTATTGGATAACCACGACTTACCTTTTAGCGTCGTTCTTGAATTTACAAGATGTCAATAAAAACGAGTATTTATGGACCTAGGCAAAAACTGGCAAGCACTGTTCAGGGCGCCGACCTCCCGGAATATGCCACAAAGACCTTTGTATCTATTGGTGACTCACAAAAAATAGATAAAAGTGGCGGAACTATGACTGTGAATGTCTCGATCAAAGAGTTTATAGCTACGCTTACCTGGGTGGTGATTATGAAATGACACGATATACATCCCAGTCATCAGGCAACAATACCATGAAATCAACAAAAGCACATGGGACTGTTGATTCAACGTCTCGGGGCTCAGCGTTTGTTAAAAAAAATGGAGTCATCTGATTGGTCGAGGTGACCACGGCTGCAAATTAAACAGAGAATAGGAGCCTTCACATTGTCGGGTTCCCGTCGCGGCCGCCAGGCGGCGATACTGATTTTCACCGGAAATGGGGGCATGCTTTTCCAAAACACAAAGGTAATACACGACACGGAACGTAGAGATTTAAGGTGTGGTGAATATTCGTCGTTTTATGCAAGAAAACGATAAAACACCGTGGATGACAGTAAAGTTTCCGTCAGTTGTATTACTGACGTGACAACTATATAGACTGTGTAATTGCAATTGCCAGACATCAAAATAATCAAGGCGATAAGCCGTGCGACATGTCACTTCCTCAGGCGGTAATGCTGGATAAGAGTTTGCATTGGTGTTGAAGTCAGCCGCTGCAAACATCATGGCTTTTTATCTCTCTTCCACCAAACGACAACACCACATAAAACAAAACACAAAGTTAATATTGTACCAGCAAGTCTTCATATGAATGTATACATATTAATGAGATGTGTGACATATCTGTATTCAACTTTCTTAAGTTAAATATTCTAATTACATAAATTAAGAATTACCCTGTGCCCTCACATCCATACTAATTCTACGAGCTCAGTTTTCTTATAACTCGAGCAAGGAATTCCCCTATATTGGAGGAAAGTTTTCAGCTGGGGTACTTTCCACTAAGGAGGGGACAGTGATGACATGGTGTAGCAACAGTCACGCACGCTAACTTTGAAATGATATCGGTGAATACTGATGTTCTTGCAGAATACTCTCCATACGTCTGGAGATGAATGTAGATGGCAACATTTTGGATCAATATTTTATGATAATCTCTGTGTTTGAGAACTGCTTCAAATGTGCTCATTGCGACGTGACAGCGTTCAGATGAACTTAAGAGAAGTTCAGAATACGCTTGACACCTTCGGCGACGTCTTTGATGTTCTTTACAGCTATAGAAACACGCAACAAGAATGCGCGCAACAACGCAGGAACTTAAAACAGCAACTGGTAAAGCGCGAACAAAGCGCTGACAGCTTGACAGGCAGAGAAACATGCCCCCAATTCCGGTAAAATCGCTGTGCGCGACGGTGGCCCTCCTAGCGGCCGCGACGGGAACCCGGCTGTGTGAAGATTCTTTTTCCGCGTGGTTTTAAGAGACGCTATGACAAGACGATTTGACAAAACGCTTCGGTTGACGAGTAGTCAAGGTCCCCTAGTCCCTTGGCTGCGGGCCTGTTTACATGTTAATAATATTCAATAGTCTCGAGAAGCGTAGCGGAACCCCTAGAGTCTGGGACGCAGACTAGTTGACGGGTGGCGTCTTCACTTATTTCCTCGGGTTTCTCATTCTGTCAACAATACCCTACGAGAACCTTATGCTTGATACTTTAGATAAAAGTCCTTGAACTCAGCAGTGACTCCTACCATACATAAAGTAGTCAAAAGTTGAAACTGTTCAGTCAACACAAAGGAATTGTTTATGTGAAATAGGATGTCGCCTTCACCTCACGCACCGAAACGTGCGCAGTGGCACACAATTAATGACACACTTCTTGATGGTGACGTCACAGCAAAACTGTCTCTGTTTACTTTGAGGATTTGGCCCGCAGTGCGGTTCGTCGTTTGGTTTCCGGACAAGGCCAGCACAAAGGGACCCCACAAAATTATTAATGTCATGTCTGACAGTAAACATGATGATACAAATATGGATCCGTCACCATTGATGTCCGATGTTTTATTCCAGACAAGCCTACTTGTCCATACTATAATCAAAAGAATCCCCAGAATAAGGACCCGTTTCTAGTGGTAGTTGATCCCTGACAGTTTTTACTACCAATAATATATGGACTTGTGAGCTGTTGATGCAACGCTGTGTCCTAGATATCAGACAACGCTAATACCAACCATTGTTCGGACTAGTAATCGTCATCCAGTAAGTAGTTTTAACATTTGACTCGAGCTAGTGGTGTTTGTTAGATATATCTAATGACCAGTAGACCTAGTACATACCATTCTTTCCCTATTGTTCTGAGTGTGGACTTTATCCTTTTGAAGCCAGCCATCTGCTTATTTCTGGTATTTGACGAGTAACAAACAGAGTCGGATGATCCGCGCATGAATTTCAATAATTTTGTTTATCCGGAAGGCTTAGATTATCTACCCTGGGCTGTCGGAGTTATAAAAACCAGGGTCATAAGCGGGACTCGTGCTTGTTGATGTGGAAGCCCTCGAGTCGCGGTGACTATTTTTTTGAAGACAACATATGACACGTGGCTAAAACATGAGCAATGATAAGCGCACTCGATGAAGGGCAAAAGTGTCACCTTGTCAGGTCGATCGCGGTTAAGTGGTCCGTAACGAACTGGTTTTGTTCGCAGCTGATTGGGGTAAACATAACAGCGAGAAACCTCGAGACCCGTTAAACCGTACGACATCGGCAAGAGAGAGTCTGAGTTTCGTTTTCGTTTGCCCAATTCCACAATATTACAGCGACTGAAATAATTCTGGTGATTGGCTCGCTTCTCTGTTCCATGTAAATTTTAAGTTTGATGTTATAAATGTATTTGATGTACCCTACGTTCATTCAAAGTCCGTTCTTGTTTTCCGATTGGTCGGTGGCCGAATACATTGACATACAGAAGAATCCTGATTTGAATTTCGGTGGGGGGGGGGGGGGGGGGGTGCACTTGGCCTTATTGGCCTTATCCTGGATAGGGGTGTGCCGCGGGACCTCGAAAACCCGTACCCGTCGTACAAGGTCAAAATGGCCATAAGCATACCCCGTCGTACAAGGTATTATGCGAATATATAACCCGTCGTACAGATTGAAGCTGAAAAACATACCCCGTCGTACAAGTATGAGGCCCAAAAACCCGTCGTACAAGTCGAGCCGAAAAAACATACCCCGTCGCGCGGCACATATATACTACCTCTATGCAGCCCCTAACCCATCCCCACACCCACCCCCTGTACTCATCAATCGCGTGATTAGAAAAACCCGGCGTGAATCGCGAAGCAAGCATGGCTCTGTGGTGTACGGGCTAACAACAATGTGAGGTGACTATGACGTCACAATGGAGTCGCCTGGGCCTGAATAGGGTGGTTGACAAGTTCAGGGTTCAATGTACTATATAGAATGGTTATATAAACCTGACGCATTTCGTCATCCTCAGTCAACAACGTGAGTTGAGCTGAATAGTTCAGAACGGAGGGAGGACAAAGAAAATTTTCTAAAACGCATCGACCAACTTGAGTCGTTCCCTGAATTATTATTCGCACCAAAAGGTGAGCTTGTGACTTTCGTTAGCGGTTGCTCTGTGAATTTAGAGAACTCTGATATTTTCGTTATAATTTTTTCTACTCTCGGTTGCATTGACGTGTGGGTTATGTATTTTTTAGAACCATTTCATGTCAGTCGTAATTTTGTTTCCCTTCGGAAGCTATATTGGTTGTTAAATGTAAATTCGGGAAACAATTAGAAACGAATGAACGCGCATGGCATGTGGGCGTTGTCTTCCCAGCTGCAATTTATTGGCTCGTTTGGTCAGTTTGGGTTCGGGATATCTACAGGGTCATTGCGGATGCGTAAGTGAGGTGGGGTGGGGTATCAAAATTCTGGGCGTTGTCCAGTTGTCTGCGCCCTGATTGGTTAAAGCATGGAGGTGTGTCAGCGGTTGGGATGACGTGGGGTCGGGAAGACGTAACTATGCTGGCGAGCGAGCTGGTCAACCCATACAGACATTACTTGCTTGGGTGGGGGATTATTGAATTGGAAGTTTCGCAATGACGTAAAAGGGCAACAGGTTGCAGCTGGTGCCCCGTCCGATGAGCTGATGAAATTCACAAACCACGTGATTTAGCGGACTTTATGTGGGCGCGTTATGCAGGCGCCCGACCGAGAAAATTGTTAAATAGTTTCATCATCCAAGTTGACTTCACTTCGATGCTCGACGCTCTACCAAGATTCTTGTGCGCCGCTAGCAATTGTTCCAACATTAACTGTGTATATCTCACAACAGATCGCAGAAGAAGAGATACAATGGATCGGATACCATATCGACGAAATTCCATGACTGAGATGGACATAGAATCCATCATGCAGGAGTTCGGAGGAGAGATCCAGGTCCCCGTGATCAAAGGCAATCCCGACGATCTTCCATCTTCCGTGCGGAGCTTTGTGGCTGAAAATGTGAGTGTCAGTCTAAAATTGGTACTGTACGCAATCCCTTTGTTACCTGCTTAACTGCACGGTGGTTAATGCATCTTAAATATACCTTAATGCTGAATGTATTTTGTGGTACCTTTTCATAAAAATGCAAAGGCAATTGTATATTTTACGATAATATAAACCCCTTTTCTTCTGGTTTATTGATTACAGGTGAGACTTTGCAGACCAACTGGAATCTACATATGCGATGGATCCGAAGAAGAAGCAGAGGAAATCACTGAAAAGATGGTGAATCGAGGAATGCTGACAAAGCTGGACAAACTGGAGAACTGGTAAGAAACTTGTTTATGATCTGAATCTGATTTGTTGACATCTTCACACTTAAGAAGTGTGCACTTGAGAGGCTGAGATATGTCAAGGTCACTGATCCCAGCAGCCAATAAGTGATGGGTAAGCCGCCATGCATAAGGTTGTCTGTCATAGCAAGTGCAAAAGCAATATAAACATATTTATTGCACGTCTCTGCCAAGGTTCACCCCATGTTAACCCTTTTATTACCATGCACTTGCAGCATGCATGGCTCTATGTAGCCTGAAGGATTACAGATGAAATATGAAGAAACAAACAGATGAAGCGAAATCTAGGGTAAAATTGACTTAAAAGTCGAATTCCAAGGCCGTTTATGTTAAGTTTTTTGGCTCTGGGAGGACGAGGAACATTTTGCATGTATAACCATTTCAGCTCAAGGTGAAGACAAAAACAGTTAGATGACCTTGTCATTGCCAAGAACTCGACCTGTTGTGCTGTATATGCGCATACCGACTTGCAGATATACATCATAACGGTTACTTTTCAGGCGCCGTTACCGTCGCTTACAGAAGCTGTAATGTCGGCATTACTGACGGTCGTTTTGTCTCGACAGTTACCTGTGCCGCACAGACCCCGCCGACGTAGCGCGAGTAGAGGGCAAAACGTTCATCATAACGGACGAAAAATACAAAACAGTCCCTCACGTCAAGGAGGGGATCAAAGGAATCCTGGGTCAATGGATGAGTCCT
This sequence comes from Urechis unicinctus, assembly GCA_034190875.2. Classification (NCBI taxonomy): domain Eukaryota; kingdom Metazoa; phylum Annelida; class Polychaeta; order Xenopneusta; family Urechidae; genus Urechis; species Urechis unicinctus. Next base: position 77,822,260 of record CM067354.1, read on the forward strand.
GAACAAGCTAACCAGGAGCTAATGGAGAAGCGATTCCCGGGCTGTATGAAGGGTAGAGTGATGTACGTCCTCCCTTTCAGCATGGGTCCTGTTGGAAGTCCTCTCTCCAAGATCGGTGTCCAGCTGACCGACTTTAACTACGTAGTACTGAGCATGCGCATCATGACCCGCGTCAGCAACAAGATCTGGAGCGTCCTTGGAGATGGGGAATTCGTCAAATGTGTTCACAGCATTGGTGCACCCAGACCGTTACTCAGTGAGTGTACTAGCATTAAAATATTTTTTTTTTGTTTAATTCCATTAAATCTTTCTTATGAATGTATTTCATATTAGCATGGGTTTTTTTTTCTGGCGAGGGGCTGGGAATATACTTTTCTGTGTTCATGGATTCATCGCTATAGATCTATTTTATGTAATATCCCGAATGTGTGTGTTTGCAGGGAAGGTTATAAACCACTGGCCTTGCAATCCCGAGAAAATCCTCGTCACTCACTTCCCTGACCAGCGCAAGATCATGTCCTATGGCAGTGGTTATGGCGGGAATTCACTGTTGGGCAAGAAGTGCTTTGCACTCAGAATAGCCAGTTGCATTGCGAAGGACGAGGGGTGGTTGGCCGAACACATGCTTATTATGAGCGTGACGAATCCCAAGGGAGAACAGAAGTTCATCGCTGGTGCTTTCCCAAGTTCATGCGGAAAGACGAACCTAGCCATGCTACAACCTTCACTGCCTGGCTGGAAGGTCGAATGTATCGGAGATGACATCGCATGGATGCGGTTTGATAAAGACGGCCGATTGCGAGCCATTAACCCCGAGGCTGGTTTCTTTGGGGTAGCACCCGGTACCAACAACAAAGACCAACCCAATGGCCGTCAAGAGCTGTCTGAAGGACTCAATCTTCACCAACGTGGCGCTGACGGACGATGGTGGTGTATTCTGGGAAGGGATGGAGAAGGAAGTCGATCCGTCTGCTAACATCACCACGTGGCTGGGAGATGAGTGGAAACTGGGTGACAAGAGCAAAGCGGCCCACCCGAACTCGCGATTCTGCTGCCCCGCCTCCAACTGCCCTATCATCCACCCCAAATGGGAGGACCCTGAGGGAGTCCCCATCGAGGCTATCATCTTCGGAGGTCGTCGCCCTGAGGGGGTACCTTTGGTGTACGAAGCGTTTGATTGGGAGCATGGCGTCATGGTTGGGGCCGCGCTCAAATCAGAAGCCACGGCTGCCGCAGAGTTCAAAGGTTAGCCAGATTCATTCATTTTATACATTTCTTTTCGATTTGTTTTACAAGTTCAGTTATCTGTTGGTGAAAGTCAGGGTATTGATATCGAATTTCTGTATGCGTGCGCAACAGGTAAACAAATCATGCACGATCCCATGGCTATGCGTCCTTTCATGGCTTACAACTTCGGCGACTATCTCCAGCACTGGTTGAGTTTGGACAAACCAGGCCGCCAGATGCCAAAGATCTTCCACGTCAACTGGTTCAGATTGAACCCAGAGGGCAAATTCCTATGGCCTGGTTTTGGTGAGAACATCCGTGTCTTGGATTGGATCTGTCGACGCGTGAACGGTGAGGATGTAGCAGCGCCTAGCGCAGTGGGTCTCATGCCCAAAAAGGGCTCCTTCAACCTGACTGGAATGGGACATGTGGACACTGATCACTGTTCAGCTTGCCCAAGGACTACTGGATGGAAGATGTCCGGGAAATGAAGCAGTTCTTCGATGAGCAAGTGGGCTGTGATATCCCTGAGGCGATAACTCGCCAGATGGCGTCACAGGAAGAGAGGATACGCCAGATGGAGGCTTAGGTTGGACTATAATGAACTGTTGCTCATCTTCAAGCATCTTCATTGCTAGAAAATTGAGATGCTAACATTCGTGATACATATATATATATATAAATATATATATCAGGTATATATCTTTGGTATATATATTATAATATAAGATCTGTTGATCTTTGGTGTACGCTTGCAATACAGGCTGTTGCTAGTGATTACATATTAATATCAGTTGCATTGAAAATGTTATAACAGATGTGCATTATGTTGTATCAACGTGGTTCATATTTTGTGTTCATAAATATGTTTTTTGTGTGTATAAGCATTCATTTTTTTCCTGTTATGTTTAAATGGAGAGATTTGATTTTGACTGCAGGTTTGAGAGTAAAGATTGTTGATTTTTTGAAAATATACATTCCATGTACCGAATACTCTGCTGTTGTTTTATTTACAACACCACCCAACGCGCAACATTCGGTAATTACAGTTGTTTTGAGGTCATCCAGCACAAAATTTGAAAATTAGTCATTTAAGGTTAACTCAAGGTTGAATTAAGTCCTTGGCTCGTGACAACCTGCATAGACTCCTAAAATCTATGCTCCACTGATCATGCGAAGCAAACATGGCAGACACTGTCATATGTGCGTGGGGCGAGTGACAAATGTAAACTATGGCCACACTTTATCGCCATTAATGACTCTACCTCATGAATGTGCCTACTGATAATACTCGCACACTGTCGATGAACTTCCTGGAAACTAGATAAGTGCTCGGTCATTAGTTAAATCGTGAGCCGACCAAAGAGCGTTGTGAAGTCCTCAGATGAACTCCATCTACGCCTTAAGAAAACAACAACAACAGCCAAAATTAAGCAGGGTTTTATCTGCCGCGCTGGCAACAGGTTTAAGTAAGGTGGAATGTTTTGGTGGAAAGTATAAGGGCAAGTTGCGTTATAGTCCGCCACTAGCATATCTACCGTTATGATGCTTGCCCAGTTTGGGCTGTAGATCCGTGGTTTGTGGGGAATGAGTGGGTGGGGTGCAGACTTCATAGATTCAGCTTCAGGGTGTCGACGATGCAGGGAGATACGAGGAGATGACGCCAACGCTATTGACACGCAAATTATTTTTATCTGGAATATTCGCTTGGTTTGATTATTTCCGGCTTAGTTTCTTCCACGTTTTCTTACCGAAATTGTGAAGCATATTTGATTTGCATTATAACCATATTTGTGGTGCTAGCGTACAGCCTACATATACCACAGATGTTCCTTGGTCACAGTCGCTTAGCAGTCGCCTACCGCAAGGACCTTCTTCATAGCGAAGCTGGTCGTACTTACATACATGGGACTGTTGATCCTACGTCTCGGGCTTCTGGCTGTTAACGTTGAAGATTTGTAGTCTTCTGAATAATCGAGGCGACCACGCCCCAGAAAATTCCATGTGATTTTAAAGATGGATTTATCGGCGATTTTGTGCAATTTTTATTTTGCTTCGATATTTGTATAGTTGCTGCAATGACTCGTTTATAATCCTTACACGTAACTGCATGGGAACACCAAATAATTTGCTGATTAATCGATTAAGGCGCACTGAAAACAGCCTCCGTACTATGTTGTGAAGCATATATATATATATATGCATATATATATATATATATATATATATATATATACATATTACATATATATATATATGTATATATATATATATATATCGCTTAATATGCATATATATATATATAGGGCCTTGTAAACATAGTACGGAGGCTGTTTTCAGTTCCGCCTTAATCGATTAATGTTGATTATTTGGTGTTCCCATGCAGTTACGTGAAGGATTATTTTAGTCTAATATATACTATATATATAGCCTCCGTACTATATATATATATATATATATATATATATATATATATATATATATATATATATATATATATATATATATATATATATATATATATATATATATATATATATATATATATATATATATTTGGTTCGTACAACAGATGTATAAAAAGTAGTATAAACTTTAAGATCGATGTGTCTTCCTTTATCGTCTAATATTAGCAATCATAGCCTTTTCGACAACTTCCTGAAGTGAGGAGTTTAATGAGAGGAGTTTTCAACATTAGACCGTCGCGCCCCAAATACAATGTGTCTCGGGAAGTTTATATGGTTCATTAAACTATGTGGTTCACATAAAACGTTATATGTTCGGACACCCCAAATACTGTCATTGAAATCGCACATAAAACTATATGCAGTCATGAAATCGATTGCAGCATAGATTCGGGCACCCCAAGTCTGGCACAGATTCGCAGAAATACACATACCATCGGATCATTATACCTGCGAGCTGTCTTGACCTACTCGTCCGTAGTGTAGAAAGCTGGAGAGGACGAACACTGTTATCGCTTGTTCCTTACCACGTTATACGTCCACACTTGCATGACCATATCAGCCTTATCCCATCTTTATTGTCTATCACTGGGGAGATCAACGAATGATTAAGGAGGTATAACCCCAAAAAACTGTCGCAAAAAGCTTCCCTCTTGATAGCAAGTTAAATTGCATTATATCACGGGAGGGAGATAAATCAATCGTCAATACCCTCATATGCAAGACAATATATATTTATTTCTACAATATAGTATCCATTTGCATATATGATATTCACCGTAGTAATTACGATACCGCTTGCCTTGTCAATCGCTTCAAAATCGCATAACGTAGTTGAAAATTAAATGGGTCTTCTGCCGAAGAGCACTTCCTTCATGGTATCTCTGGCATGCCTTAACACGCAACAGTTGTCGCAAGTGCGTTCACCTCTGATATGAGGGGAGGCCTGAGACATCTCATTCCATTTCTCTGAGTGACGACAGCTCGCTAGATTTATCATGTAACTTCGACTTGGTAAGTCTCGTTGAAATTTCAAGTTTGTTGTTCTGGCAAATGTTGATCAATGTCACTGGCTGTAATACTTTTACCTCGGATTCTTTCTCACTCTCAGCAAAAATACATGAAAGTTGAACAATGATGTTCAATCCGCTGGTTTTCTGCTGTGTGACTTAAATCACTAAGTAATATCTATGCAAATGATGGGACAATTGTTGAAGTTAATGATTCACAACATCCCTTTAAGTAATTGCTTTTTAAAATATACCACAGCAAAAGCATGAAAAACACCAAGGTTTCAAATTGATGTCAGCAGCGGCAGCAAAATGGTTAAAAAACCAATCAGATGGAAGCCCTTTTCGATCAAGAAATCCTAAGGAAAGAGCCCGAATTGTGATAGATGATTCATTAAGATTTCTATGTTCTGCCAAAAACGTGAAAAAAAAAATAATAAAAATACATATTTATATTAGAATAATTATTTAAATTGTTTTAATTTTTTTTCAACTTAAACAATGAAAACTGCGACATTAGAAGACGAATTCTTAGTGCGTTTGTCTCTTGATCTCATTTATCGTACATATTTGCATTTGGCCAAGGAAATTCAAAACCTTGGCAGTAAATACCGATCAACTTTATTCACAAATCGCATAATAAGACGCACGCGTCAACCCTAGACACATTCAACAGCAGAATAAACCGCTCATGCATCAAATTATAATATTGTTTGAATAGGATATCATAAGTTGACAACGGTTAGCAGAGTAAGGAAGCAAAAGGACCACAAAGACCGCATCACACTCACTTTTCGAAGACAATAACGCGAAAGAAAATAGGGCCAACCAAGGAGCTAATTGGGAACATTACATTTGCCTTTTAGATGACACTAAAGACGAGTTAGCTGTAATTGATTCACTCTATATTACATTGATGTTAATTCGATCACCGTTTAAGTTTGTAATTTAATACCACCTTGCTTGACAAGTTGAATTTGTAAAATAACAATCACGTGTCCAAAACTTTCTGAACAAAAAGCAGGTCATTCTTTCTAAAGTTGTGAACTTCTGCTCTCCAAGCAGTTAATTTTGAATGGGTTTATGTTCATTTTCTCTCAGTTTAATTCATTTGATTTCCCTGCACCTCAAAGTGACGATGGTGTTAAGTGAGTCCAGTATAAGTCCAAAAGAACGGTTGGCCCACGGGGCTTCCAATCTCTGTAATTTGTGATCCTGTAACTTATGTACCATCATGCATCCAAACCAGGCGATATTTCTACGGCAAACGATCGGTACGGTGTAAATTCGTTTCAGATTAAGGGTTTCACAAACTAATATAAATATTCAGTTGCAGGCATAGCAGAACGAACCCCATTCATCTCATATATTACAAGGAGACGACTGAAGGTTTCATATTGAAGAAATACACATTAACGCGATGGGGTACACACTTTTCTAAACCCGTGAGGGACATAAACTTTTGACTGCGTACATAATGAACATTCATTCTAGCTACTCATTTGTTTTGTGCCATTCACACCAGATATTTCATGGAGCAATATCATGTATTTTCCTCCATTATTTGATCAAGTAAATTATGAAAACGTTGTCTGACAAAATAATAAAATTCGTAAGCTTCAGGCATGTTTTTCTTCATTATTTTTCTGACTTCTTCTGACGGATTGACCTTTCCTTGTGTTTTGTATGACTCCTTCAGTGCAGCACCTGAACAGCAGATATCAGAGCAAGTCTACAACCGAATCATCAATACACAGCAGAGAGAAATAAACCAAATGCTTGTCAGATTCAAGCTGTTCCGTTGTATCTTTCATCACGTTCATTCACAACACAAGGTTTGGACACACACAAAATGACATATTGTAACGCAAGTCTCACCGTGTCGACCATACAGAGCAAAGGCTCCGCGGAAAAATCGAGGTAACCGTTTCTCAAGGGCGTAAAAGAATGAATCCATGTCTTCCACTATTCCAACAACTGCATAGTGCGATGTCACAACCTGCTTGGCTTGTTGTAATGTCCAAGACCGAGAACGATCAAACCTGCATATATAACACAAAGTGGTATTAATTCGTAATAATATATAAAAATATACACATATATATATATATATATATATATATATATATATATATATATATATATATATATATATATATATATATATATATATATATATATATATATATATATATATATATATATATATATATATATATGGATATGTACTTTTTTTGGTATCCCTCCCCCACCATTCATGGATTTTGCCAGATTGACCCTGTTGCAAATACAAGTGCATTTACCAACATCTAGGGTCTTGCCCACAAAGTAATAGACCATTTTCATGTAGACATGTCTTCCAGTACAGCCTTCTTTTTTCTTATAGACGCATTCTTCAAATGTCTGAAATTCAAATATGTGTCAATGTCGAAGTTGAACATGTTTTCAATTTATACGGGAAATTTTCACCTGAATGTTATAATTTTTTCACGGCTTTTTGACCATGGACTGACCTTTATTTTCAATCTTGCAGCCTCTTCCGGTGACGTTAAGTTATTTTGTTTGAAGTAGAAAGTGGAGATGGCGCGGTCAACCGGGTCTCGTACAACGTTGATATATGTTGGCTGAGGCCCACCCATACTACGAAATAGAAGATGTAACATTGCTTAGCATACAAAAACTGCATTTAAAAAGGCTAGTATTATTCTGCATAGCAACAAACATAGACTCAATGCATTACAATATATACATTATTCATCAGGCCTGCAAAAACAGCCTTCTCAATGGCAACAAAACAGCGGATTCCATATCAACAGAATCAATCGTCTCTATAACAGCACACAGTAGATCACACAACAACAAATTCCATAGCAACACAAACAAGAAATACAGCTCTTTCTATGGCATGACAAATCGTTGGCTGTGGAACAGCACAAACAATATTTTCTATAGCAGCACAAACTGGAGATTACTCAACTGCACATGCAGCCTTTTCTATCAAACTACAATCAAGAGACTGAATAAATAGACAAACAGTCGCCACTAAAATAAAGCAAACAACAGACAAACTACTAGATTATAGACTTTTCCATAGCGTCACAAAAAAATAAACTGAAGAACTAGACAGATAGCCTGTTATACAGCAACACTAAAGAAGAAAACACAGCTAAATAAACCGCCCTTTCTACAAACAGACCTACACTAACAACTACATAAAACCCCTCACAAACATTAACAAAAACACCTACACCAACACAAACACCTACACAAACACCTACAAAAACACCTACACGAACACACCTACACAAACACCTACACAAACACCTACACAAACATCTAATGCAATAGCAAGAGAAAAACAGAATACACCATGAAACAAGTAACCTATTCTGTAGTAACACAACCGTAGACTGAACAACTAGACCAACAAAACAGTAGAATATAATGTTAGACATCACCCTCTCATATAGCAAAACAAACGGTACAACACACAACTAGACAATCAGTACCATAAAAAAACAATAAATAGAAAGCACAACTTCGCTGACATTTCCCCAGCAAGATATACAACTACATATGCAGCTTTTTCTTCAGCAAGAACAATCAGTGTGTATTCAGCTAAACAAACTGCTTTTCATAAAAACACAATCAATGAAATGCACAACTACACAGACATAGTTTTCAGACACTATTATCCTAACTGCCTCCACTGTAGCAACACACACTGTATAAAACACAACTACACAGACAATCTTATTAGTAACAAAAAAAACAGTTTGCTTGACAACTACACAGACAGTCTTATCAGTTACAAAACAAACCGTTGATCTGACAACTACACAGACATCCTGCTCTACAGCGAGACCAATCGTAGAAAATATAACTACTCAAACACCTCCTCGGTGGGAATTTGAACAATAGACTGTTAATACTGGCTATGCTTGTCACCCACTACGCATATCACACTTGGCATCGCATAGAATGATCTACACAGCATACTGCATAATAACAGCTGGACTCATCATCAAATATCGCATATCAGGAACAGCATAAAATCGTACCCATTTCTGCAGCATCGCAATGTCTTTGATAAAACCAATGAAGATACTTACGCATGGAAGTCAAGGTAATGAATATGCCTGTCTATCAGCAAAGGGGTTGGCACTTTCATGACATCGTCTATGAAACTGGCCTGTAATCACGAATATAAATCATTGAGTATTGAAAATATATTTGTCGTGGCGCATTTTATAGAATTGACAGTATTGTATTTGCAATTGAAACGAAAGGTTCTTGCCAACATCACAATTCGATCATTAATTTGAATTATTTAGGCACTTACACAAACGAAACGGTTTTTAGGGGAAAGCCCAGGGTCAAGTGTCGGAAACGTAGCAATATTCCATGTTATTTTTGCTTGCAGTTATTTTCATTGGGTGGGGGGGGGGGGGGGCATAAGTAGTTAAGTTATCGACTTGACTCGATAAAAGAAACACCTGCAGTTCGACCCAACTAGTATTTCTCAATATGCAACCGGCATGAAATACTAATCATACCAACTGAATCCCTCTCGTGTTAAGCCCATTTTGCAACATCAATATATTAACGACCTGAGCTGCAGTCTCATGAAACATTCATATGGGGCTTACACATTTGGATCTGGCAGCATACACATTTCTCTATTGTTTATAATCGGGTGTATGCCTTCCAAAGTTTACAATGTCAAGGTATTCCTAGCAGTAATTGTATGTTCTACCTGAGTAGAATAAATGCGAACACCAAATCAGCGACCATTAATCGATATTTGCGTTTGAAAATAGCCTCCGAACTTTGTTTACAAACATATGCAAACGAGTAATGACCGGGTTGAGTCACTTTTCATGAGCAATTCTGTCATTTTCTGGTTATATCACTCAATCTAACTCCGCCTGTTTTTCAGCTACGGGTGCACTGTAGCGTCCACCTTGTTCTATTTTCCATCAGAAATAAACCCTCGGATTTGGCTAAAGTTTTAAAAATACCGGGGTACATATTGGGGTCCGTTTCACGGATGCCATTTCAAAAAGTAGCTAGTAATCAGTCAATGATGTTTGTGCACAAAACAATGTAAATACTTGCTGACCACTAACTTGCAACCTTACCTAATGGGGCAAAGTAGACTTCACACAGGAGCCCAGATAATCTGATAACACTGATGAACTGATTTCATTTTGAAAAACACCTTTAACTCAGCATTTCGAACTCTTTATTAAGGACCAAAGCTATGAAGTTATTTTGCGCGGAATATCACCCCTAACCCCTCTCTACTCTCGCTGGGTGTATACACTATCCTTTACAACATGATAACCGGGCTGTTTACAAGACTGTGTGTACAAACTCGATATGTGTTATCTCTTCGTGGGCTGTGAACCTTTTCTACAACATGACTGACCATATAACAAGGGAGGCAACAGAGCGTCTAAATAGCTCCCGTGTATGCTGTTGCAAGGCAATTAGCGTTTGGATCGAACTTTATAAGAGCCAATTTGATCACCTGATAGATTCGCTGACGTTCAGTCGATGAACTAAAATAGCTCGATGGGTCATTGACGCAGATGGGTTTTTTTTTCTCTGTGTTTCATAACGCAGCTTGGTTGAGAGTTGGGCGTTGGGGGGGGGGGGGCTGGTGTAGGAGGTGGGGGCGAGGGGCGGGTATATGTGAAGGGATTTATCAAAACCGAAACTCGAACGAATCTTTCAATTTCTAACACAAATGCTCGATTCACTATGCGTGGATATATATGCTCTTCTGTAAACATCATACCATGACTGAATCATAAATGTTTTTACTGTGATGATAAAAATAAAATATCATGGTATCAAGTGTAAAATGCGATATCATATCATGAATCCCTTCAAAAATATCTTATGGGTGCGGAATTCTACCTATGCATTGCATCTCAGCTACTGTTGTTCACGATGTCCTCATCTTACACCAGACTCCACAGGGAAAAAACCTCATATTATCCATCCCAAATATCTACATATTCACTCACCTGGTCATCCAACTGCAATTTCATCTTGTCAAAGACCTGAGATTTGTAGATGGTGAAATTATTGAGGTGTTCGAGCTTCTCGAGAATCCGCATGACCGTCCTCGATCCGCACTTGGCAACTCGGTTGTAGAATATACGTTCGACATTGAGTGCCTTAGCAGAGTTGATTCCATCCTTGTCAAATGCTACCATAGGGTCATCTTGCGGTTTGTAGTCGACGTAGGAGGAAACAGGGAGTTTAGGCGGAGGTAAGGGAGCTATACTCTGCTTGGAGACCAGGGCTTGGTCTATGAAATCCTCACAGTACTGACGCTGGACTAATTGCTGGAAACTAGGGGCTTGGTCGTACACGAAACTGACGGTTTCTGTTCACACACATGTAAAAAACATCGATCACAGACTAAGCTTTTATGCCAAGAGCTTGCGAGGATTTTATCAAACGAAAACGGTACCTTTTAGCAGTAGGTAGGTCATCATGCCGAACAGCATGCTACCAAACAGCGTGAAAAAACACGAAGCACCGCGATCGCGGCGCCACCTGATGGCACTGCCGTTACATTTCAGATCGCCGTCCTTCTTCCGGTCAAACATCATCATCGTTCTGTACCTATTTACACAGATAAAAGGGAATGAGATACTTTTCTGACTTACCTTTCATAACATTTGACGGCGTGTACTGTTATATCATGTGATCAAATTCTACCCTCGCACGCCGGAATCGTAACCTTAACTGACCAATTTCCATTGATCCTGGGATATGGTTTGTTACACCAATTCCTTTCCCAAAATGTCAGAGGTCCAGCAGAGTGTGTGCCAAAACATACGGGTCCAAACAGCTAAACCGTACTTAATCCGTGTCATATTAACGATTGTTCTATTCGATTTCTGAAAGGAAGATTCATATTCATATATGTTTAATGCCCAAAACGGCCACCTTACGCTGCTGCTGATGCTGCTTACAGAATTTCAGAAACCCAGCGCAAGAAGAAACTGTCATGCGCAACCAACGTAGGATGCGAGATTGGTTTGTAAACGCGTACACGGGTCTAGTCCCCAGGGTGTATGCGTACGCCCTTGTCAATATATCGATTTAAAGTCTACAGACCTTAAAAAGTTACGGTCCAGTTCATTGGACTGCTGAGATCGGATTAAATTGGCGACATCAGCTGTAGCGACATTGAGGAAGACACCCCAAAATAACGTGTAATGCATCAATGCAAATGTACCGAGTGTGTGTGTGTGTGTGTGTGTGTGTGTGTGTGTGTGTGTGTGTGTGTGTGTGTGTGTGTGTGTGTGTGTGTGTGTGTGTGTGTGTGTGTGTGTGTGTGTGTGTGTGTGTGTGTGTGAGCATTTCCGTACCAAGTTAATACAACGTACGAAAATAAGTGTTTAGTGATAGTGAGGTCGACTTATATATCAATGGTGAGCTGAAATGATTAGATGCTGGGAGCTTGAATTGATTTATAGCCAGAACTCATTTAATAGTAGTACCTGTCCGTGTTAGAGTCAATACTGACAAGATATGTCTACTCACAGAACTTTAACGATGGCGCGCCGAAATAACATCCAGCAGTTAATCAAATGCACATCAATGGCTTATTTTCCTTTTAGTCCAATTGATGAGCCGCATTTAAATGTAAAAACGATGGGCGGAGATCTCACAATTAAAGATGTAATATCCTACAACGATGGCTACGTGAAACGATTAAGCCGGAGTCACAATCACAAATGACGATCAATTGGTGAGCAGCTGGTTGAGTATGCTCCGGGCATCACTGAACCGGAAAGCTTTCATATGGTCCAAGGAATACGTCCTAAACAGAACGAGGGATATCTGTAAAAGAATGGTAGTTATTCCTCTTGGCAATCTGCGGAGTTTTTGTGTCAGGCCATTTTGAGCAAGCGAGTTAATATGTACAATAAGGTGACACACACAGCGACTGTGTATTGACCCGACTTGATGACGATAAGCAGCTGGTCAGAAGGAAGGATGAGCTCCCACACGCATGACTGCACCCTGATCAATTAATTGTTCTGTCGATCGTGAAGTCATTGCTGTACGCTAGGTATAAATCCTCGAATGTATGGCACGCTTGGAAATGCCGTCAAATGTACGATTGTAATTAGGCATCGATCAGACGAATGTCGTTATCCCCATGTGGCGTTTACGATTTGGCAACTTTGATTGAGGAATTGTTGAATTTCACAAGTGCCTTTCAGTGCAGAATTTGTGAGTATGATTTTGCTGAGCAATCTATTACTCTCCTGGTGATGGTAGTGAAATATTGTAGCATTTCGTTGGCTATATATCTGGGTGTTTCGAGAGAAGTGCCCCCCCCCCCGGGAGATAATCATAATCAATCACTCCCTTTGATGACGCAGTGTGATTGACAGAAATATAGCCCGGTTATTGAGCTCTTACAGAAAGAGTTAATGGTTTTAACTATTGATTGTAGACTAAAAGCGGATCGCATCCGTCTTTGTGGCAACCAGCTGTTACCAAGCTGTAAAGATAATGGCCCAATGAAGTCACTTGATGTTAACTGTTATCTTTTGATTAATGCCTTGGCATCAAGCTGTACTGAGTGATGACCATTACTCAAATAGAAATGTCTGAGTAATACATACTATTTACGACGATGATGATGATATCTATGACGATGGTGATTCTACTGATGATGATTATGACGATGGTGATTCTACTGATGATTGTTGCCATCACTGATGATAATTATGACGAAACTGATGATATTCTTTATTGTTGTCACCAAAGGTGGGGAAAATATGATGATACTTATGATGAAATTGTTGTTGAAGATGCCACTGCTGCTTGCCATGGCATAAGTGCCCCCTCCTCACTGTCGATTGTAGCTTTCTTTCACTCTTCCCTGGGGCTTTCCCTGATTATAAAATGGTACAATAGAATGTTGCTTTCCTTTACCATAGTAGAACAGTGCTTTCACTTATTATATAATGGTGTTTTCCCTTATTATAGAATCGTGCTTTCTCTTACTATAGAATGGAGCTTTTCCTTATTATAAAATGGTGCTTTCCATTGTAATAGAATGGTGCTTCTCTTGTAATACAGTGGTGATTTCCCTTGTAATAAAATGGTGTTTCTCTTGTAATAGAGTGGTGCTTTTCTTGTAATAAAATGGTTCTTTTCCTTGCTATAGCATGGTGCTTTGTTTACAATAGAGTAGTGCTTGATATCATCGCTAACTCGTGTTCACCATTGATGTGCTTTCCTGTGACATGTTATGCTTTGTTTTCCTGTTTCAAGTGTCCCTCTCTTCACAATAAGTTATGAACGTAGGAAGGAGCAGTCTTGACTCTATCGGTGGTGCGACTAATGTTACCTCAATATATAATCATATACACAGGGGTCCGGACCAAACACAGTATGCTGTGTAGATGGAGTGATTAGCATACACGGATCAATGAAGACGTTCTAACGCTGACTGGGCCCTGCTGATCGTTTTACCCAGTCAAACCATCCCTGATATATTCAGTGAACACACTACAGTACAGTCGGGTCAGTGTCCGTACTACTGGAAATGACACCTGTATTCACTCGATGAGCCACGCGGGGAGGAAGTCGGGTTGGAATGGGGATAGACGGAATATGAGGTAAGGTTTATAAGACCATATCAGATAATGGATTGTTGGGGAGGAGAGGCATGGTTTACTAGTAGACAGGCAAGTCTTCAGAGATGATAGGCCTCAGAATGGAGAGATAACAGGTCATGATAAATGACGATAGGGCGTGCAACGGGGGAAAAAAAGGAGATATGATAGGCCTCAGAATGGGGAGATAACCAATATGGGAGAGGAGATAACCAAGATAAGGCTGCTTCAAGTTCCCATATGGAAGATAAGTAACAGGATGGCCCGGTCAGAACTCTGATGATATCGCCCAGATAGGATGACGTCATGGTTGAGGGATACATGGCAGGTTGAGGAAGGCTGTGAAAATACATCAATAACTGTAACAAGTAGGTCTGTTGTGTTAAGGTGGTGACATATGGAAGATACAATATGGTTCGACCAAAACGCATTTGATATCAAAGCCGCCACAAACAGCCATACTCAAGAAATGTAGATAACAGCAATGTCCGGGATTTGGAGATGATGAGATAGAATTTAATAAAATTGTGAAAAGCAACATATGGAATTCGAGTGTCCATATGGTTTCTCATGACTCACCCGGGCAGGGTGATTCGACGGACGGAAAAGAGTGAGCGAGCATGCAATGATTACTCAATGCAGTAATATAAACGCCACTGTGGCTAATGCATTATCCAAATGTTTTACAAATAAAATTTAATGACAATAGCTGTACTTACTTAGGCGATGCCGTTTATCCTCATCACTCTAAGCAAAGGCGTTCTTCGTGGGATCTTTCTGTTTGAGTGCGAAATTGTTGGGATCAATATAGAAAGAGTGTAAGCCGCCCTGCTGGTCTGAATACTGCACGCCAGCTGCGCGTTTCATGATCGCTTCACTGTGTAAAGTGGCCGGCAAACTGCAGGATAAACGCCATCCATTCTATCTTCTGTCTGCCGTTAACAGTGACAACCTCTCTAAATAGAGATGAAAATAGATATCTAGAGTTTATTTTTTTGAGCTTCATTACTAGCATTAAGATAGTGAGCTATACGGGTTTTCTTGTGAGGGTTGTTTAAACACTTAAAGCGTGTATGTTTGGACAAAGTAGATTACCCATTTTGTTCAGACGTTAGGTATAAATTGGCCCATACGATTGTTCCTTTTCGCATACCACGTGTAAACGAACATACCAACAACACTGCTGCTCGACGCCATCCTTCAATCCCCAAGGAGAAGAGGGGGTCGCGCGTTGCATTCTGGTAACACTGGACATGAACGCCAGGTGGTATATGAGAGTTATTGGATGCATCCTTTAACGAGCTAAGTCAACTGCGTAAACCACCGTGACACCTTTGTCTGAAAAACGTGCTTGGTAAACGATTTGGAGCGGGCAGCTTTTCACGCACGCGCGCTTTTCAAATTGGTATGTGTGAGAGCGCATTATATAGAATATTGAGAATGACATCTCAAACACATGCGTGTCAGGTGTATTGCACAGTTTGGGGGAAAACATCAGTCATGCCCTAATGCCTTTCTGCATTCCGAACACCCATAACAGAATTAAAGACAAATTGCAACGACAGGTC
>CM067354.1:77843191-77985691 GCA_034190875.2 Urechis unicinctus
ATACAAATTTTTTGAAAGGGTCACCAATACATATACCAAAATTTAATGATCCCAAATCATATCTAGACCACTCCGAGGAGCTACAAGGGACCCATCCATATACCAAACTAACGATTCAGAATGAAAAAGTACGTTTATTAAGCTTCGCAACTGAAAAAAAACTGAAAAACTTGGCTGATTCCGTGGTCAGTCCCAACGATGCTCTGGTTCGTAACGGCAAGGCGGCCACTAAATAAACAGATGTGTGACTCGGGCCCGCACGCTATCAACGAGCCCCACAGGACGTCCGGCTCATGAGGTAGACGATATTGCAGGAAACAGTGGAAGGAGAATGTACGGACCTGACCTTTCTGTTTGCTTATCATGCCATAAAACTTGTCTTTGAAACAGCGCAACCAGGCTGACTGATGGGGCTGGCCACCATTGACCCAGGGGACTTTAGCAAACCCATCACAAATAGATACCCATTGCTATAAATCGCTGTCAAAAACACGTAATTGGTATACCATAGTCTGCGTCCCAGACTCCAGGGGTTCCGTTACGCTTCTCGCCCTAGCGAGACTATTGAATATCATTACCATGTAAACAGGGCCCGCAGTCAAGGGGCTAGGGGACCTTGTCTAGGTATACAAGGGCATTGCCTAAACACCCCGACCCATTGCTATACCTGTCTTCAAGAAATAACGGCCTTATTTGTATACCAAAATACCAAAAAACCGACCCAAATTGGCGGCACATCCCCACTTACATCCACATAGTGAGAACCCCCCGGGGGGTGTGGGGGGGGGGGGGGGTAGTAGTAGTATACGTTATATCTGTTGGGTGCAGTCTTATGCTGAATCACATACAGTAATATAATTTATAAGTTCAGGATTACTAACGATTAGTTATGCGGATCAAGTCCAAATACAATTTCAGCGAGTAGCGTTACTTTCGTTTGATAACATTCATTTTATGTCGGAGGGTGCCTTGCGAAAAGTTAGCGTGGCGTCAAACGACCCTGTCATGGAGAGATACCATTGAGCCACCAAGACACCCAACGCATCTCCTTTCATAAATGGGACTGCCTTCTAACATGATCACCCACAAATTCAACACCCCCCCCCCCCACCCCCCCCCCCCCCCCCCCCCACACACACACACACACATCTCCACCACCACTACCATCCTGCTATTGTACGTGGTCTTGAACTTGAAAACAAACATGTTGCTGTGTTTCGGACTTTTTACCGCTTCCCAAATTGATCGAACTATAAATAATTACCATGGAATCCCCCGCCGAAAAGGGATAAAAAAATTTCCGTGAACATCATTGCATTCTAAACCTCCATCACTTGGGTATGTTTGGTGTTAGGCAATTGTCTGAATCGATCTCAAAATGTTTACATTGCGTCGGTTTAAGAGAAAGTAAGACGTCTACTCAGACGGCTTGTAGGGCTACATTTATGCTCTGAGTTAGCGGCGACCAATTACGTTATTCGTTGAGTTAAGCTGACAAATGCACTAGTTCATATTTCACAGCCTCTCATTCCGGATTTGATATTTGGCGGGTACACCTACCAAAATTGTAACAGGAGTATATACGCTACGCCTTTCGTACGACTTATGTCCGATTATAAGTACGGAGGAAATATTCGACGTCATCTAACAGTAATCTATAGTGGTTATTAAGATAGCAGAAACGAAACAACATAGTCGCATCAAGACTGGGATTAACGTGTCACCACCAGTGATATGCAATACGCACTCACTCACAGAACCATATCGAACCAGGCTGATCTCGCTCAAGTAACGCCATCAACGAGTCTGAAATTGGATGCATTAATTCTCACTGGCATTACGGCTATAGAGAACACAGTCAGGATCCGCCTGCTCACTCGTAATTCAACCAATCAATAGTTCTTTGGGTTTGCCTTAGATAAAAATAACATCAATTGAATGGATTAAATGCCCAATGTTTGTAGCGAAGTGCATTCAAATGTTATCACCAATGTGAACAATGCATTTTGTTATTTGTTCAGGCGAACTGAGCCATGTCGGTAAGAGCTCTAACAGAGCCGACCCGAGAGCCAGGTATCCGTATGGCCAGGATTCGCTGGACCTCAACCTAACCTCACGACGTGGACGAGGTAGTGTTGGTCAAGGTATGTCATGGAGGGCAAGTATCGACCCACCCCCACCTGGAAGCTAATGATTTTGATATAGGCTAGTGTTAATCATTTACAAAATATCAATTATTATAATCAGGACCCGTAATCACAAATCATTTTCAACTGCTGCGTACACCACAGTGAATCAACGCCATATTGGTCCTTAATACGTGATACAATAATCTTAGCAACCATAACATCAATTTACTGACAATAAATTTCATGAGCATTAAGACTCAGTAGCGCGACAGGCTTCTTCAGTGTGGCCTACTTACAAATCATTGTTGTCGTTTTGATCCTGAATAAAAACCCTTCAGATGACCCTATGTACGACAATATTACGTCGTATGAAGACAACCCGGAAAATGGATGGAGAGACAGTGAGATGTGGTGCGCATCCGATTTTTCTTCTGATAGTGATTCCGAGCCGGACGAGGGTAGCGGATACGAATCCAAGGTTAGAGCGATCCATGATGAAACAGTACCAATAAGTCATACTTCACAAAAGCCTGTTTGCGTTACCGCCAAAATCAACACTCGACCTTAGCTAAGGTTATAACGTGCGAAATAAGCATAATTAAATAAATGATTTGAATACAGCTGAGGATACATTGGGTATACATACATAGTTCTTTTATATCAGTTCAAAGATGTTGTAAGTAAACTATTTGTCGATGGAATTGTTACTCATCTCCCTGTAAATCATAAATTCAGTATTTACATCTCCATGTAAATCATAAATACAGCATTTACATCTCCCTGTAAATCATAAATTCAGCATTTACATTCCCGTAGAGAGGAAGGAGTGACCCAGAGACGAAGAGGAAGAATATAGCCATGGAATTACTCCAAACAGAAATCGCTTACGTAGCCCGATTGCACCTTCTCGATCAAGTCAGTTACCTTCCTTGCAAGCTTTATCAAATTCACCTATGGCCTTTCAGTAATTCACACATCTCATTGATTAATCTCACCCTTTGTATTGTTAAGAATAGAATCGTGAAAAAATGTTACAATTGTCTGTAAAGTTGAACCAGGAAGTATGCTTCAGGTCTTCCACATGCGAGTGTTGGAAGCGAATCGTCAACACAATATGATACCGGACAAAAATATTCCTTTCATGTTCTCAAACATCAAAAGTATATTTCAATTGCACAATGGATATCTGTTACCAGAACTCATGAAGTGTATAGAAGGATGGTAAGTGAGGCTGTTGAGCCATTGTTTTCAGATATATACTATATGATAACAAGCGTCAATTATTGACGTGCGCTTATCAAGTAATCATACACCAATCGTGTAACGGAGTGAAGGCTTTTACTAATGTACAGTCAATGTTGTCACAATGGCTATGTCCAGATTTCAGAAGACATCATATCTCTCAGATATGATAAATGTGTTTTCCCCCCCAAACTACAAGCTTTAATATATGTAATAGAATAAAAACTACCAAAGACCACGTGGTAACTACAGTAGATCATGCGGATACTATTTCTGTTTCAGGGAAGATAAGCCCATGATAGGGCAGGTGATGTTACGATTCGCCCCGTTCCTGAAGATGTACACTGAATACCTGACCAATTTTGACCAGGCTCGCCTCCTGATTGAGAGGGCGATGAGCAACTCGAAGTTCAAGGCCCTTATTCAAGAGATACAGGTGATTCTACCTGTGGCTGTGGCGGTGTGATTGTAGTGACGTTGTATAATTAGCTAACTGTAAACCAAGGAATTATTGTAACAGCATATATATAAACAAAGCACACGTTCCACTTAATCAAAAATATTTTTTAGTTATATAAATATGTATTTACCGTCCATAAAGACCACAATATTAACAACATATACTTATGTTTACATGTGTACAGCAAAGTCCTGTATGTGAGAACCTTCCATTAACCGCCCATATGCTGGAAGTCGTCCAGCGTCTTCCCCGGTACGCGATGCTGCTTGAGAGTAAGGCATCATGACACCGTTATTTCGATTAATCACTTCATTGGCACCTACAACTGTCTTACATTTACCTGCTTTGTTTTCAGATTACCTGAGGTGTCTACCTGAAGATGCGTCTGATTTTTCTGATACTGAAAGTAAGTTTTAGTGTTATCCATTCCTCAATTTATACGGTGTAAGAATAGAATGCGATGCTTTGTGTAGATTGTACACGTATTCGCGACTCCACTCCATGAAGCTCTAAGAATTATGTCATACATTATGCTTTCAACAAAAAATGTTCAGAGCAAAGCAGCTTTGAAAGCTTTTTGATCGGAAAATTATGTTGTCTTAAACTACTGATTGGTTGCGCAGAAGCCTTACAGCTGGTGAAAAAAGCCGCCGCCCATTCTAACGAAACGATGGAGAAAGAAGTGAGAGAAGCATTTCTTCCTGATACACCGAGTAGCAGAAAGTGTCAAATTAGCAACGTTGCTGTTATTAAAATTATGATACTCAATCTTGCCTTATCGTACATAGTTTCATAATTTGTTTTAAGGACCAAGTTTTAAAAGTAACGTTTCAACACGGCAGTATTTTATGACATTATGTTGGAATAGTAAATCTTGTACACCAGGGCAGACCACCTATCGACCGAACGGCTTTTTGCCCTGGCCACCCATCGCCATACGGTCTCAGGTGGTAATCTTTGTATTTTGTTCATGCGTTCCTTTTAATCAGAGGTCCGTTTTTCTCAATCCTGTAGGAGCGGTTTCGGACGCTGGTTGCTATAGGAAGTGCCATTGAGCAAGGCCCGTGTGATATCATCGCGCCAGAGCGCGCCTTCATTGAGAAGGGCCGAGTGACCAGCATTTACAGGAGCGGCGGGGAACGCCTGGGTACTGATCTGATGCTGGTCAGTACACACCATGTGTATTTTTGTGTAAAGATCAAATAAGGGATAGTTGATCAGACACACGCACACAGAGAGAGAGAGACACACACACACGCACTCACATACACACAATGTGACACACGCACTCACAATGTCACACACACAATGTCACACATGCACTCACATAAACACACAATGTGACACACGCACTCACAATGTCTCACACGCACTGACCATGTCACACACACAATGTGACACACATAGACACGCGCACATACATGCACACAATGTGACACACTCACACACCATGTGACACACACATACAGATAAACACACACACACACACAAACACAAACACATACACACACACACAATATGAAGTATATCCTACTATTTCCTTGTAACAGTTCAACGACCTCTTGTTGGTTTGCGACGGGAGAACGGGGACATTGAGTCGCCAGCAACTCTACCGATACAAGGCCCAGCTCGACATCCACGGCATGGAGGTCAGTGCCATACATATAACCAGTCTCCGATAGATTAATTTGACACCTGGTGGATGAAGTGCTGTGGCTTACCAGTCCTCATAGACTTGTGTGACTTCGTATTTACAGGTGGTGGACAGCGCTCCAGACATGTTGACCGTCCGCAGCGCCCAAGTCTCTATAGACATACGTGCAGGGTAATTCCTTCCGTTTCGTTTTAACTTATTCATAGTGCTGATTAAGTGTGCCCTTAAATAGGTCTAATATATAGTTCCGTGCTATTTTTATTTTTACGCAGGTCAGACGATATAAAAAAGAAATGGGTTAAGGTGAGCATGTGTAAACGCATATGTGATAGCTAAGTATTATGAATATATATATATATATCGCATGTCTCCACTTGAGAGTCTACGGTTTTATCCACCTGACATTCACACGAGCGGCGTGTGTGCTCATAGCTGCTGAGGAAACAGATAGCGGATCACGCCATGCACCTGACATAGGACTTCTCATTTCGTGACCGCCACGCGAGCGTGCATGTGAATACGTCATCTTTAAATGGCCGCCTCAACAGGTCAAGAGGAAACCAATATTCGCAGCTTCAATTGTTATCTACATGTACCATATGTCCATTTCCAAACACTTATATCCTTTTATTTACTTCCTATGTTTGTTGGTCTCTATGTCCACCGAATGGATTATATGCACCAGCTGTTTGCCCCGCTACATGGTCGTGTGATAAAACCGGTATTATTTCCCTTTTCGAACAAATGGGACAGATGCCATTAACCAGAAAATGGTTTCTGATGTGTTCAACCAAAGAGAAGTAACCCAAGTGTTTAATTGAAGTGATAAATCCGAGAAAACTTGGTGAAATGTTTTGGTGATTAGCCTGAGACAACTGAATTGATATGATTTATCAAGGGAAACTATTAATTGATGGCGAGAAAACGGAACATCGCATTTCACAAGATATCCAATGGAATGTTTCACAATTTCTTGCAAAACTAGCATCAGCAACGCAAATATGGAGACTGATTTTCAATTAATTATTGATACTTTTTCACCTCCAACGATTTATATGGACACATCCTAAGTACGGTCGATAACAACCGCTTCCGAGCGCCTAGCCGCTATGTAGTATAGATAGCGGGCGGCGCTCGGAAGCTTGGCATCGGAAACCAAGCGTCTGTGCATCCAGGATAAACAAAGAAATAACTGAATGCTTCATATGTCACTGACAACGATGATGATGAAGAAGAAGACGATGATGATGAAGAAGACGATGATGATGATGATGAAGAATACGATGATGATGATCATAAAAATGGATTAATTCATGATATGATGATTGTAAAAACCGATTAATTTGCAAAGTTGCTTCATGTATATGACAAGCCTTTTGAGTAGGATTCAATGATTTGAATTAAACATAGTATTTATCCAAATATGTCACATAATCTCCATATATAATAATGTTCCTTGGTAGGTTTTTGCCAACGAAAAGTCCATTTTCGACCTAAATGTGGTGCGACTCCTCGCACTCACGCTATGCTGCAAGGGTCAGAAAGCGGACCTTTGCAAGGGTCAGGAAGCGGACCTTTGCAAGGGTCAGGAAGCGGAGAAAATGACAAATAGTCAATCCATCAAGCTTCCAGGACCAAACTGCATCAGCGATCATAATGTTTATATTGCCTCCACGGATCGATTCATATCATAACGGCCAATTATACAGACAACAAGAATCATGGGATTTTTAATGCATACTGAAACCCCCTGATCGCGCAGCACATAAGAAACCAAATATATGACATCAACTGATAACAAAATATCTTTTGAAATGACAAGAGGAAGTCTTAAATCTTAGCCATCTGTGATCAAACACATGACTATCAAATAACAATATAGTCTCCATAAACCATGAATGCATATATTGCAAAATATTCACACCAAATTACTTGGTAGCTTAACGCTCAACGATTGTCATGATGTGAGGGGTTAAATCCATGAAACCCAAGTCGAAAGAGCTTCCTGAAGTCAGATGTGGTTTCTTTTTGGGCCTTGTCCATGTTGGACCGCAGGAGGTCCTCATAGCGTTTGTCCATAGTGAGAGGTCCCGAGCCGGCACGCCACTTCCAACGCTCCTCAAAATCACCCTTCTGACCTGAACCACAGCAGGGGTGATGGGGTAGGGTAATCATATGATGAAACGATAACTACATGTTCAATAGCATCAGTTCTGACGGACAAATGTGGACCATTGTTCAATTGAAAGCCATGGTACAGGTTGGGTAAGTAACTTTATCAAAAGCTTGCATAACAGTATCACTAAGAATTCCATTGATGAACTTCAGTAACGTCATCACTTATAAACCTCAGTAACGTCACCACGTTTTGGCCTCAGTAAAGTCACAACCACTGTACCTCAGTAACGTCACCACCTATCAACCTAAGTTAAGTCACCACCTATCAGCCTTAGTAACATCACCACCTATCAGCCTCAGTAACAACACCACCTACCAGCCTCAGTAACAACACCACCTATCAGCCTCAGTAACATCACCACCTATCAGCCTCAGTAACAACACCACCTATCAACCTCAGTAACAACACCACCTATCAACCTCAGTAACAACACCACCTATCAGCCTAAGTTAAGTCACCACCTATCAGCCTCAGTAACATCACCACCTATCAACCTCAGCAACATCACCACCTATCAACCTAAGTTAAGTCACCACCTATCAGCCTCAGTAACAACACCACCTATCAGCCTCAGTAACGTCACCACCTATCAACCTAAGTTAAGTCACCACCTATCAGCCTCAGTAACATCACCACCTATCAACTTCAGTAACGTCACCACCTATCCACCTCAGTAACGTCACCACCTATCCACCTCAGTAACGTCACCACCTATCAACCTCAGTAACGTCACCACCTATCAACCTGTTATGTCACCACCTATGAACCTCAGTTACGTCACCACCTATCAACCTCAGTAACATCACCACCTATCAAACTCAGTAACATCACCACCTATCAAGCTCAGTAACGTCACCACCCTATACCTCTCACCTTTGTCCATGTTTGTGAAAGTCTCCGTGACTCGCTGTTTGCCAGTCTCGTCGCTGCGGGTGATGGTAGTGTGTGTCTGACCGTCGAGCGTCCTCGTTAAAGTCTCCTCCTTGTTGCCGTATTCATCGTCCACAGACTGACGCTCCTCTTCGTTCTGTAATCGTCACACAGACACGGCTAGAACAAACACACCTTCTATAACACTCACAGATACAGGTACCTATGTATCACCTGCACATACATTGTCTTCCTAACAAAACACAAGACATAGAGGCTTACAGATACAGTTTAACATAAAAGATGCAGCTTCTGTAGTTCAATTCTCACTAATAACTTGCACAAGTAGCTGAGCTGCAAGCCAAGTATGTGGTCGTACAACCAGGGATTGTCAATCTAACTCATGATAACAGTTTTGATTGTCAATAGGAAGGTTTTATAAAAGATGCCTCTGTGGTAATTTCCATCTGTATACATAAAGTAAGTTCATTGGGACAAAATAAGCATCGCCCCACCCCCATCATCTACAACCCCCACACCCCACCTCCCACACAAAAGGCCATCCCAATGTACATGAGGCCAGATTAAACACAGACTAACCCCATTGATGTTACGGTATGTGCGAACAGACACACGCTTGGGGTGTTCACTCCGTGGTTCAAGTGGATCCTGACAACACACAACAGAATCACATCAACAACCAAGCACTAATTCCCTGGTCAACATGCCTCTATACACGCATCAGACAGAGGATTAACATGTGTGAGGATTAACATTTGTATGTCTAGGGTACCTGCTGGCTAGGGAAGGGTTGAGGTGAGACGCGAGGGCTGTAGAACCGCGGAGAGCTACGAGGACTGTGAGTTCTGGGGCCCAACATGGAGTCAAAGTTCCCTGACTTCACTGCTTCGTCTAAGTCTATGACCAACACACATCACCAGAGGTGCACTACATGGACTTGTCTTGATAGGGAGGTTTGAGTCATAAAACGCCCCTCCTCTCTACCTCTCTATATATATATATATATATATATATATATATATATATATATATATATATATATATATATATATATATATATATATATATATATATATATATATATATATATATATATATATATATATATATATATATATATATATATATATATATATATATATATATATATATATATATATATATATAAAGCGCAAGTGAAGAGGGTCATTTTCTGACTCGATGGGGATGTTTAGTCTCAGGAAGGTACAGTGTAGGATGTAGGGATAGGATACCTTGGTCCATTTTCTTATGTGTGCTGCTGTCCCAGTTTGGTGTTGCCAGAAGTCTATCCATCTGTTGGGATCAGATATAACACATGAATTGGCACATTACAAAAACTTATTGCTATGTATGGAGTCAATGATGCAATTTGCAATCATTGCATCAAGTTGTGCATTTATTGTACCATGTAAACCACTGATTGTATCATGTTATACACCCAAGATGCCATGATGTACTCTAACAATGCTTTGTTGTTTATTCACTCTACCATGTTGTACACTCTGGTACCATGTTGTACACTCTGGCACCATGTTGTACACTCTAAGTACAATGATAAGCACTTATGGTACCATGTTGTCACTCCTGATGCCATTTTTAAAACTCCTGGTACCATGTTGTACACTCATTGTACCATACTGTACACTCAGTGTACCATGTTAAATACATGCAACCGTGACTGTACACATAAGGTGTCGACATAAACAAACACATCTCTACAAACAAGGTGTTCAGTTGTACACGTATAGTGTCCTGCACTTTGTGAACACTGCAGATCCATCACAACATACAACTTACGAATGAAGGTCCTGTACGACTATCTTCGTACGGGCTGCGTCCACGGGGAGTGCCCCCACCGCCGGGAGAGTATGCCGGACCTGTGCCGGTATGGGAGTGAGGTTGCTTGAGCATTTTGTCTCGCAGGGCACCAGGGGCCGCAGAGTCTATACCTCGCTCAGATCGGTCAAACGCTGCAGCATAAACACAACACATATACATGGTAAATGGTGTTAATAACTTAAACATTGTCAGTTGGAGGGAATGTAAGCGATGTCTAAATCTGAAGGCAGTGAATTACTGTAAATAGGTAAATTGGGACGTAGGGGTAACTGTAAACATCAAAGGTCTTTCATGGATCAGACAGTCCCTGAATGCCATTGTCCAATTTGAAAGATTATTGATGTGGGCATGTGTGATAAATGCTATGGTCATGAATAAAGCATGGAGAATGAAGGAGCGGTCAACACAAGTAGTTGATGTGGGGCTGGGTTAAAAGGGAGCGGCGCTAAGAGAGTGGATTGTATAGAGCCAAGCTAACTGATCAACTTCATGGCCGAGCGTGCCGGCAATAAAGCATCATTTCAACAGGTGATAACAGTCACCAAGGCGAGGTATCGATACAAGTTCATGATAACAGAAGATGCCATGACAAGGCAATGGTGCGGGGCAACAGCAACCCGAAGGCTGAACTCATCAAACGATGCAAGTTACGAGGCTCTATCTCTTATGTATAGGGTGCATTAACCAGGCTGCTATTGACGCCAGCGGGAGTCAGATTGGTGCTACCAGATCCAGCCAGCTTCCACCTTCAGCAACCCACATTCCTACTCAGGTCAACCCTCGCGTTGATTGCCAGGTAGAGGCTTGCACTAGGCAGGTAACCCACAACACGTCCTAAGACACTACTCATTCACACCCAGAACAAATGGCGCAGTAGATCGGTCAAGGCGCGGAGCTTTTTCCGCCAGCGTAAACAACATGGTATGGTGAGGTGTTTATCAGCAGTAAGGTGCAAGAGATATTCGTGTAGACGAGTTGTATGGCTGCAGGATAAATGGATGATGTCTACAGTCCAACACCTTCTCCTCCCCTCCAGCCCCTACCCCTGGTCAGAACAGCTGGCTGACCAGTCAGTTGTACATAAAACACGCTGCCCTTCAATCGTCGCATTAGCCGCCTTACAAATAACTGCATGTTCACTCAATAAACGCCGTCATTCTCAATCTCCGCACAGGCCTTGTGATATTTCCCACCATTCAACCCCGCTTCGTGTGTAGTTCGCGGTTAACAACAACAATAAAATACATCTCCACACACATTTCAACTGTTCTTTTCAACAATTGCAAAAAAAAAGTTCGCAACATCGCAATATGTCATATTCATCTTGCACCGAGTCACCACATAATGTTCCCAGGAATGCAAGAGTGACGTCACCACGAAGATGTTACGGTACGCGTGGAATGTGGTGAGATTGTGAAGAAAGAGGATTAAAAAAAACACCGTATCTGGTCAGAGTTAGTCATATCCTACAAACGCATTATGTTTGATGCTCGATGCTCATACACTAAACAAACACAGTCACTGTGGGCATCGACGTCACGAGACACAAACTCACGTGTATACAATAGAGAATACTCGGGATTGCCAAGCACTCATTGATTACTGGAAACAGGTGAACAACCATACAGGTATAAACACCGGAAAGTTGTTGTAAACAAAAGTAAATCAAAGGCGAGGTCTCTGGTGTTTTTGTCCACTTACCTGCTTTTTATAAAGAACTCAAAACCACCGACATTATTGTAGTGTTATATACTAGAGGAAGGTGGCGATAATAATCTGGACGTTTTACACGGAATGTGTTTACAAGAGCATCCTCAGATGGCGTTTATAACAATGATTTATGAATAATCCAGCAACTCAATGTTCCATTTAATCATATATAATAAACAAAAGACAACAAAAGAATGTTACATACAAACATGGCATACAAATAAAAGCCGAACTTGAAGCAAGTTATTGCCAGACAGACAGAGTGGAGCGGAACCGGAACCAACCTGTATAGGCGAGTGTGGATTGGCAGTTAATTCGCACTACGCAGTCTCCGTTATTCCTGCTTCAAAACAACGAAATATCCACACAACCGAAAGAAGACTTGAGCCTAGAGCCGCTTTAGTCGGGTTTTGAGGTTATATCCCGTTCAGCTAGCGGTATCTGTGTTACTGGCGTTTTCACTCCCTCACACCCACACAGACGTACCGGGAGGTTGTAGAGCGGCAATGGTAACAGCTGGTCCTGATGCAGAGAGAGATGGATGTGATAGCATGAGCTCCCTCTACCGGCGGCCTTTGTTAGGTAGTAATGGCGTATACTAGATAACGATGGCTGAGGCATATAGTAGTTCACTCTAGATTAGTATGGCTATTCTTAGAAAAAGGTGGCTAATTCTAAATCATGGTGTCTCATTATAGTTACAGGTGGGTCATCCCAAATTATGATGGCTCATCTAACATGATGATAGCTCATCCTAGATAATGATGGCTCCTCCTACATTGTGGTGGCTCATCATGGTTAATGTTGGCTCATCCTACACAGTTGTGGCTCATCTAAAATAGTAATGGCTCATTATGGATTAAGTGGCTCATCCTACACATTGGTGGCTCATCTACGATAGTAATGGCTCATAAAAGTGCTAGTTCATTCTCGATGATAGTGACACATGTTAGTGGAAACTCATGCTCATGCTCGTGTTGGTTCATAATAATAGTGACACATGTTAGTGGAAACTCATGCTCATGCTCGTGTTGGCTCATGATAATAGTGACACATGTTAGTGGTAACTCATGCTCGTGTTGGCTCATGATAATAGTGACACATGTTAGTGGTAACTCATGCTCATGTTGGCTCATGATAATAGTGACACATGTTAGTGGTAACTCATGCTCATGTTGGCTCATGATAATAGTGACACATGTTAGTGGTAACTCATGCTCATGTTGGCTCATGTTGGCTCATGATAAGATGGCTAATGCCTTCAGTGGATGCCCATACCAAAGGTGGTGAATGGTCTGACACGTGAGACGTTTCACTTTCTAGTGGTGACTCATATTGGTGGTGGTCCATGGCAATGGTGATATGTGTGATGAGATGGCCGCGCCGCATGATGCTCGAGGGCGATGGAAGCCGGGTCCAGTGGCGTAGTGGTTAACTGCATCGCCCTTCGACCCTCAGGTTGTGGGTTCGTGCCGACAGAAATCTACATGAACTCAGTAGGGAGATGTACACCTGACAATACCTGGATCAACGAGGGAATGTTCAACTTCTGACATCATGGCGGTGTACCTGGCAATAAGCTGACAAGATAATCCCTCCGACCGAGCAACTTGTACCTCCATTCAACCAGGCAGCTGATTACGGGATTCGACACATAATCCACCATAGAGTGTGGTTCAGGTGGTACATACGCAGCAGTGGGGCGTGGCAGAGGCAATGGGTTTTCCCAGGCAGATGTTGACTCAGAGAGATCGGGGTGCGCGTGTATGTAAGTAGCACCATTATAAGTTTGATAATCACATACCCCGCGGCAAATATCGCACTTGTACCAGCCAAGGAGGGAGGGGAGGGGGAGGGGAGTGAGTGAGTGAGTGAGTGAGCGAGTGATTGAGAGAGAGAGAGAGAGAGGGAGAGAGAAAGAGAGGAAGGGATAGAGGGAGAAACAGTTGATGTTGATGTGTAATGAAACACACCTATCACAACAACGCCCGATCAGCAGGAAGAACACACAGACTCTCCACACCAACGGAGAGCTACTGCAATCACCTGTTATCTAGTTACCAGATAACAATGGTGCTGGTACTAGAATAGAAAATGGAACCGGGGATGAGGGCTTGTGCAACTCGCGTTCGTTTAACCAGTGGAGCACACATGGCAGATATCAGACGAAAGCTTAGTAATGTTGTCAGGAGGAGAAAGGTGGAGAATGGTGGATCAGGTAATAGATGGAGAAATGTTGTCAGAAGGAGAAAGGAGAATGGTGGATCAGGTAATAGCTGATGTAATGTTGTCAGGAGGAGAAAGATGGAGAATGGTGGATCAGGTAATAGCTGATGTAATGTTGTCAGGAGGAGAAAGATGGATAGTTGTGGATCAGGTAATAGCTGATGTAATGTTGTCAGGAGGAGAAAGATGGCGGAAGATGCATCAGGTTATACAGATGTAATGTTGTCAGGAGGAAAATAATGAAGGAAGGTGGATGAGTATTGGTACTAGGCCACATGTAAGTGAGCATGTCTAAAGATGCTGTGCCGATCTCGTATCAGTTGGTTATGCTCACTCAGCTGTTCTTCAAGACTAGTGTCAAATAATTGTATAGGTTTATCTAAGATGCTCAAGTGTGTTGACAACTTCACTGAACGACCTTGGGTAATCCAAAGTATGGAGCTCATTTGTTTGCCTATACAAGGGACCCCCAAAGAAGTATACAGCATAACATAACTCTAACCCACCATTCAAGGGAATTCTGCATCAGTTATTTTTCACTGTCGACCATACCTTGGTGATGGCAACTGTTGCATATGTCATTTAATTGATGTGTACAATAAACTAGGATTGAGCTGCTAATTTAGAGAAATTTTCAAGCCAGGGGAAAAGATAGCAAATGTTATCTTTAATGTGCATCCCTTCTGAGATATAACTATATATTTAAAGTTTGGAAGGGAATGAAATTTTTCTTGGAAAGCATGTTACTTGTATCATATTATGTTAACCAAATTGCATCTTAAGTAACCCAAAATTAATATTTTGAAGCTGTTATGAACTTTTTCAGAAAACAATGATGGCCAGTTGATATTCTTTCAAAAGTTGAACCAGGTTCATTAGGCAAGAAATGCACTATTTTTATACCAGCAAATAGTAGCAATGCAAGGTTTTTTTGGGAATATTCTGTGGCATGAGTGGCAGCAAATGAAACATAGTAACATTAACAATAACTCTTCCTTGAAGGTAAAAACAATTATTGCCTCCTCCTACAAAATAATTTATCAGCATATTAAATAGTCATTGCTGTAAGCTTCCACAGCACAAGTTTTATCGCAATCAAATCCTACAAGTGATCTTTTTCCAAATGTTTTTGAGAATTTTGCAACTTCCTGGCAAGGCTGTAACTGTGAAAGTGCTATGATTACAATCAAGATGGCCATGTGCCACAGTTTCTGGTGAATGTATGGGGTTCTGTACCCAATCCTCAGAAATTCAAGTTATATTGCAAGGTTGACAAATAAATATAATTAAAGTCAATTCAAGAATCTACTTTGCACATTAAATTCAAACTTATATATCTTTGCAGTATGACAGTTACATAATACATTCCAAAGTCCCAATAGCTAAAAATAAAATTAACTTACGTGTGTTTGGATGGCTGGGAAAGTCTGCCATCCCCATGCTCCGGAAGAGTTCATCAAAACCTCGGAACATGTCCTCAAAATGTCTAAACATGTCATCAGGATGGTCACTGAAAGGCTGGTTGTGATTGTTGCTACTAAAGTCATCATCGCCATGTCTATGATGCTCAAAGGGAGAAAAGAATCCTCCAGGATGGCTGCCAAAACTAAATACAAATGTCTGGGGCTCATCCTTTCCAAACCACACATCACAATGCTCATCTGCGTCGTCATAATGTTCGGCATCATTATGTCTTTGGTTTGCACCAAAGGAGAAGAATTTGGAAGGAATCTGATTGAATAGCTCAGAAAACTGTTCGGCTTCTGACTTTGGTTGCTGCTGCTGTGGATATTGGGCATCTGGTTGCTGGGGACATCTGTTAAAACAAGATGGCGAAAATTTACAAATACAATCAAGTTGATGCCTAAAAAATATTCTGTAAAGGGTGAATGAGTTGGCCATCAAAATTCTATTGCTCAGGGCAATTATGATAGCATAATTATAGACTTGGGCAATAACATTTATTCGCATGACATTGCCAACACAATTACCGTTACCAACACAACCACAAAGTGCACAGTTAAAATCATACAAGTCTCATTTGATTTGAACTACAGCATGGATGGGGTGGGGGACGCTCTGACTATGCACAGGTGCCTCGTGACAGAAATCAGGGTTCATATGGGTCTAAACAGTGTAAATATACATTGTCATGCTTATTCTGATGGTGTGAGTTTTGTCTGTAATCAGACAGTTTAAACCCTACCACGTACCTAGCTAGTTCTGTGGTCACCATCAGGATCATCCTACGAATATTAATTTATGTTAACCAATTACTAGGAGCTTAAACAAGGACCTCACCAATCATGTAATCTTTGCCAACTGTTGTAGACGCAACAGTTGTGTAATGTGATACAGAGATGTCTCAACGAGTCTCAACCAAGATTGGGTTAGCAATAAATATATCATATGCTTCAACAATGGTCCCCACTTACTGGGTATCTTCTACCACAACGTCATACACAACATTACACCTAACTTAGGGAAGCCCTATAGTTGTATTAGTTTGCCAGTGTTATGTATATATATATGGGCTATTCAGGTGACAAGTTGCCATCGGCATGAAAATAGTTTTGTCAGAAAAGCTGAACTGACTGTGATATTAACTGAATTATGGTTCCCTGTATGAATTTCCCTTAATTGCTAATAGAGCAATCCAGTTGCCTTCCTTCTCTTCATTGCATTGAGCAGACCTGGAAATAACCACAGAGGCAAAGTGTCTTTGTCTACCTTAGGCTTAGCTGCCTTCGGGCAACATTGAAGATTGTTAAAAATAACTCGCACTAGAGCTGCAACTAGTGTAGGTGGCTATGCCTGCAGTAGTGGCCTACCCTATGTCAAGCCATATATGGTACAGTGGTTAATCGAGAAATAATTCTTCATCCTACTATTCAACCATTTGATATAGATGTTATCTCTTCTTAAAGACTATTTTGTCCGCTTTGGCTCCAGACGAAATGATGATTTGTTTAATATGCTTCCATCACATGGTGTCATGCCACATCTCAACTGTCAGCTCCCCCTTGTGGGTGTGGCAGTAGAATTGGCCCACTGTATCCTGATGCATGTTGTAAGAGCTTATTAATAGGTGGTAACCTGTTGGCCGTGGGTAGCGACTCAGTGTCAGTGAACAATGGGATCCTTGAGGTTGAGTAGAATGGTTCTTGCAAGGGCCAGATCTGCAACATACCCCTCTGGCCTGCATTTCCCCTGGATGAGCAGTTGGATTGGCCTGGTCCAGTCAATCGGCTGGTGACGACATGCTAATAATCGTTTGCATTTTTGCCCCACCTTCTTCAGTTTAATCCACGTGGATTTTCTGCTCAATCAGGTCAATCTGATCCACATTTTCTTTTGTAGGCACCATATAACACATAAGTGTGCAATTTAACCCTATACTTACCTTACTAAATTGTCATATATGCACAAAATGTAATGCTTGTTTGTTAATCTGAACGGGGTCTTAGCCGGAGGCCCGTCCAATGGACTGTTGATGGTCAGTTTGGATGGGCTGCAATTTTCCCCTAAAGATCGTATATCATCCGCTCCTCCCAGGCCGGATACAAGAAATTAGCCTAGTCAGTATAAAAAGCTCATTCAAAGAAAAAATAGGGACGCAGCGCGCTGGCCGCTCATCTACCAACAAGATAAATGCTGCTCTTTTTTATCACGCTTTTTATGACGCATGGTGTTTAATCAGCGTCATAATACTTTAATGATGGTGAATGGAGTGACAACCAGCTTCATCTCCTCACAAAACAAGTTCCCAGTCCCTGTCGATTTTATACCCACTCTAAAATTAAACACAATATCGTCGAGGTTTGTAACAATAACGAAAACTAGAAGGGTGCATGCATTGTGCATCATTCTGTATGTATGCCTCATGGGAAACGCTTTTGCAATGATCTGATAAACATTTGGTCAGCTCTGTTGGATCATGCACTAATTGCAATTTGGTAAATGTTTTTTGTTTTTTTATTGTGCAGAACGTGCCATAAGATAGTGTCAGCGCAAGTTAAAGTCAAGCAAACTGTCACAATCGCGATAAGGGTGATGTGAAGGGAAAGCACTGTGTTGCAAACTGTCACCGAGCGTCCTGGCGTGGTCCTTCGTGAATATGTGCTCTGACGTGATGTTTCGCAAAGGTTCACAGATGGTTTGAGGGATTTGTATGATTCCCGTCATTCACCTGCATTTGGTTTGAACTAGTGTCTGATGTTATACATTCAGAATACAGCGGATGGTTGAATTTACAGGGTGGGAGTGGGCCGGCTTCATGTAGGGCCATGATGACATGAGCCCTAACCTGGTCAAAGTAGCAATTCCTAGATAGTATGCATTGTTGTCTTAAACAAAATGCTGATAGCATAAACAGAGGAATCACTGCTAAAATGGTGACAGTTTCTCACTCTGAAATTGTATATAAAGTCTGATGAGTAGCGTTGGGCACGGTTAGGTATTTAAGAATACCCAGGCCAGGGATGTTTCATCTTTGGACGTCATTCACTATAATTCAGTTAGGTTAAGGTTTGAAAGTCATATCATATATGTTTATCAACGTCCGGCCGGGGCCAGAAGTAGTAGTACTTAGCTTTTTTATCCAAGTGGAGCTTGCACTCCCTCTCAAGGGAGTACCCGATCGACTGTTGGTCTGATGGGCTAGTAAATAATTCTTTAATCAATAGGCGAAGTTTCTTTCAATCTTTGCCTTATTTCTTCTGAGGGGTTGAGGCTGAGTTTCATCGACCAAACCAGGACTAGACACCGATTCACTTACATTCGTGGGCGTTCTTCAAAACCGAAAAATTTCCTTAACTTTCCAAAGTAATCCATCCTTAAGCCTTCGATGTCAGGCCAGCTGTTTAAATGTTTTCACGAACAATCTGGATGTCTGATGTAACTTATCTGTTTCGTTCTTAACTGCTGCAAATCGACAATATTGTTGTCGAATGTCGCAAAAGCAACTGCGCATGCTCATTAACATAATCACCTTTGACCTTCCAGCTGATTTGTTGAGCCAAGCGAAGAAACTCGTGGGCCGGGCCAGTTGACAGCGATCTGACAGCCGCCCCTGCTCGGGCCATTACGGAGAAGGTATTCGTCTCAGACAGCCACTTGCTTTAATAACATCGACCAAGAACTCTCAAGAAGGGAAATATTCAATCATGATCAATCGTGAAAAAGCTCTCGCTATTTTAAACAAAATAAAAGGGTACTGCACAGATAGCGATGGCTGGAAGGAATCAAAGAAAACGGTGAGGTCTTTTGCTTGTCTACTCAATTTTAAAGCAATGTATCGATCGACGTTATATTGTGTAATCCAATATCGATTCCACCAGTATAACTATAGGGTGCGCCGATAAAGGGTCGCTTATCAGTCAATTGTCGTCGAGGTCAATTCGTTATCGTCCATCATTCATACCAAATTACAGCACCTTTTGTTAGATGCTATGCAATTACGTTTTTTCCACTTGACAGACTTTCATTACTAGCCAGAGCATTTGCAAATGCATCGCCAAGAAAATAATACTTTAATTGATTGATTGTTCTTTTGGGTATAATTCATGAATATACGCATGATTATTATGCTGACATCATTGAACACACCCTCACATCCTTTCGTGCAACCAACCGCATACACACCCGCGATTGTTACAGCTGATGGGGTGACGCTGATACGGGCTGGAATGTGTGTGAACATTGAGCTCCCTTTTCTAGCGCTGTACTTAAAATATAATTTGGACAATGGAATGTGGTTCTACACGCATAGGACCTTTAAAATGTCTCGCCAAGCAAACTTCAACAACTCAGGTTACGCAAAGCGTACGTGACAATTATGTCAGTAGCCATTGTGCTGGTGGGTGGTGGTGGGGGGGGGGGGGGGGGGGTGTGGGTTGAGGTGGTGAGTTGACTTACCTTGATATACATGTACACAAATGACGGTACCCATCGCAGTATATCAACCCCTACGACTCTATCTACCTATATTAGAGGGGCTACTCCTGCGCATTGTACTTTCCTGCAGGTTTCTCACAACTTCTAACATCTGATAGCACCGTTGCATTCAATCATATTGCGATCAGGAATCGGTAAATGTCTAACAAGTACCCCCAATGATATACAATATATTGGTCAGTTACACAAAGCTCCTGATTGTTTGGTTGGCTTCATATGCTACACATGCATCCGGAAATATGTCGCTACAGGGTCAGATCATTAGCTATGAGAACATGGTCTACATGGATGAAAAAAATGTTAATGGTGCTTTGTAAACCCGGATACACACGGACTGAGCGTATGTTACCGCTTGAGTATTTATTGTTCAACGTTAGTGTTACATGCCTCTCTAATGTTGCATGATAACACGGTGCATTTGGGTGGGTTTTTTTGGTTGGGCAAATACTGTATTCATATCGTTAGCTAGGCAGTCAAGTGGTAGATAAAGAATACTCGACATGGTTTATGTGCGCCCATGTTCACGGGTCGACAAGCGTGAGCGAGAGAGTGAAAAGAAAAAGGTTGGGAGAGAGCAATATAAAGAGATGCCAAGAGAGAGACGCCGTCGCTTGCAATATACAGAGATGCAAATATGCGGACATACTGACGTACGAGGTAGCATTTCCATTGTTATGAAAACCAAACCAAAAACCACTTCCTCACAACCACGCCGTTGGTTATGATTCATAAATTATGTCAGGAACAGGACCGTCTTTTAGACCTCCCACACCAACGAGATTAACGCTGGGGGGCCTTTCTCCATCCATTGATGTCACACGCCACACAGATTAATCAGACGACCAAATAGCTCTGTTTGGCGTTATAACACGACCCGATGAAATTTCCAATAGCGGCATCAATGTTAGCCCCGGTCGAACGGTAATATAAATATGTCTACTCGGACATCTTGTAGGGCTACACCAATGTTTGCTTTAACCATGAGATGCCCCACAATATGGAGGATGAAACCGCGGACTGGCGATGCGTCTATTGAGAAGGTTTGTCACTGACGCAGACACTTCGCCGCGTTAAGCCTTCTCCACATGAGTTGCTTGCCCCCAAATATGGTAATGAAAAACACATAAACTGACCATATTGCTTGGTTGAACTTGGAGTTATTGCTCGCCGACGGCGTTTCTGTTTAATTTGTGAGGGGTTCTTGTGTATTGCAAACAGGTTTCTGTTTATAAGGTGTTTTTTTATTACTGAGGTTATGTTTGTGAGCGATTCCATAGGAACAATCCTGGCATAGACAAAACAGAAGTTAAAAAATGTCTCGGGTGAAGGGGTTATCGTGGTGAATCTGTCCGAGTCAGAGTTGGGCAATCCGTGTTCACATAACTTCCTTCCTACTGTTGTTGCTATGGCTAACAGCCGAGTGTATTCCTTACCCCAAAGACAGCTGTCTGCCAATGTTATCCAAGTGTGATGTCTTAGTTAGACGAATCCGTCGGGAGTAGATCGGTGTTATACCACGGTCTGTGTGTGGTTTTCAGAGAGACGTGACTGTTTGGTGGAAGCCTTCACCTGATTGGAACGGCATTTTGTAAGTTTATGTGCCCTCAAACCTGACAATGGCGGGTGCATCGGGGCCAGCCGGGGAGGGTTAACGTAATGCTCGGCTAATAAACACACGTGTGTCTACGAATCTCAGATTGTTATTGTTTATATAGACTGGAAAGAATGTCTGGCATCGCACGCATTCGTAAAATAAAGGATGAATAGATGAACATTCTATATACAGAACGCTGTCTTCGCTTTAAGTCAACGATGCATGACTGTACAATTTAAGCAATGCTGTTTGATTTTGCGCCAGGTTAAGCTGGTACGTATCAATATCGATCGAGAATGGATACACATTTGCGTCGTATTGTTCATTTGATGTATTGCACTGATTTATTCATTGTTCAGATCACCTCGCATCATCATCATCATCATCATCATCATCAGTATCGTTCACATTATCACCATCATCGTCATCATCATCAGTATCGTTCACATTATCACCATCATCGTCATCATCATTATCGGTATCGTTCACATTATCACCATCATCATCATCATCATCAGTATCGTTCACATTATCACCATCATCATCATCGTCATCATCATCGTCATCATCATCATCATCAGTATCGTTCACATTATCACCATCATCATCATCATCGTCATCATCATCAGTATCGTTCACATTATCACCATCATCATCATCGTCATCATCATCGTCATCATCATCATCATCAGTATCGTTCACATTATCACCATCATCGTCATCATCATCATCATCATCATCGGTATCGTTCACATTATCACTATCATCATCACCATCATCATCATCATTATCAGTATCGTTCACATTATCACCATCATCATCATCGTCATCGTCATCATCATCATCATCGGTATCGTTCACATTATCACCATTAAAATCACCGTTATCATTATTCTTAATTTATTGCCACATTTCTCATGCTGTTTAATCACCTACGCTCATCCCAGCTTCAACACATATCACCTCGTTACTTTCACGCCGACCTCATTCCAACACGTCTTTCCATGATGCCTGTTGTCGTGTTCCATCGAAACATTCTTATCAACGACGCTATCTGGTCTTACAACACGTGACACCGGAGCGCAGACGAGAACCAGTCAGCGTCAACACCAGTTGCTAATTACCATAACCTAATGTGTCATTATATCTAGGTCACCATATAATTAACAAGTACGTCAAAAGTACAACGGTCATTCACCGATCACCATGGAGATGTTGATTTTGTTTGTGGCAGGTACAAATCGGAGGGTATGATCAATGCCTCCCCGGAGACGGTGTTCGCCTACATTGAACCGAACCCCACGGGGCCCAGATGTAAATGGGACAATGCCGTCAAAAATATGGAGATCGTGGAGGAAGTTGACTCGGTAGGTCCGGCACAGGACGCTCATTGAAGAGAACATCTGTTGCCATGCATTAAATAACGTATAATGATTTTTAAGATATCAAAGGTCGAGCTAACCGAACAGCTGGCTGGTTGTTCTGTAAAACTTTTTGTGAAAAACCCCCACAAAGGATGTCACTTCGATATGCAACTCTTTTCGTGTGACTTTTAATTACTGGACCGCACTTGGGAATTCTCCTGACCTAGCTTATGACCTTTGTATCACCCGGTTTCATCCCAAACACGTGTTAATGTAATGGATTAGACAACGGTGTTTACAGCAGCTGTGTTGGTCGATCAGAACCTGAGATTGCTGAGATGTGCCTCTATTGAAGGATCGACAGCTTTCCAAATAGATCAACTTCTTCCTTCAAGATTACTCATTGCATTGCCTTGAATATACTGAACATCACTTGGATACATCAGCACTAATACTAATAGTATATATGTACATATTCAACAACTACTGACATTATCACCACCATCACAAAGTACTCATTATCACCGTATACACATTATCTCTGCAATCGCTCTACACATCATTAGCACCACCATTGCATATCATTATCCCCATCACCATATACACATAATCACGACCATAACTACATCTGCCATCACCGTATTCCACCACATCATAATATACACCCGCTGGTCGCCATTTACTGTCTTTTCACTGCGCTAACTCTATCTCCCATTCGATTTGCCCTCAGGAAGTCCTCGTTCTGAGAACTGTGACACACAGCGCTGTTGGTGGTCTGGTGTCGTCACGTGACTTCATTGACCTAGTTATCAATGAGAATAACGGTGATTTCTTGGCGACATGCGGTAAGAACATACCCGCGTGTAGAAATATGTGTGTATGTCGGTATGTCTCATTTAGATTGCGATGTAATTTTGTAACGTCAAATACATACATCAGTTTTGCTTCAATACATGGCCTGTGTATCCGTTGCAGCCCAGGCCACGGAACATGCAAAATTCCCAGCAGCTGCTGATATTGTCAGAGGAAACAATTACCCCTGCGCCATCATATGTCACCGAGTTCCAAGGTAAAACAATTGCAGGCGTGCTTTCTTTCTAACGTTCTACAGGGTATTAAATACATCTGCACGTCAGCAAAAGTTTACTTCCTCATCCCTGGTTTTCTTTTGCACAATTTTGCATTTTACAACGAAACGACGACGCAGCGCATCGAACAATATCAGTGTGTGTGTTTCAGTGAACCGAATCAATGTCGTATGACGTCATACGTCCAGTCAGATCTCGGCGGCATGCTGCCCAAATCACTGGTAGAAAATGTCATGCCTTCAAACCAAGTCAATTTCTTCACAGCTCTGAAGAAATATTTGAAAGCCGACGGGAAGTTAGGGGATTGAATATAGGAAATTGTTTATAAATTTAATGTTTATTTATGATTTAGCTGCGTTCACATCTGGTATGAAAATTTCAGTTTCCCTTTGGCATTCCGGTTATTGTGCGTTAGTGTTCATGCAGATCGTATAATTTGACGTTTGCTGTTGAGGTAAATACGCCGTGACATGCTACCATGTGTACCGTGGCAACTGCTGAGACAATCAATCGATGGGGATGTAGTGAGAATAAATGTTTGCGTTCGATTGGCCCAATCGGTCGTGTGTACATGGACCTCCCAAGCGCCTTTGTTCCGTGCGATGGCTAATGGGCAAAATTGCTTCATGATGCAATGTCTACGACTGTCTCGCCCCCACGTCTCTCCCTAGAGGTAGTTAGTTCGGTATAAATGTTACAGTTAAAAGCGTTGTGAGATGTATGCATGCAAATAAAACCGCTGAATATTGTGGTTCGTGCTTTTTAAGAATTTCAATGACCAAAAACACCGTTAAAGTATTTTGTTTTATAAAAAGTGTAACTTTACAAGAACTGTATATCCATAACCACTCGGGTCTTAAAATGCCCTACATCTTTGAAGGTTAACATATAACAATGTTATATGTTGGCCGTCAGAGGGGTAGTGCGTGTATCTGTGATGTTAAGTTTGAGATTAAGACTATTGGAAATTGCTCTCTCTATATAAAAGTTGGAAACGTAAATTATTTAAATCGATTGACCCTCTCTGAATCTGTAGAAAGATTTATTTTCAGTTATTCTACTTAGAAAGGAACTCCACTAAATTAGAAAATCATTTGGTATTTCCACCCAACCATGCAGGTCATATGCGTATTAGAAACGCAAAACAATATATGGCCACGCGCAATATGATATGCAACTCTCTTCGCCGTTTTTGCAAGTGGTTGGCCTCCCGATACCGAATCCGACAGGCTGTTTTATGCCACTCATGCATACAGCATTACATGAAGATATGTTCAAAAAATAGTTCTATATTGTCAAGTCATGTGAGTGAATACTCTATTCGAATTTACTGTAAGAGTTTTTGGGTTATCCTAGAAAATTGGCTATCGATATTCAACACATGGGAATTACTCACTTCGCTAAACTTTGATGTCCCGAGCGTCTGTTATTCACTTCGTGACTATTCATAATGACCAGGCTGAGCTAAAGTTGTTCGCGTCCCATGGAATACATATAGAATTGCGCAGTGGTGATATAACACACAAAAAACCCTAGTAAGTTTGGTACATTTCCGCGGTGCACCAAGTGCAAGACAATAAATATAATTCGTGTAAATGAATTTGCCTGCATCATGCTTTGGTTGTTGGTTCAAGTGACGCTCAATATCAATGCAGAAGACGAAACGTGGATATTTTCGCTTCTTATGACAATATAAGTGGTATTTATTAGAAGCTGATGTGGTGTTGCCAACGGTGGCTTATAACATTTTACTGTAGAGCTCTATCACCGTCTATTTGGACTATGGGGGCCATTGAACACTAACCCTAACATATTGTACTTTTCACTAGGAAATTATGACAATGTAAATTATAATTCACATACAAATAACTTACGTGTTATATATTAGTTCGCATAAAAGACTATAAAATTGATATCGAAAGCAGCAGAATTATGTTTATTGAAATAAAATCGCAGCTATAAAATATATTCAAAGATCGTTTGATCAGTTTGAATTCTATTGGTAATTGGGTACTGGTCTCATCCATATGATGTTGTTATGCATTCTACTGGGTAGCGGATGCTGCTCGTACCCACGCAATCAATGGCGTATCCTCTGCCCAGGAAAATGGCTGCTATGAGCTCATTACATTCCAATGGAAAGGGCTACAAAGTGTGACGTCACATCGCTGATAACGGTCAAAACTGGCTTCTTAACACCTTTTTTTCGCTGTAGCATTCTAATCATGTCTGGGAGCAATATCTCGGTGACTACGAATCGGAGAAATATATCAAACTTACATGGTTATTTAGCGAATCAGTGGGGCTATAACATATGGATGTTTCACCAAGTGGAAACAATTCGAATGACAAAATGCAGGGCGTCATAGGGATGATGCTGGAGCCAGTCTGGTTGTCTTCGCACCTTTTTGCGAGCGCAACGTGGGGTTGGATGGGATTCAGACGACATCACTTTGTAGCCCATTTTGGCGATTGGTATTCTTGTGCGCTCCTATACAGCTCACCATGAGGGGCTTCAGAAAAAAATCGAGCCGGTGACACTACTATTCACCAAGGAGTTATATAACTATTGGTTATAACTCCTTGTATTCACATACTACTTATCGACATTGATAGTTGCTCAAAAGGCTACAAAGTATGACTTGCGTGGAATGTCCCCTGTGCCGA
Source organism: Urechis unicinctus (assembly GCA_034190875.2). NCBI lineage: Eukaryota > Metazoa > Annelida > Polychaeta > Xenopneusta > Urechidae > Urechis > Urechis unicinctus. Next base: position 77,870,211 of record CM067354.1, read on the forward strand.
TTAGTTTTGTATACTAACATGGTACCTTAAATGTCTAACTTGAAATGGAAGCGATTTAATCTCTGGTGCCAATCCTCCACTGTAGCCACGGTTGGACCATGTACAAGGCTACCACTGTAAGCGTGCTAAGGCCAGTGGATATTTCTCCTTTTTCTAAGTAAATCTTGAAAAATTGAAGCATAATAAATTGTTTCTATGAAATAAACACAAATTATTGTGTATGGGTAAGCGTTTATATCCCGGGGTCTATATCAACAAAATAAATCTATATTGTCACCAGAGAGGCCAAGAACTGTTCAGCGAGGCTTTTTCGTGAAGTTTGTCACATATTAAATTATAATCGAAGCTTGGATATCAACACATTTTCTCTATCACACGATAAGTGTCATCGTGACAAATTGCTTCCAAAAATAAATAGCATAAACATCCGACCTAGAGTTAGGCTTTGTTTGGCGAAATTATCTACATCATAACGTGACCACAAACGGTACGTTGATAGGATTGTTGCTATACTACGATCATTCACTTGTAATGTTTACTGTCACAACATTATGTTTATCACCTGATTACCGATTGTCAACCACAAACACAGGCACAAATGTCATCAATTATTTTATAACATTTCCTGGTGCGTATCTCAGTGCCACATAATGTTTATTCTTATAATAAGAGGGCAAAGAGTTATTGAGTTAGTTTGACGAATTTCACAACATGACACTAATAACTTTTTTTCTAATTGACTTAAAAAAATGAAACATACCTTTTTAAAGTTTTTAGAATCCTCATGAGTAAACCTATCTTCATGTATAATTTCAACGAGATACAATGAATTTATAAAAAAAATCACTGACAGCCCTAACAGGACAAACCAGTGCAAACCAGGGCCGTGTGCTGCTGTTGGTTTGTTAAATTGCGGGGGCGTTGGTTGTGAGTTTTACCAACTAGTATTTTTACATACATTGTCCTTATTCATATGTCACCTTATGTAGCAGATGTGTATGGCCATTTACCGGACCTCAGTGCCACCACAGGGTTCTTAATATAATTCAAGATGCAGGGCATCAGACCTGCCATGGTCGAGCCCAGCAGCTCTAGTCTGCTCCTCTTCAACACTACATCAACGCAAGGCTTGCAGTCAATTCTGGACACTACTGCTGAGCAACTGGATGACCTCAACGAAACGTAAGTCTTAATATAGGTAAACTGTAGCAGGTAAACTTCAACCAGAGAGCTAGCTGTGCTAAGAGGGCTCACTCCCGACACAATAAGTGTACGCGCACGTGTGTGCAGTATGCTGTTCATGATCAAGGTCATCTAAAAACCACATGGAAATGTCAAGGTCTCCTCTACCAATAAGATGTTGCCAAACCTTAAACATGACCAACATACCCATGTGATTTTTTTGTTGATTTTATGGTAGCGCCACATGACATAGGGCGTGTTGGAAAAGCTTCCCCCAAAAGCCAATAAGAATGAGGCCTCTTAGTTCAGCTTTAAACGCTGTGCTTTAACTAAAAATCCCTGCATAGTATTAATGATTCATGTAATATACTCCTTATATCAGGATCACACCATGGTTTGTATGATAATATGTTTTGGTAAATGAATAATAATCTGTATAGAACAATCCCTCTGGCAATTCTTTTGAATTTATTACATTTTCGAGAAAATTCCCCCCATTGCTGGTCATTAAAATATTTATATGGTTTGTACAGGGAAGAGGAATGCATGAAGGAGATCTTGGAGATGTGTCAGGAACTGTCATTATCAGATCAATCATTCCAGGATCCAACAGAGGCTGTCACATTCATCCATGAACAGCATGTGCTTGACAATCTGACATGCTTTGATCTTGATCCAGATCATATCACAAAGCTTCTTAGACATCAGGTGTGTGTAAATTGAGTATTGTGCGGAGTGGGTGTTGGTCTATGTATTCGAGCTGTGTGAATAGGTGTGGAAACTGTATAAGGCACTGTGAGATGATAGGCAAAGGCCACTATGTAAAAGGCTGTGTGAGTCACAGGACTTAGGGCTGTGTGAGACATTGTGTCGGCTGTGTGAGCCACTGGGGGCTGTATGAGACTATGGGGCTGTGTGAGACTTTGCATAGGGTATGTAACACACTGGGGACTATGTAAGGCTAGGTGTGGGGGCTGTGTGAGGCTGTTGGAGCTATGTCAGGCTGAAGGTGTTGTGTGAGGCTGTAGGGGCTGTATGAGGCTGTAGGGGCTGTATGAGGCTGCAGGGGCTGTGTGTGACTGTATGGGCTGTCAAGCCTGTGTGAGACTGTAGGGGTTGTGTGTGGCTGTAGGGGCTGTGTGAGATTAGGGGCTGTGTGAGGCTGTTGGGGTTGTATGAGAGTAGGGGCTGTGTGAGGCTGTTGGGGCTGTGTGAGATTAGGGGCTGTGTGAGATTAGGGGCTGTGTGAGGCTGTTGGGGCTGTGTGAGACTGTTGGGGCTCTGTGAGATTAGGGGCTGTGTGAGGCTGTTGGGGCTGTGTGAGATTGTTGGGGCTGTGTGAGATTAGGGGCTGTGAGTGATTAGTGGCTGTGTGAGGCTGTTGGGGCTGTGTGAGACTGTTGGGGCTGTGTGATATTAAGGGCTGTGTGAGATTAGGTGTTGTGTGACTGTAGGGGCTGTGTGAGGCTGTAGGGGATATGTGAGGCTGTAGGGGCTGTATGTGGTTGTAGGGGTTGTGTGAGATTAGGTGCTATTGGGGCTGTGTGAGGCTGTTGGGGCTGTGTGAGGCTGTTGGGGCTGTGTGAGGCTGTTGGGGCTGTGTGAGACTTGGGGTTGTGTGAGGCTGTTGGGGCTGTGTGAGACTTGGGGTTGTGTGAGGCTGTTGGGGCTGTGTGAGACTTGGGGCTTCGTGAGACTTGGGGCTGTGTGAGGCTGTTGGGGCTGTGTGAGGCTGTTGGGGCTGTGTGAGACTGGATGGGTGGTTGGTAGGGGATGCTTGATTAAGCACTGGGTTTAGCTAACGTGAACATAAATCTCCTCCAGTCTGGTTTGAAACTATACCCACCTATGGTGAAATTCTAACTATTTCCTTTTTCCAGTCAATTACTATCTTTGATTATTTTGTACACACTGACCCAGCTACCTTTGTCGCCCATCAGATGCTGATGACCGAGCGCTACCCTGGTTGTGAGGAGCTAGTGATCGGTCAGATGCTAGAACTGTCTTCAGTGGACGGTGTCTCCCTGCCAACCCATTCATCACTTGCTGACCCTGTCTCAGCATCCCGTCTGTCAATCAACACAGCCACAGGAAGCTCAACAGAGCATCTCAATCAGACTCTATGGTCGGAGCTCTGCAGCAAACTTAAGCGCCACTTAGTGGAGAATTTGAGGCGGCCTTGTGAGAGTGATACCCAGCATCAGAGGGAGAAGCGTCTGCGTTATGTTGAGAGCATGTGTGCATTGTTTCCAGCTGGTGAAGTGTGGGGCGTGTATAAAGGCGTCCGCTCCCTCCAAACCGACCGGTTGATAGCCAACATCTCCGAAGACGATGAGACTGAAAGGCCCAGAACATTTCAGAATGCAGCTCTCCACCTTGCTACATTGGCAGAGCAAATGAAAGCCATGATAACGGAGGATTTCTACTTGTTTAGCTCTGGCGTATTTGGCAGTGTGATGAGTAATGTAGCCTCTTTACATGAGTTGTACTATGACAAGATTCTAGAGGAGATCACCAGTCTGATAGATGGTCTACATGACGAGATGCCCCAACAGCGCCCGTCTCCCTCGCACCCTGACACCATCAATAGAAACCCAGCCAAGAAGAGGGAGATGACCAAGTCATCCAGTGAGCATAGTAACATCTTGGAGCAGCTTAAGACCAATCTGCGTCGACAGAAGTCGTCTAGTATGGACAGTCTAATAATGAGGAATGAGGTCGCCTTTACGGAACTGCAGGGCGTGCCCTTGGCAACACTGGAGCCTCTGAGGGTCCTGGTGGAGGCTTTACTGGACATGGAGGTGTATCGTGAGGGTCTGGAAGATCTCCTCTCCTGGGATATAACTGGCAACACCCTGCCCAAGCGCAGCCTCAAGAGTGAGTCATAGCATGAAAAGAAGCTCCCTCCATACATATAATAATATTATTAGATTTACGTCCCAAATTGTTGACATAGCTGTAACAGCCAGTTTGTTGTTATGTGTAATTAGGCGCATTGAAGGTTACGAAGACCGCTGAGCAGACATTCACATTGGATCAGTCTCCTGGCGTGAAGGGACAGGGCATGTGGGCACTGGACTCATCCAGTTTGGCACAGATGAATTCACCATTCAAAGGTAACATCTTTTTAGGGCGAGGTACAATTGACATGCAGGAGTAATTTTCATGACCCTTCTGAAATCCAAAAGATGTAGTCAAAGTATCTCTGTAGAGGGAGAAAAAGAAAGGGAGTGAAAGAGGAAGTGTATGTATGAGAGAGAGAGAGAGCAACTTAATAAGTGTGCATTCTGTGTCTGTCCAGTGGTAGAGAAGGTGTGTGAGACACTGCCTCGCTGGAACTGGCGCGTTCTCTTCAGGAAAGTGATGCCGGACACGGCCAAGTGTCTGGAGGTGCACATCCACCGCGCAGGGGGGCAGGTGCTGGCTACAGAGTGGCAGAGGTACGAGGCTGGCATGGAGATGGAGCTAGTAGCTGTGGATTCTGACCTGGTGGGAGGGAGACTTGATTACCCCAGTCAAATCTCACAGGTGGGCAGGCCAAGGTGTTTGTTGGAGCATTATGAATGGAGGTGTTTGGTAATCATCTTAAATATCATATGAGTTGCAGAGAATTGTGTCTAATGTTGTATTATAATTGATGTTTCATCGAAATTTATCACTTTATAATTATGATATGAAACATATTTTCATGATTATTGTCTGTATGAGTTAGGTTTACATATCACCATACCATCATTTAGGTCAGGGGTGCTTGGGTATACAGGGTATGTATCACATATGGAATGTACTGGAGACCAACTTACCCCTTGCTCTGGCCGGATCTGAAGGATGTTTCGTCATGCTACGCTCAGCCTATGTAGAAACCATGGTCAACATTTTCAAAACTCACATGGGCAAAGTTCAGAAGGTGGGTCCATTATGGATTGTCAACTGAAATTATTAGGACCCCCTCAGATCACTTTATAGTATATATTTTGACCACCCATATTTCTCACCTGTTGTTGATGTTGTTGGCATGGTAACAGTACCTGGCTGAGCTGAGTGAGTTTGTGCCAACACATTCCATGTATGCTTTGCTGTCTGGGATGGCTTACACTCGTAACCTGATCATGCATTATCAGACGAAGCTTGGACTTGAGGAAGCCAGGTGCATTTCAGACTCGCATTCTCTCTGTCATTCTAATTAGTTTTCAGCTTTCATTATCTACCTTATCTTTCTCTTTTTCCGCTCTCCTGGCCATCTTTGTCCATCTCCCCTTCCTGTTTCTCTCCATGTCGCGTTATCTGGATATAAGGGAACAGACTTAACTGAATGTGTTACAGTGGTCGACCATTGAACCTGCTATACAGACGGTATTGTGAGAATGTAGACAGCCTGTCAAAGAGGGTCATTGAGTACCACATTCGCATCCTTTCTACATCTGTCCTCATGGATGCAGAGAGCCAGAATTACTCAGATTCAAAGCAGTTCTATGAGGTGACTATGTTGTGCTATAAAAGTACATTCTGATTTGTTCATGTTTATTTAGAAGACAGTGAATTTTGAATTACAATGTACTGTATTCATTATATCAAATTTCCCTTTTCTAATAACCAACCCCACCCCCTTTTTCTGGAAGAAAATTCAACTTTTAAAATCTTTTTTCAAGCCAAAATTGGATGATAATGGATGGATTTGTTTCACTGCTAATTCACTCACCTTATTTTTAACTGCCATCTCCTCTTAATTCCTGTGTGACCCAGATCACTGATTATAAGGAATAAAGGATGTGAATTATCTGGTATATTAAACCTTAGAATTAACCTATAATAAAATTGTGGAATAATTGAATATTCTTCCTTCATTCATATTTTTCTCTGTATGAATATTCAAGCATGGAGTACATGACTGTGTCTCCAGGGGGAGAGGTGCTCATTCCCCGTTCAGATGTGGCTTCTGTACATGCGACGACTCAAACATGACACGTGGCATTGCTGTCCTCCGCAACTAGCCCAGGCCATCTACCTGGCTGTCCTGCAGGACTCGTTATCACACCTGACAACTCGTTATTCCTCTGTGTGCCCAAGTTATGCCAGATTCCAACAACATAGGTGTGTTTATTCACCCTAATAACTTAACCTGTTTACAGAATCACCCGGCATCCTTCATACTAGTCAATTAAACCACAATAGATCATAGCAAGTTGTGTCTGTGTTAATTAGAACTGACATAACCTCCATCTTGGCCTGTGTGGGGGAATTGCTGTGGTCATCTTGTAACAACTTAAGCCAGATTCTTCAGCCTTCTGCTCTGTCCCACAAGCAGCATCACAGCATACACAACAGCTGCTGCCACCTGCTGGCCACCCTAGCTATTGTCACCGCTCCCTTGCAGACTCTGGTTGACAGGTGGGATTATATCTAAGCATTCAAGCAGTGATTGTTCATGGTTGTGATTCAGGATGGCGTAGGACTTGCATTGGTGTTGGTGGTGTGTTTGTTGCAGTGTGTATGTGAGTGGGCGGGGGGAGGATTCATGGCAGGATGAAGATGGGGAGGAGCCAATTAACACTGGGCACGTCTCTCATTGGCTACACTGGCTCTACCCTGACATCATACCTCTACAACAAACCAGGTAAGTTACTCTTACACTGACACTGCCCTCTTTGACCTACATCTTGCTGTATAATTTCTGTCTTTATTTTGTTCTTGTCATGTTTGAACTATTCAGCTGCAGCAGTCTACAGACCACCACAGCTATACAGCTGCACCTAGAATTGATAACTTGCCAGCCCCACATCACCTACACCATGCTTCTGCAGGTGTGTAGGCATTATATTACCACACTAACATCACCATTGTTATACAGGGAGATATATGTTGCATATTGTGTGCTTATATATATATATATATATATATATATATATATATATATATATTAATTCTGGGTAAATTTATGAAGCAATCATGGTGCAACAAAAAGCTGAGTTTGATAGAGAGGATTGTAGTCATTCCTCTTGCTGCTCTATAAGTCCCAGCTTGGAGTGATCAGATCCTTCAAGACATTGCTGTAAGTGTTCAGATAGATGAAGTCATCTCTACATGTGATCTGGTCATAAAACCCTCCTTCCATGTACCCAGGTGCTGTTCATGAAGGATTACACCCTGAGTATCCTGTTGGGCACGCAGCTGGCTCTAGCCCCTTCAGAGAGCCCATCATCCCACCATACAGACCACCCCTGCGCCTCCACCGAGTCTCTCTCAGGCAGTGTACAGCTTGAGATGAATACGGAAGTGTGCAGTGCCCGGCGCGACATGCTCTTCTGCCTCCTCCATCTCCTAGCCATGTGTGACAGCTTCCCTGATGCTTTGGCCAAAGTTATCCTTCCACTTATTGAGAGGTTAGTCATGATGATCATTGTCAGTTTTCAGTTGGACACATATATCTTTGAAATCCTGAGCTCATTCATTCTCAGTGAGAATTAAATTGCAATGCGATGAGATATGAATTGTCTGCGTAGATGAGGGGAAGTGGGGGGCTCTCTAGCTGCCATTTGCCTCTCTCAACCCAGTGTGCCTGAGGAGCGGATGATCCTCAATGCTCTTATTGTGGTCAACATATCTTGAACTGATTGTGGTTAATTGTGTAATATCGGATTATTTGGGTTGTTCTATTCTTCCTGGTGCTAACCGATAACTAAATTGTGATTCTTGTTATATAATGTGCATCTTCTTTTTTTTTATATGCAATCTGTTTGATTACTATTCCCCATTTGTTACGATTTTGGTATTGGCATAGACATGGTGTAACAGCTTAACATTCGCCCAGCAGCTTGTATTTGTTCTTAATAGGGTAGATTTCATGTTTGTTTTCAAACTGACTCATAATCAACTACATGGCAATGCAGGACAGATTCGTGGGGGCTGTTTGAAAGCCTGGGTTCCGGCTCCTCCCAGAAACGGGTAAATAGCAAGACAGTTATTCATTCTAATCATGCATAGAAAATAACCTGATGATGTGCTTTTGGGGAGAGAATTGTGGAAGTGTTTTTGTTGCTAACAGATGCCAGTGTGGACCAACATGATTCTGGCTATGATGGAGAAGTTCACCATCAGGTGTAGTTGTCCTATTACATACGTCACCATATAACACACTAGTGTTGGTGTGATGAGAAACCCTATACCTGCCTTACCTTCATACGTAGTTCTTATTTCAATAGTTGTGGAAAGGTAAATTCTGGATTTTATGATGAATGGTGATTGATTTTTAGGGTGATAGAGCCTGGCTTGAAGCTGATGGTGGAGCGTGTTGGAGACTCTCCCCATCTGGAGCCACTTCACACCAAGATGTCACAGCTGCCATGTGGATGTGGTCTGCATCACAGTCCTCCACACAGTCAGTGTCTCAAGCTTATAGCTCCAAATCCATCATCATATTTCTTGTTTTGTGTATTAATTGCACAATTTTTACCCTAAAATCAGTCACCAACAATGGGGTGTGACTTATACACGGGAGCGCCTTATTCAAGAGATTTTACATCAAATGTTATCTATATGGCCACATATTGAGACTCATCAATTACAGTTTATCATAGAGATTTTTTAGTTCATATAATATTGAGTTGATGTAATTTTTACTAGTCCCTGTGTGTACTTCCATAGATCTTAAAGATGGAATGGCTGAGGTGATGTACAGCCTGATACAGCAGCTGTCACACCATCTTGCATCCTTACCTCTGCCTCTCATCATCTTGCTCAAGAAACTTGAGGCGCAATCTGCCCTGCGACAACGATCACCCGCTCACCCAGTGGCACTATCAGTAAGTGCAGATAATGTCTATTTGTATGATGCTATCATGGGGAATCCTCGTATGTGAGACATGAAAAATGTCAAAAATCATTTGTTGACAGCTTCTGGCATTGGCTCTGAGGAATACTTTACTGAATCCAGAGCAGATTTCTGGCATCCTTGGAGTGGAGTCGCTGCATTCTGACCTCACTGACATGTTGATCATGATAGCAGAATGTATCACTGCTATCCTGACCCCACAGGGCAGTGCAGGTATTGCCCCTAATGTTCACTGATAACGTAAAAAAAAATCTGAAATTGTTTTGTCATAAATGAGTTTCCTTTCAAACGTGGTTTGTGTGTGGTAGGGAAGAGTAGCGCCGTTCCTCGTGCTGCGCGGCTCTTTATGAAGGCAAATCACAGCTGGGTGAAGAAACAGCTTCATGCTATCACAACCTACGTCAACAACCAGTGAGTCATTCATTGTCACAAACAACATCACAACCTACATCAACAACCAGTGAGTCATTCATTGTCACAAACAACATCACAACCTACATCAACAACCAGTGAGTCATTCATTGTCACAAACAACATCACAACCTACACCATCAACCTGTGAGTCATTCATCATCAAAACCTACAACAACAACTAGTATTTTCACAACCTACATCAACAATGAGTCATTTCATTATCACAGACTACATCAACCACCAGATTGGTTAACTGCCCGATAACAACGACTTGCGCTGTCTGATACATAACTCAAGTTAGTGTGGGTGAAGTGTGATGTATTGTATAATCAAAGATCGATCGTATCATTTCTCTTTGATCACTGAGCTGGTGAATCCCATTTAATCAGGAATAAGTCCATGTGTGAGAAGTACATAGAAAATGCTTGTTTTTTTGTTACAGGGAGTGTGATGGCAGTGAGAGGTACCCACTGGACGGGGGTATGACCGACCTGCTACTGGACACCCAAGTTGCTGCTGTTGTCATGCACCCCAATGGTAAGCTTCTATTGTCATACAGTCCCTTGGTAAGCTGCTGTTGTCATACAGTCCCTTGGTAAGCTACTGTTGTCATACAGTCCCTTGGTAAGCTGCTGTTGTCATACAGTCCCTTGGTAAGCTACTGTTGTCATACAGTCCCTTACTAAGCTGCTGTTGTCATACAGTCCCTTGGTAAGCTGCTGTTGTCATACAGTCCCTTACTAAGCTGATGTTGTCATACAGTCCCTTGGTAAGCTACTGTTGTCATACAGTCCCTTGGTAAGCTGCTGTTGTCATACAGTCCCTTGGTAAGCTGCTGTTGTCATGCAGCCCAATGGTAAGCTACTGTTGTCATACAGCCCAATGGTAAGCTGCTGTTGTCATACAGCCCAATGGTAAGCTACTGTTGTCATACAGTCCCTTGGTAAGCTGCTGTTGTCATACAGTCCCTTGGTAAGCTACTGTTGTCATACAGACAATGGTAAGCTACGATTGTCATACAGTTCCGGGTCTTATTTATCTTTAAATGTCCTAGCATTACAATATGTACTTCAATGATAACATACCCTCCTGTTATCTATATTGATACTCATCACCCTCTATGTGCATTCTTCACCCTATATCTGCCACACAGTGTATGACATTCACCAAATTTCGCTGTTGTGTGGTACACCATTTGACACTGATGATTTGCAGGTAGAAGATACCTAGAGAAGTTGAACAGCTTTGTAACAGAAAACGTGGGCTGGGTCGGAAAACTGCTTGATTTCCATCCCTTTTTCTCAAAACACCATCGCTCAAGTGTGATGTCATTTGGCAGCCATCCTCAGGAAAGCAATGTGTTCCATCCATTACAGATGTATTCCTTGCCGACAAACTCCAGTTTAACTCAGGTAACACAGCAGGAAAGCATAAATGTGAGTCGTTATTATGAGTCGCTGCACCTTGAAGTACAGGTGTATCATAACAACGCTGTGTCTTCATTCCTCTATCACATTCCTCACCTGCACAGTAACATTGTCCACCTGGTCATTGTTTACATGACCTTGACCTCTGTCTTTGTATGCTGACTGCAGCTTGGACAAGACAACTGTCAGTTCAACTGGCAGGATTTACTGGCCTGTGATTTAGGAATCTCTGAGGTTGGTCTGCGCATGCTCGTCAATAACAGGTATGAACTGCATGACATAGCTCACCTGGATAAGGAAGAGAGGAAACTTGTTCAGACCATCAGCAACAGATTCCATCTCGATCTGTCTCTGTGATTTCTTCTTGTCTTCTTCAAATGCTGTAATTTGATGACTGATTATTCCCAGATACAATCTCATCATCTCTAGCTGCATTCACACGCCATTTCTAGATACAATCACAACATGTCTAGCTAAATTCACATCATTTTCAGCTCTAACTAAATCATTTCTAGATAAAAGCACGTCATTTCTAGATACTTTTACATCTTTGCAGCTATTATCACATCATTGCCATGCATTTCTTCATATATTCCACTTGAGACCACACTCACATCATCTCCAGATACACTCACATCATCTCCAGATACTCACATCATCTCCAGATACACTCACATCATCTCCAGATACACTCGCATCATCTCCAGATACACTCACATCATCTCCAGATACATCATCTCCAGATACACTCACATCATCTCCAGCTCTTACCACATTATTTTCCACTTCAATGCAGTTATTGATTTAATTGTCGCACAAGTGTGAACGCATCTGCAAAGAAAACAATGCACTAGTCTGTATTGTACTTGTCTGTTTTAAGTACAGATGGTGTTTATTTAAGCTGTTTCTTGTATTGTTAGTGGGGTATTTGTCATGGAAAATAAATGCAAATCCTTTGTCTGGCGCTTCTGTGGTGTTCATTATGATACCACTTCATGTAGCATGATGAAGGGGATGAATGTGAAACGTTCTTCATCAAACGTGTACTCTTCCTCAAAAGAAGAAGTAAGTTATGCAGTGTTCACATAGTCTGCGTCCCAGACTCCAGGGGTTCCGTTACGCTTCTCGCCCTAGCGAGACTATTGAATATCAGTAACATATAAACAGGGCCCGCAGCCAAGGGGCTTAGGGGACTTGGACTAGTGTTCACATGCCCTCATTCGCTTTATCTTATTCCAGAGAGAATCGCCTTGCAGGCATCACCATGTATTCATTATGATCACAAATGTAGCAAGTCATGAAGTCATAGAGAGATAGATCTATAGATAGATATATATAGATATATATATATCCTATAGAGATAGATATCTATATATCTCTCTATATATATATATATATATATATATCTATCTATCTATAATCTATATATATATATATATCTATCTCTATATATATATATGGCTCATCAAGGTATCGTCTTGGATCACCAAGCGGCGGGTTGTAGTTGGCAAACTGGCCGTTCCAAAATTGCGTAAAGCAAATGGGGTATGTAGAGTTGAGTCTCACTCTCGTTATTTGGAGGTGTCCTAACTGTGATGGGGTGTCTCTAAAATCGCCTTAAAAGAGTTATTATATATATTAATAGATGATGACATTAAATGAGTGTCTATCATTCTCATCCATCGACGTCGTTTCGCGATGTTTCGTTTTATTTCATAGAGTTAATGGTGTGTGGTCAACTCGTCTCAGAGGCGGGCAAACTAGGTTCTGGTGTAAAGAGCACCCTACTTTCTGTTCAGCCCTCAAACGCACAGTTTGCCATGCGATAACTGCAATCGTGTCGACGAGATGGTCCCTCACAGAGCGCCCCTGCTAGCATGGTAAGCGGAGGTTCTTAGCTGCTTGGCAAACGCAACCGCACCTTCAAAAATGTTAAGTTTTCAGACTTTCAGTCGCTACGCGGCGCTGTGGTCTCAGAAAAAAGATCCTTACTTCGGCTGTCGCCATTTATGTTGTCGGACATTACCCTTCCTGCTTGTCGGTCTAATGTGTGCACAATGATGCCCACATCTTGAATGAGTGAAGATTTTATGAAATCTACATTATGTAACTAAAGCGGAAGAATACACATCGATAGCGAGGTAAATTCAGAGCGCGTTATGATTTACAGCTAACATTCGTGTGGTTCATGGTTTTAGGGGGGGCACCGTTATCGATGGAACGACATATAACTGAATAAAACAGATTTCCACAGTAGATCATGAATATTTCCAGTCAAATAATAACTGAATAAAACAGATTTAAAAACTTATCAACGTAATTCCATCATGGAAACTTTGCGGCACAAATTAGAAGATGTTATTACTTACGTCTGCGTTAATCGTAGTAATGTAATAACGAGATGATCCCTGATTGCCTTATATGGGGCTGAACAGTCTCTTTAATATCACGCACACTTTACAAGTCTTAAAACGAAGGTTTTCTCATGAATCATTTGCTTGCCAGCCGCTAATCTGGTTGCGTAGCGCTCATCGGAAAGTCACGGTATTATCCCTTCTCCCCGGAATCATGTTGAGGCGCGAAATTGTAACACCTGCCGAGCCGTGTCTACTGCGCTACAGTGTGGCTAACATCAAACAACGGCGAAGTCGGCGGAACTCTGATTACCGGAGTTAGGAAATCTCTGCAAGTCTCGCACTACAAATTATCGAAGCATAGCGTCGAAAAAAATATATCTCCGAGATCTCCTATAGTTGAATCCATCATGACAGGCAGCTGAGGCTGAATGGGGGATTAAGGGACTACCTCTCATATTTACCCATGGCAAGCCCAGCCCCAGGAATAAATTGACGCTGTTGTTGCATGGCAGATGAGAGGAACAGGGTGAGAACGGGGTCAGAGGTCACGGGTGAAATCAGTGTCGTTAATGAAGTTACTCTCACTAAACCATCAGGTGTTTCATTTTATTGGGTACGATTAAAAATAGAAAAAAAAATACCGAATGGCGAGTACTAATTGAACGATAACTGTATTAATATACAATTTTGCACGGACTCACTTTTTGTGTTCAATACCATAAAACAGGGTGATACTTTCTTCAACACGTAATGCTGTTTCTTGGTATTGTACCACAAAACAAGTTCAAACATAAGAGGGAGATAACGGCTATTTTTTAAAATCACACAACTTTCTGAACAATTCGGGGGCCCGACCAATCAGAAGACTCAAAAACCTTCAACATAAGCCGCAAAGCGCACATCCTCATACACCCCCCCCCCCCCACCCCACCGCCCGACAAATAGTCTTTTGTTGATGTTATGGTAGCGTCACCTTACGACGGGCGTGCTGTTCAAACATTGAAATACTCACCGCATAGCTAGTCGGAGTAAGCCCTCTTTTTGATACCACTTCGGAATCCCTTTCTTAAAGAACAAGTAGTTGTCGCAGTCTGTCACACTCTCCAGCTCCAACTCCGGTCTTATCAGGGGACCATCTAGCTCCGGTCGAACGGTAATATACTCAGACGTCTTGTAGGGCTAGGGAACATCCCAATAGGGCTCTGTGCTGGTGAAGTTTCGGCCTGGGCCCAGCCTATATCTTTTAAAACAAGCCCTGCCTCCTATATCGCTAACTCGCTCAGGATGCTGCAGGAACTATGCAATGGCGATAAAGTACATCTCTCTACTACAGTTATAGAGATATGTACCTTCGCTTACTTCTTGCTGATGGTCTACATCAAGAGGGTAGGAGACATACCTGTATATATTATGGAAGACTATTGGTATGGCTGTTATGTGTGGGCGGCTCAATTGCGGCTTTGTATTACATAGGTTGTGGGCTATTACCCGGCCCGGTCACATGACAATGGTCCAAAGTACTGAATTAAGTTGTTATACAGCTGTGACCGTCGGGGATTCGACGATGGCTTGCGAGAGGTGTAGCGACTAATTGATACGGCGAACTGTAGATGTAACTGCAACTGTGATGTTGAGATGTTCGAAGTTGTAGATGTGTACGATATATATTTCCAAGTCTGATATATGAGGTTTGTCGTTGTATTTATAGGGCAAAATGTGGGCTGGACATAAGTGGCGCATTCTGATTGGATGTCCACTGGCATCTGCCAGCACTGGACATTGCCACAATGACTAACTAAACATGAAAGGGATTAAGGTTGAATATTGATAAGGTTTAAAGTTGAGATCAAAGGGCCTGGTGTTAATTACCTGTAATTCTGATACGTTTCGGGAGTTAAAGGAGTTTGAAGTTGATAGATTGGAATGTTAATTGTGTGAGGGCTATGGCTAGATCGAAATAAGTTCCGTTTGTTTCAAAGGGATTAGTGTATATGACGTGAATTTAGAGGTCCGGAGAGTCTTGTGAAATGTATGAGGGTCTGGCAGTTATTGAGGGCTGTGATACAGCCATCAACGGTCAGCTGCATAAATGACAATGGATTGTCAATTGGTGTTTGCATTGGTTGTCTTGAATCATCCTCATATTCTTGGGCTTCGACAAAACTGCTTTAACCTTCGACTTGTTCTGTGGGGCCATCGGTAGGTTTTCAGCAGCTCGGGTCCAGCTTAACTGGGTGTCAACACTATCTTATTTCAGCACTTTGTTTCATAGTTGTTTTTATTCAATTTTTGCAGCCTTTGTGTACTGGGTATAAGCATGAATATAATTGCAAGCATGATCTCTATTCTTCTCATCGACGATTACGTATATGTTTTGCGATTCATTGGGTAGTGGATAAATTTGATCAACCAAACCTCTTTCCGAACTTGTTTTGCTCTATCAAATGTTGGCGAGATTTTGTCTTTGCTCGGGAGTGTCATCTGTTTGTGACCCAAGAAGATGTCGTGACTCATTGGATCCGTCTTGTTTGATTTTATGCTGATCCAACTTTTATGTCAGCAGAAGATTTTATCCTTGTAGCCTTAGGACTCTTCTACAAATTTGTCTTGGACTTGTGGTCTTGTCTGTTATGTTATGTCCAAATAACTATATTGAGAAACACACACACGAGGACGACACCATGTAGACCGGAACAGAACTGTCTTTATTCTTAACCACCATCCAACACATGAAGTGGACGTTATGATTTTTAGTGAGGGCTTCATAATGCAACATCCCCCTTCTTTTAAGAAATCATCAATGACAGACATTATGTTAGTTGCTTGTCTGCAGTCACAAACAAAAAGGTAGCAGTCTGCCTGTTACAATAAAATGACATACAATTTAAGTCTAGTCCCAAGTTGACATTCATACAAAACAATACTATCTGGTTCTGCTACAATATGAATATGTATTTAGATTAAATATCTTCTATGAGACGATGATGTGGAGGCATGACATTTCGCTTGGGACGTGGTGTAGGTATTGTAGTATTTCCACTTTTCTGTATCGCAGGTGAGAGACTGTTGCGTTGTGATTCACTTTACTAGTAGGTGTGGAGATGGGATCAGGTACGGGGCTATCCTGTGTTGGCTGTAGAGTAGGTGGGGCAACTATGGGTGCAGCTGGTGGTGACGGAGTTGGGCTTGTGTAAGTGTCAGTGGCTATGGGTCGAGGTCGTAGCAATATTCTGTTGCGTTTTAGAGGGCGACCTGTCGTGCGGCATAGCACTGTATAGGAACGTGGTTCGGGGCCAATTCCAATAACCTTACCGGGGAGCCAGTTTTTACGTGCCACATCCTGGTAGTAAACGGGCTGGTTGATGTCAAGCTCATCAAGGGTTTTGCTCTGGCTGTTGTAACGCATTTCAGATTTCTGATGGGCTAGCTGTCTAGCTGCAGTTATGTCATGGGCGTTGCCTTGATGGTAGACTGGTAGAGGTTGAAGTTAATTTTCCTTTGGAAAATGAGTTCAGCTGGTGAGGGGATTTTAGGGCCTAAAGGGGTTGTTCGATACACAAGAATAGCTTTGTCGGTTTCCTCAGGTGACTTCTTAATGAGGGCTTTCATGCTCCGGACCATGCGTTCAATAAAACCGTGTGAACGAGGATGGTGAGGGGAGCTGGTGACATGAGCTATTCCATAGTTGTTTGTCATTGCCTGGTAAGCACTGCCAATAAACTGTGGACCGTTGTCCGAGATGATGGTGTCTGGACAACCAAACATTGAAAATACATGACTGGTAATATCAGCTACGTGACGGCTGGAAGTGTCACGTCCAAGGCATTCAACAATCGGGTATTTCGAGTGGTAGTCTGCTATGATGAGATAGTTCTCATCATTCAGTGTGAAGAGATCTGAGCCAATTGTATGCCAGGGATATGGTGGAACGGTTGTAATAACGGGTTCCATTGGCTCTTTACTCTGCGATGCCTGGTGCTTTTGACAAATGGCGCATTGTGATATTATGCCCTCGATGTCAGAGTTTATCCCGGGCCAGTACACGCTACCTCTAGCGCGCATCTGACAGCGGATAATCCCTTGGTGACCAGTGTGGATGTCAGTTAGATATTGGTCATGGAGGATCTCTGGGATCAGCAGTTGACTTCCCTTCAGAATGAGACCATTTTCAATGCTTAGTTCGTCTCGGAAAGGCCAATAAGGATGAATGCTGTGGTGGACGTCTCTTTGGCGTCCGGGAAATCCTTGGATAATGTATTTTGACAGGCGATTGAGTGTCTCGTCATTTGTTATTGCTTCACGAAGCTCATAGAGTCGTCTGTTGCTGAATTGAACGAAGCATACCTTAATATTCAGTTCAATGTGCTCATCAGCACTAGACTTTGGGAGTCGAGAAAGGCTGTCCGCTAGAATCATCTCTTTGCCAGGTCTGTATTTTATCTCGTAGTCATAGCGTTGCAACCTCAACAGCATACGCTGCAGACGGGCTGGGGCAGATGTGAGTGCTTTGGCTGAGATCATCTCCAGTGGACGGTGATCTGACTCGATGGTAAATGGTTTGCCGTACAAATATGTGTGAAAGCGTTCTGCTCCAAATACACATGCAAGTAGCTCTCTTTCTATGTTTGCGTACCGCTTTTCGGTGTCAGACAAACTTTTTGAGGCAAACGAGATTGGGTGACCATCTTGAATGAGTGCGGCGCCGAGGGCTTCTTGACTCGCATCAACTTGCAATACAGCTGGCTTGGTTGGATCAAAGTATGAGAGCAATCCAGCTCTACTAATGAGCTGCTTGAGTTGGCTGAAAACTGCTTGATGCTCTGGATGCCACTGGAATTCAGAGTCCTTCTGTAGTAGCTGTCTCAATGGTCCTGTAACGTTACTCAGCTTAGGGATATACGGAGCAAGGTATGTGACCATTCCAAGGAATGACTGGAGTTCTGAGACGTTTGCTGGGGGCTTGCTGCTGGGTTTGATTCCGACATGATTTGGCGGGCGATAAACTGCACACTGTCACTGACGCGATGCAATTATTTACCACAACGTCCAACACGATCACTAGACCTGATATTGTCACATGTAGAAGCTTACTTGCGATTTGCACTTTGCGCTCGTTTTGTTGCTCGACATTCCAACACCACAGTCACACAATCCGTCGCCGACCATGTGCGTTTGAGCGGGGTCGTTGAGCCTTGAGGAGGTGAATTGCTCGGTTCACTGAAATCCGGTGTCACTGACCTCAAGACGACAGTCGTTTCCACTGCTGACTAGCGGAAGATAAAAACACTGTTTTTAATCACTATGGGTCGTTTTAGATCTCACTTGCTGCCACCATGTTATGTTATGTCCAAATAACTATATTGAGAAACACACACACGAGGACGACACCATGTAGACCGGAACAGAACTGTCTTTATTCTTAACCACCATCCAACACATGAAGTGGACGTTATGATTTTTAGTGAGGGCTTCATAATGCAACATTGTCAGCTAAAAAGATGAAAAATCCCAGGCACCAAGGTCAATTGATTCAACGAGCGCGTTCGGCAGTGTTCGATTTCGCCTGACTGTAGGCAAAGAAACTCCACTTCTTAGAGCTCCGCGCTATTTACTACTTTCGATCTCTCACATCCGAGCTGTAGAGGCGAAGCGCCACCAGTGATATTTCGGAGTTTCCGAAGTCAAAACGACAGATGAACTCGCTAAAAACTTACCAAAGCCCTCCAAGCAAAAAAATTTGTGACAAAATGCAAGATAATATCACAAAATGACACTAGGACTGTTTCTATTACTACAGTTTTGTTTACTAATATACGGTACAGCATGAAACTTTGTTCAAAAACTCAACATGGCCCACTCCCACAATGCAACATAATTGCGTTAATTCTCGTTCATGTTTTCGATTCGCGCGGTAGCCATGTTGGACAACAATTTTAAAATTGTGTTGGATTTCGTTGATTCTGCTGATCAAGGAGTATGACTGTTGTTGGACTCTAGGCAAGATTGATGGTAAGACATTTATGGATATGAAAATCTATGTTTTTCAAACTGTCCCATGTCTGCATTGCGAGAAGGAGCAAATTTGCTTATAACGCTCAAGATTCTACCATACGGACCCTCGCCCCCAAGGTGGCATCAGATCATCAAAACACCGGGGGCGAGTTGACTGGTGCTATTATTTTACATGTCACTGTCGCTCGGTGAACGCGCTCGTTGAATGAATAAATTTTGGCGCCTGTGCGAAAAATGGGTTTGCCATCTTAGCGACGGATGTGCCACGTGATGACAAGTAAACAGAAGAGAAAAAGATCATGAGGTTGACACGTTATGATTACCTTGCACCACCACACAGGCTATTTAACGAGATGGAATACCTTTTCATTACGGTGAGGTTTCTTCGTCACGATAGGCATCAGGGTGGGGGTCACGGCAGGGATTGTGGTGTGGTAACGGCCACACAAAATTATAATTGACCTTTTCAATGATTTAATTATGGAAAGGCATTGTATCCTAAAAGGCTCATCACAATATCAGCACCCATGAGTGACAGAAAAGAAGGACAGCAGTTGGTGAAAGTATTTTAATGGTAAACAAAACCTAATCAAAACAGCAATTTTGACATGAGTATGTATACCAGGCAAATGGCAGAGCATTTAATGGATATTCTATGTGTCATACAAAAGCCAATAAGCTCAGTGGAGGGTATTCATAAGCATCAGAGAACGAGTACTACAAAACTGCTTGGAATGATTCATGACATAAAACTTATAAAGATGTTGTGCCTAAGACAAACACAGTGCACTCTGTACATGACGACATACGAATAATTCAATTTGCCAACACCAGACATGCATTTCAAACAAAAATGAGAACTATTATGCCAGATCATAAATCCTTAAGTACCCGTTGGTAAAATGAAGCCATCAAAACAACGGACGGTAGTCAATCATTTGGCAACAAGATTAAAGCAGGCTATGTCACTCTCCCCACCCCCTCTACATAACACCTGCTTCTTAACAAGCAAATACTGTTTTCAGGGGAATGGCAGAATACAGCAATTTGTCGTGACGAAACGTACCATACAATACAAGCGGGCATGCACTGTGTTGCTATACCAATATATCCCGTCATCGTTAACCCTGTGATTAAGCTATCACCCGTCACCTAAAACGACATGTTGGATATCATAAGGTTTTTGATCCTTCAACCTTGATTTAGAAAAGCATTCACCAAAGAAATGGGTGCACAGACGCCACACCCATCCTCTGACCGTTGTTCCAACATTTAAGCTGGGTAGTTCACGTCATTAACACTGCTCCCGAATAAATAAGACACGAGTTGGAATAGAAGGCGACACACCCACACAAACATGTAGAAAATATACACTTTTGAAATATACTCCACATAAGAAAAATCCAAATAAATTATCCACCTCATTACTGTTTCACCAGCACAGGAAACCTCACTTGAAGACAGAATTCACCCCAAAATATGTGTAACCTTTTTGAAAACATTAACTTATAACTAACATAAATCAAACTACAGAGGTATTTTAAGATATCAATCCTGAAGCTGACAGTTGTGGTGGTGAGAATGCACATGTTTAGATACACAAGCACAAACAGCATCTGAATCCACCCAGACTTCAGATTCAAAGCCGATCTGTTACTCTCCACACCCAACAAAAGATCTATACACACCAACCAACAAGGGAAAAGATAGGCAAGGCAGCATTTGGCCTGAAGGAGATCTAACAAAATTTAATTATTTCCTATTTTTGACAAACACAAAATCATCACAACCATAGTAAATCTCTGGCTTGGACGCGTGAATATCTGCATGGACCTTATACCCTTTGCTTTCCATGAATTGCACCATTTCTTGTTTACTCTTCTGATGTGAATATTCTACAGTAAACACAGATATATCCAGTTGATCGAATGGGATGGTTTTCAGGATGGGTATTTCCAGGCCCTCGACATCCAGGGAGAAGTAGTCTATATGTGTCCTGTTCAGAGCCAGCATGATAGACAGAAGTGGGAAGCAGTATGAGTCGTGTACAGCAGGGTCGTTAGCTGCAAAATCCGTCTCCAGGCGACCTTGTCCCATTGCATGCTCCTTGAACGGCACCTAACAAATACATATAAATATATGTTAGTACAGTATATATAAATGGTTTGACCTGATCCCAATTTTAACCAAAACAACGGGGTGAATTTGCATCATTGCCTTGTATGGTGTCATCCATTTTTCGTTGTCGCATATGAAAAACGGTTTACGGTTTAGCTTTTGTTGTTTGTTTTGGGTTTAACGAAAAGACCCAGCTATCTTCTATGCAAACAGAAAACTGTTTCTGTATGAATAAGAAAATAGCTGCGGTTGTGTCAATGCTAACTCGTATTACCTATATTCAAATAGCAGCTCGGCATCGGGCGGATGCCGAGCGCCTGTAATAGTCATTATAGTCATGCACAATATTTGCATTTTGCGGTCAAAGCCTGCGGCGCACAATTAAGACAAATATGCGTCGCGCCTATCTGGTTTCAATTGCTGGCCACGTGTTCGCTGCGACGCAAGATACACAGATATTCTAGACGCGTATCTAGAGTCAAATCGGTGACCCCAGCTGTGTTTATTTCCCGTGTAAGGTTCGATTATTCCCCGGTGCCATTGAGCTGTCTATCCCATTACAGACGAACTCAGATCGGATGCAGCTGGCAACAAGGCGCCCATAAGTTGCTGTTTTTGCCACTCGAAGTTTTGTAGCAACTTCGTTAACGCAACCTTTGTACTCCAGGGACTAGCAGATGCTACGATTCATACGCGACGGTGATGCGGCGCAGAATATTGCGAAGCGGACATCTCGTGTAACTACTATGCGGCATTAACGTTGAACCCGTGGCCGATCGTTTTCGTAGTGAGTTAACCCGCGTCTACGAAAATTAAATGCAATTGGGGATCGACATTTCGGTGGATTCACAAGAAGTCAAAAAGAAGCTTTATTCTAACAACCCTGCACCCTATCCCCTCAAAGTCAAACACCACCCGATTCGACCCCCAGCCCTTTGCGCCCCCTCCCCACACCTAACTCAACCGTACGTCTGAATCTATAAATGACCATTTAGCGTCTATTACAAAGCAGAACCAGCAACGATGCAGTTTTGAGAATTGTTTGTCTACGATGTGACAGCAACTACGACAGAGCAAATAATGAATGCCCTTCGCTTGAAACAAAGCACTCACACCAGTGTTGACTAAAACACGAAAGACAAATGCAGTCATTGATTTCACACACTGACACTTGACAGGTCAGGTAAGCAGGTCAAGGTGATTATCAACAGCCAATCACGGCCAAGGCACCTTTTCAAAATAATCCTCTATTATGATATCAATAAAGCGGGTGGGTGGGGGGGGGGGGGGGGTCAGGTTGGTTCAGTAAGTGAGTGAGGATAGGGTTTAACGGCACACCAACACTCATGTGTTATATGGCGCCTAGAAAGATTAATAGATAAGTTTGACCTGATTACGCAGCCGCCTTCTAAGATAAATGGAAAAAAAGAGGGACATACAAGTGGATGATGTTGAAAAAGATAAAAATGCAAATAGTATCCAAGGGCAAGGCACCACCAGCCGATTGACTGGACCAGGCCATTCCAGCCTCTCGTCTAGGCGAAATCAGGGCCAGAGTAGTGTGTTGCAGATACGGCCGTCAAAAGGACTTGGATCCCATTGTTCACCGGCACGAGTCGCAACCCACGGCCAACAGGTTGCCCCCTATTAGTCGCCTCTTACAACATGCTGGAGGATACAGTGGGCCTATTCTACCCCCGGACCCACAGGGTGCAGGTTGGTTCAACAGACGTCATAAATTTGAGTTTCAGAATGACTCTCCATGGCAGGGCCGACAAGACACAAAACAAGAAAAATAGGCCCATGGGACATTGGGGAACTTGGCGAACTGAATCAGGAAATCTGAAAATTTCAGAATCAGCCCATAATTGACCGAGCTCTCGTGGATTTTACATTTCGGCGCAATATAACCAATTGTCATGACCATCGCATGTATATAGATGATTTTATAAGCAATCAAATTCATTAAAGAAGTCCTGCTGTCCAGGGTCATGATATATTGACGATGTTTTTCTGAATCGAGGAAAAGCTTAGTTTATTTAATAGTACTGCGGCGTACTTAGCTCCGGTCGTAACGGTAACATGAATTTATACGCAGACGTCTTGTAGGGCTACGGCGTACTATACTTGAGGCGAGCAGAGAACAGAGGTGTCCTTTGTTCAGGGTGATAACTCGGCCGTTGTTAACAAACCAAAGAAGAGCCATCAGAAATGACACCCGATGTACTTCAAGCTTACTTTGTGAGAAAACTGTTGAGTATTTAGAGCAGACAATTTTAGTTCTAATTTCAGAATTGAACAGGCTTCCTTCGAGTGTAAACCTATTTACGATACGACCATTCACGACGGACAAACAAAGTGTTAACTTCAGATTTCAGCCCCGTTTTAACTTTGATTCATTCAGAACCGGAAGTGAGGCAACCAATATCAATAAAATTTGCGGATTAGATTTCCGCTGTTTATCTTTATGTCAACATCTTTTATGACTGATATTTACTATTTTGTTAGCAATCGAAAATTTGACAAAAATTGACTAGGTGAAATTTGCTTTTTCAACTCAACGCATTTTGAAAAAGACAAATTTATTGATAGCATATGTCAATTATGAAAGTTTGGTAATTTTATCAGCTTTCAGAAAGTGTTATTTTTTTAAGATCGACTAAAGAAAGATGTACAACACACGCAAGGATATGCAGTACAGTCAATAATTGTGAACATATTGCGAAATAAGAAAATTTTAAGAGATTTTTTTAACGATGTATTATTTACAATTATAGTGATTTAAAACTAAGCTTACAATTACATGGAACTTTCAGACTATGTCAACTGTTTTAAAATGGAATTCTAAAGCATGGATGTATTGAGCATTCAACTTGTCATTTTTTGAAAACTTTGATGCTTTCGTGACCGGAAGTGACCTCATTGATATTTATGAAATCCAAGTATCTGACTTAAGCATCATGTGATTCAATTTTTATTACCACCAGACATGAATTGAGTTTTATAGGCGCTCAAAATATTCATGAAACTTATTTGGACCGATACCACGATTTTTCGACCTTAGGTTTTTGGGAAAACTGTTGGTTCAATGGCCACATATGTAATAAGGATGAGCTACACAAAGACGTAAGTTATGTAACAATCTGACCATTATTAACAGAGTTATTCGAGATACTAGTTTTTCACTTATTCGATGACCTTGACCTTAGTTTCAAATTGAGGTCTAAACAAAACCTCTCGGTTCTGCGCATTATTGACGCCCAAAAAAACTGCGACCTGTATAGCGGATATAAAAAATGCTTGCAAACATAGCCACAAACGCGACTGACCAACATAACTTGGCGAATGAATTTGCCGAGTTAATAAGGGAGATACACATGCAGTCGAGTCTTACATGTGACATCGTGAAAAGGGAGGGGCATGTCTTTGTGAAAATCAAGCTAGCGATAAACTGCATCAATGAAAACACAGTTTACATCAAATTATGCAAGGCAAACTTACGATAGCCGGGTGAGGCTCTGGACTGAGACAGGCATTGATGCTGAAACATTTACGGTTCTTGCCTCGGATCTGTAAATAATAAGAGGGGTCCATTTCAATGAGAAGTCCATTCCAGCCTCTTTTCTGCTCCAACCAATTGGTATTTGACGAGCGCTCTCCATCGAGAGCACCGCATTCAACAAAGAAACCCTTGTCCTGAAAACAGACAACCCAATCAATTAAAGAGATGATTCGGGGTGACCTCTCATGGCACATATGTAAATAGAAACATATCTCAATCAATCAGAGTTTTGTTAGTGTAATATGAATTGAACCTGTTTTTTTGTGCGAGTCTGTCACATTGTTTTCTAAGTCTGTATACTTTGAGGCTAGATTTACTTGGCTTGTGTACAGCTGCATGCGTTAGCGTTACCCATATTCTTTGTTGTCAGGTGAAGATTATTTAAATTAAGTTGTATGCTTTAGGTGGCTTGAGTTTTCACGTGTTTGTGATTTCATGTGACCTCAATATGCAAATGAGGAGGTAGAATTGAATGTCTAACAAGAGACTTACATGGGTATAGTTGAAGTTTTGGAAGATACATAGTTTGGTGAAGATTCTACCTCCTCAATTTAGCATGAGAGAATCAAAAGCCCAGCCTGACAACCCTCCCAGTTTGCACTCATCTTCACATGACCACTCTTTATATAATGAACGTTTGACCCATTCACCAGATCACACCTCGGTTCACGATGTCAGGCTTCCGAGGGCCGAGATCAAAAGCTACCCGTTGCCATGCTTCAAAGCCCCAATGTTGTTGTTGATTTTGTTTCAAAACTTAACGCTGTTTGGTTTCTTTTGGCCATGTACAGTGATCCAAAGGCCAATATCTAACCAAGCAACTTATATATCGATCTATCCGCCAGGCGCTCGAAAGTCTGATATCGGGAACCGAGCGCCTTTACCCCAGATTACATGTGCAATTTGACTTCTAAAAAGAAATGACATAACCTGTTACTGACATGATCAACAACAAATGGAAATCCAAACCTTATTTAGTAGTTTGTTCACGGCTTTTGCCTGTTCTGTTTGGAAGATATGCATGCTGAATTTGCTGAGGAACGGGCGAGGCCAGTCAATAAAATAGTCCCGGATGACTTGCACAAGCTGTTTGTCGTTGGCGTCTACTTTGGCAGCAACCATTTCCTCCACCACTCGCTGAACCTGCGGTTCCACCGTCAATATATCTTCTGCTTTGCGCCGGACACAGTTAGAACAGTTCAGGTGGCGTGTTGTCACACGTGTTTCGGAGAAATACGGCTTGAATTCATGTACTCCCCATTGAGAACTGATCCTGTACACTACTCCGATCACACATATGCCTATTACGACAGCAGCAAGAATTTTGGTGGTATTCGCCGACGCCATGTTCAGGACTGGCCTTTGTAACTGTATACACACATAACTTCAACGTTATTCTCGTATGCCTAAGTTTTCCATTAAACGTTATGCAGTTTGAAAACGACAGAGAATTTCACCGGGTGAAAACAGCATATCACATCAGCATCAAATGAGAACTTTAAATCGGAAAGTCTATTGAAAATCAGGCATGTTGAACGCTAGCCCCACAAGACGTCTGAGTATATTTATATCATCGTTCGACCGGAGCTAGTCGGACGCCAACAGCGGCATTAGAATTAGGACGAGATTGACAGCGGACTTAAATCGCACTCGGGTTACCAATAAGGTACCAAATCGATATTATTATTCAATATGCTTAAATATCGACATGATTAATAATGATTATAAGACATTTAGAAGAAATCAACAACCTTGAGCTGGTACATGGTGTACCAACATACAGACAACTGAGACAAGCGCTCACAACCAGTTATATCCCAAAAAGGTTTCGCCGAACGTGCTCAGACAAATGTGGGTAGTACGTCATGCCTTGTCAAATCGTCAACCAGGCGTGACGCAGGGAACCAATCACAGAGCAGTTATTGGCGTCATTCTGACCACGTGGAAAGACGGGGTTCCTTAAAAGGAACAACTATGACATCATATCGAGCATAAACTAGTTCCTTATAAAAACGACTATTATTCGAGATACACACACACTAGGCAAAGAAACTCCGCCTATGACAGCGCCGCGTAATTAACTACTTTCGATCTCTCACATCCGCGCTGTAGGTAGGATCAGATCATCAAAACACCAGGGGCGAGTGCCTTGCCTACACACACTCACTCAAATCGATGCCTTTCGATAGAATGGTGAAGTTGTAAGCTGAGCGAAGGCTGGTCTAATTGTCCACCTGGTGATTGACAGGTGGTTTTGTGCGCCTACACCTGTGTTTACTGAGCCCTTTAAAGTTCCACGCACCAGCCCGTGAGGGTCAATACGCTTACGAGGCTTTAATGCTCGTAAAACAGCTCAAAGTCGTATACAAATCCCAAAGTGGGACCAAACCTGAGGACTGTATGAACGGCTGATATTCAGTCCAACCCTATATCACGCAATAGTGAAATGCATTTGGGTTTTGACCCCCACACAGTGACCCAATTGCAAGAATGGTCGCCACTGGACAACAGCTGGGTAGTTACCGCCAGGTTTATGTTTTTTTTAAGTAGTCAATCATAGCGCAACAGCCGACATGGTGGCATTCATTAGGGACACTCATGTGATATTGTTAACGATTGCCAGTGGTTGGGTGTACGTACGAGATAGGTGTTTTTTAATCAACAGTCAATCATATGAATGAGCATCATGGGTAGACGAAAACTCACCCCTTTTAGAGGAAGAGTATCTACCCCCATCCCTCCACCGGGCCCAGTGGAAAATCAATAGCGCTCGGCGCTGTGGCTAGATTTAAAGACCATGTGTCTGTTTAGCAATGATCCAGAATTTGACCACAGAATTATAATTACCATCGATGCTAGATTAAAAACCATCGGTAGTTTTAAACAACCTCAGCGTCTTCAAATCTATCAACGACGTTAAATCTGGCACCTTCGTTCAAATCACACGTTTCTCCAACCTGTTCAGACGGGTCCCGGCACTGCGGGCGTTGACATGTGACAATCAGCCACGGCCTTGCTTGACCAGAACGAGATAATCCACGTTACGGTCTGGAGTCCCAGCCGACAAGCTCAAATGAGAGCTGCGCGCAAAACTCCAGCCCCACAGGCGCTTAGGCTAGACCATTATGATCCTACCACAAAGCCCGAATGTAATTGCAATATAAAGACGACCACCCCCCTCTCTCTCAATATATATATATATATATATATATATATATATATATATATATATATATATATATATATATATATATATATATATATATAGATATATATATATAAATTATATATATATATATATATATATATATATATATATATATATATATATATATATATATATATATATATATATGTATATATATATTGTTGGTAAGAGAGAGATACAGCGCTCAGAAGCTTGATGTTTGGGACCGAGCGCCTAGCTCCAGCCCAAGCGTAAGTGGCTTACTGCATTGCATACATCTACGTCAAACCACAGGCACTTGAGTCATCCTCTCTGACTTGTGATATATATATATACATATATATATAGATACATTATATATCAATATATACAGGGATGCCAACAGGATTTTGTAAAAAAAGAGGAAAATTTGCCCGGGGCCATGGGGCCGCAAAGGCCCCCTGCGGATTAATGGATCCCAATGGACCCTGGCGGCCACGTAATCCACGGATTCGCAGAAAATTGGCATCCCTGTATAGATTGTATAGGTTTTGTTGCCCAATGTTGATAGAAGATAGTGACCTACGAACAGAACAGGTACTTTAAACACTGAAAGTTTATGAACAAACAGAGGGACAACATACAAACAAATGGGTCACAGTGGTATTGTAATCCTATCAGTGGCATAGGCCATTCATAAAGGTGGGTGGTGTGGTATGTAGGTCAAGGTTACCACAAGTTAAGGTAGGTGTATTAGGTGGTTTTATTGTTAAGATCGGGAGCTCTAGTTGAGGGGATACAAAATATATATAAATTATAATACAATAGTAAATATGTTGGTTTTGGAAGTTTATTACTAAGGATATTTCAAGTTGTTGGCTAGGTTGTAAATGAATGCTGTGAATTTTATGGAACAGCCTGTATTGGAGATAAAAACAAGAATAACAAACAAGGAGATAAGATGTTCTCATTCAACCTTTACTCGGTGTGAAGGCCAATATGTTAATTGAACTTCTCACAATTGAAATAAGAATAAAACTCAGATCTAGACTCAAGGCAGAGGCTAAGCGATAGGAACAGAGAGCCATAGCAATCTTGACACGGGGTTCAAAGAAATGTCATTGATGACTTATCCATTTACCCTGACTGATGATTAATCCATTAATCCTGACTGATGACGCATCCATGCGGTAAAATATAACCCAAGTCAGTGTCTAATTAACTTAATAGATTTTATTATTATTATATTCTATTTTCACAGGAATATTGCATCCCAGACATATCTTCTATGAAAGATGTGAAACAGTGATTCAGTTAATAACGACCCTCGTCAGATATGGAACGTCACGTTTTGCTGTCTTAATCTTATTGCTTGAAAGCCCAGCAATCCAACCATGGGAACCGAGCGCTATGACATACATAAAAAAAACTCACAATAAACCCACATAAAACCATGTGCAGTTGTACAAACCTGGCTTGGAGACAAAACCATGCAATTAACAAACATTTATCAGTCATCATATCCTTCATGATATCGAAGTCGGTCAACACGACTGTCTTGCCGTGAACGCGATGCATTGCGAGGTTACTCGCGCAGGATGAGCTACCGAGCCCAGCCCCAAACGGATATTGAGCGGCTGGTAGCTCTGCATCTATGATCTAGAAGTAACCAAACGCGATCTGAATCACATTTTCACTTTCTACATATGTTTCCAAATGAATGAACGATCGGGATTCACCTAGTCAGACGAGCCGACGTTCTGTACATCCACGGAAAGGGTCCACCACTCGACATACAATGGCCGACTACCCGCCTGCTTATGGTTGGCCGTGGTGGACATAACGTTCAACTGTTGTGCGCAATTAAATGTGTAGTTGCGCGCAATTTAATCAGCCAATCAGAGAGCACCTTTTAATTGCGCGCAATTTAATTCGACCGATCCCAGCACAGGAATTATTTGCGCGAAACTAAATCAGCCAATCACAGAACAGGAATTAGTTGCGCGCAACTAAATCAGCCAATCACAGAACGGAAATTAGTGCGCGCAACTAAATCAGCCAATCAGGGTTTTTTCGCCCAATTATAACTCACTTGCTGTCATTATTCTTGTCGGTTTGTCAGATAAACCACCAATCAGAATCGCCGACTTTTTACCAGATCGGCAACGCTACGACTAGTGGTACCTCAGGGGGAAGCGGGGCTCTCACCATGTAGAGGTTAGTGGGGATGTGCCGCCAATTTGGGTCGTTTTTTTTTTGCATTTTGGTATACAAATGGGTCGTTATTTCTTGAAGCCAGGTACAGCAATGATGCTCAATATTGGGTGTTTGCTAAAGTCCCCTGGGTCAATGGTGGCCAGCCCTATTTGGTTGCGCTGTTTCAAAGACAAGTTTTATGGCATGATAGGCAAACAGAAAGGTCAGGTCCGTACATTCTCCTTCCACTGTTTCCTGCAATATCGTCTACCTCATGGGTCGGACGTCCTGCAGTCACAAATCTGTTTATTTAGTGGCCGCTATTTAATTATCTGCCTTGCCGTTATGAACCAGAGCATCGTTGGGACTGACCACGGTATCAGCAACGTTTTTTGTTGTGTTTTTTTTGCAGTTGTGAAGCTTAATAAACGTACTTTTTCATTCTGAATCGTTAGTTTGGTATATGGATGGGTCACTAGTAGCTCCTCGATGGGGTCTAGGTATGATTTGGGATCATTAATTTTGGTATATGTATGTTTTGTCCTTTTTTAGAGGATTTGGTATGTTCCCTTTTCTCACTTTGGCTTGGTATAGATATGATCCGGTTTTTGTTACCCATGGCGGCTCACCCCTACACCTTTCCAAGGAGAGAACCCCCCCCCCTCCCCCCCCCCACCCCGGGAGTGGTACATCAATTTAATTTCCCTCTCTTAGAGACTATCATTTGCACTGTATCATAACGGAGAGTGTTGCTTATCACATCTAGCTACGGGAGCTTCTTTGTAGCGTGTATCATGGCAAGTCGTCGCGAGATACACGGTCTATCATGTACGTTTCAAGTTGTGTTGTCCAAGTGTGCACCCCCAAAAAATCATCAAATGCTCTGTTTTTTTTAACTCAGCAGTGCGTTGCCAGGCTTAGCGGGAAGAAGACAACCGGAATGGGTCGTCACATTAACATATTCAAATCACACATATCGACATATTTACATGAGCATCGACTGCGCGCTTCGTAACGGGTTTAGGGATATACATGGGTGGTTAATAAATTGTTTAAAAAATGCATATGTTGTTCATTGGACAGAGCTGTGATTGGCTGATTTGGTTGCGCGCAACTAATTCCTGTGCTGTGATTGGCTGATTAAGTTGCGCGCAACTAATTCCAACGCTGTGATTGGCTGATTCAGTTGCGCGCAACTAATTCCTGTTCTGTGATTGGCTTATTTAGTTGCGCGCAACTTATTCCTGTGCTGTGATTGACTGATTAAGTTGCACGAAACTAATTCCAACGCTGTGATTGGCAGATTTAGTTGCGCGCAACTACACATTTGATTGCGCGCAACAGTTGAACGTTATGTCCACCACGGCCAAACATATCTGTCCACGTTTCTGCGAAGAGCTTGCCAATTAAGTAACAGTTCGAGCAGAATGTCAAGGTTGCATCGCCACGCCCCGACCAGCCTCGCGTGTGGTCAAGAAGCACGGTTGAGAGAGAGAGAGAGAGAGAGAGAGAGAGAGAGAGAGAGAGAGAGAGAGAGAGAGAGAGAGAGAGAGAGAGAGAGAGAGAGAGAGCATATTCAATGAATATTGAAATAGCTTCTATTGCACAGAAATTATCGAACATATATATATATATATATATATATATATATATATATATATATATATATATATATATATATATATATATATATATATATATATATATATATATATACATACATATAACTAGCATATCATGGTGAAGTACCACTTTAAGGTAAAACGCACCCACCTAGTCGAAGACCCAGTTACGGGCCTGTTCGGATATTCAATATTGCGCGCCAGTGGCGAGCAGCGCAGGGGAACCCTGGAGTCTTGGCCGTTGACTAAGCGGTGTGTCTTATGCTCAATTATGTGTCTACGGCAATAAAACATTTGGCGTTCGTAGACAGGTCCCCTAAAAACCACCCGACCACTGTGTTGGAACAGAAACAAGTCCCTAAGCGCTTGGTTCCCCAAGCCAAGCTTCCGAGCGAGGAGTCGTTTCAGAGCACCTTGCGACAGGTGTCAGCCCCGGTGTCAGCACGCGGTGTTCGAATAGGGGGCAAAATGACGTGATACTTCGTGCGATAGGTATTTGAATGTCACTGATTAATTTTTGTTCACTGAATTACTGGTTTAATCAACGCTGGGATCGACTTTGGAAAGGGCGTCATATCGATCTAGTAGATGGTTGTTGTTTTTCGGGCTACAAAGTAAGGTCGTTATAATCAGGTAGGGGACGACCGTCCGATCGAGGTGACTCACCTTAATCGAGGAGACTCACCTAGATCGGGGTGATTTGATAAAGTTTCCGCCATTTTTAAAGTGCCATTTAAAGGGACCCGATTTCGTTACCAGCCAAAGGGTTTTAGCTGTTTAATTACTGTTGGGTCATAACTTTTTGTCTGATGTAAGATATTTAGGTGTATTAGATATCCAAAATATTCACTAAAGAGATATTGGTCATAATTTGGTGCACTGCAGCGTTAATGGACAGATTTAAGTTGGGTTTTTATGGTTGTCACTGTATTATGGCCCATGTCACTATACCTTGAATACCATATACCTTTGAGCCACAGCAAATTTTCTTGTCTATGTTGCACTTGGACTTGGTGTTTAGTTAAGTTGTCATTATTGTTATTGAAAAAAAAAAAATGAATATTTATCTTGTTGGCTTGAAAACATTCAGAATCGGAGATAATGGAATCGACCACTCAGGCACCTCAAAGGCAATAGTTTCTCAGTATATTTGTTGTTATATTACTTTAAAGGAATCATTTGACCAAATGAATTTATGCATGTTATTAATGATTTGATAATTGTCAATATGTAATGCATGCCTTGAACAAGTTTCATGTTCCACTTATTAGAAGTAGATGTAGATATTTTCCAGTTGTTGCAGCATTCTGGGTTGTTTGTTGGCAAGTTTGAAGCATGATTGGGATAAAAGGAATTACAAGTGGACTATTTTTTGCCATGTTTTTCTTAAACAGCCTTCTCTTGGTAAGATATTGGTGAAATTATACATCCAAATATAAATATAATACATATTTATAAATATAATACTGTTGATGTAACAAATTTTGTACGGACTCTTTTATTTTATCAGCTATGAATTACAACCATACGCAAAGCCTGGGATGTTGATGGTTGTTGGGGTCAACCGTTTGGCAGAGTTTATATGTTGATGACTTGTCCATAGTAGCATGAAGTGGTCTATTGTTTATGCCAGTTACAAAGGCTTTCACCACACCATTCCTCTCAGACCAGTACTTGTTGATGTCCACTTTAATAAGAGACAGCAAATCCCTTCCTCCAGCAAGTTCCAAGCTGTCACGTTGGATAGCTTTGTATTGATCTACCCCAAGGAAGTAAGCTAATTCTTCCTTGTTGTCATCACTTAAGGCTTCTACATCAAAAATAGTGGGTTGCATTTCAGTCTGGACAGCCTTATCGACAAGCACTGGCACAGATGAATCCATCTTGGGAATTTTAGCTTTTCGTGCATAGCTTTGGTCTTGGGGCCACTTTTCTTTGACTAGATTTGGATAGAGTTCAGACACTTTCACATAGCAGCCTGCACAAAACTTGGGTATATCTTTGGAGAAACTTTTTGTGCTCTTTCCACATAATGAGAAAAGTTTGTCTTGCACACTCTTTGGCACCTTTGATGACAAGTGAAGCAGGAGTCCTTGCTCAATTGACCATACTTTGTGAAGAGCATGGCTGCACATTTCTTCTTATAGCGACCTGTCATGGTGTACCCAAATTACTTTTTCTTACTGAAAGATAAACAGAGAAATACAGATGTGAATTTAAGTCATGGAAACATGATTAAATGACAGATGAAATGTATCAATGGAAATACTATGTCATTATTCTTTCTCAATTATGCAAGACCAGATAACATTAAATGAGTATAATTGCCTTCTAAACATGCTATTATTAGGCATAAAATTTACAATAATTAATCTATTCAGTGTATAAGCAATTGCAAATGGTGATTTCCAGCTCCATTCGAATTATTACAAATGGTTATAAAAATAGAAATACAAAGCCAGTAGTGAACCCAAAATGGATGGTGACAGTGATTAACCAGCCCTTTGTTTTGCGTACCACAACTCAGTTATTGCTCGGTAGATTTAAAAACGGCTTGGTAGATTTCTTAAAAAATGTCTTACCTTTCATTTAAACGAAGAATAATTTTCGCCAACCCTGTAGAATTTTTGCCAGAACTTATTTTCTCATGCTAGGTAGCAGGCTGGTAGTAGCTCTTTCGAACTAAGTACGGGAGTATGCACTCCCTCTTACCAAAAAATTTAACTTAAACTGTTGGACCGACAAGGTGATAAATAGAACCTGACGTTGGTCTTTTGGGCTAGCTGGTAGGGTTTCAACTGTTCAAGCTCAATTTGTACATCAGACGCCACCTCGATCGGGGTGCAGTCAACGATGTTATTTTTCGTATGCAAATTTTCGTATCACGTGGAGAGGATGGGCACTCTAAGCCAATCAAATGAAGCGTTAGAAATATTTCCAAGCATCTTTTCTAACAGATAATCTCATTCGTGCACACTTCACATCAAGTCACCTCGATTTAGGTGAGTTCCCTCGTTTGGGGTGAGTCACCTCGATCGGACGGTCGTCCCCGACCTGATAATCCCATCCGACCCACATTCCGCCCGCAAAAAAAGGTGCGAAAACAGCCCGACTGGCTCCAGTAACAGGAGTCCCTATGCTGTTACATATGGGTGGTTCATAGCTAGAATCACTTTGGATGCCACCTAGCCCAAAAGACCAACGTCAGGTTCTATTTATCACCTTGTCGGTCCAACAGTTTAAGTTAAATTTTTTGGTCGATGCATTCGATCAACCCAGAACTCACCACTTTTTTCACGAAATATGCATGTTCTGACGAGTTTCGGGCGATCAGTGTCGAAAGTTATTATCTAATTCGGTTCGAGATAATGTTTCATATTTCCTATCGTCTGCGGAAAACTATATTTTCGATAACTTTCCAAGTTTACCGGTGATATTTTCTTCCGAAATACAAGCGCGGAGGACGATATCCCAGACAGCCCCAGAAACTTCCGATGTAAATAAGGCGGTGAGAACATAGGCAAAAACTATAGCTGATAATTCCTGTCGCCTTTTCCCAAGGTTTTCGTTGTTTTCTTTGTGATTCGGTGTGATATTTGTGCGACAGTGAATGTTAGTGGCCTTTTCTACATGTTAGACAAGGTTATTTTAGCTTTTAGCTTCGTGCCACAAATAGTCCATGTGAACCCGCGTCTTGTTAGCTGTCTCGCCTATGTTCCAATTGGTGTATCTTCCCGCTGGTCAGTTTCCGCCGCCTCGCCGCCATGTTGCCAAGTCGGGCTCAGATAGTACCGTTTGGTGTGTTTTAGGCCAAAATACTTATTCACAGGATACTGTTGTTGCTGAAATTCAGCTTCTCGTCCTATAAATGTTTGGTGGGTTGATTTTATTAGCTAAAACTAGGTAAAGCAGCGGAACTCTTGATGATTCCGTTGACTTATGCCGGGAATATGCGTTGGACGCCAGAACTAAGAGGGAGTGCATGCATCACTCCCGTACTTAGTTCGAAAGAGCTAATGCCACCCGTCAAATGTGATCTTGGAAAGGGTAGCTATATGGCTATCGAATACGGCTCCCCCGTTGTTACAGCCGGTCTGTCAGTTTTCGCCACTTTTAGTGGGCGCACCGTGGGATCGGAGGGGCAATGACGTCATCCCTCTACAGCCCCCTTTCTCACCCCCTACCCGTCATTAGCTGACCAAGGCCGCTATGTCTGCTATCCGTTAAAGGTCAACTTAAACGTTTACGTTTGACTTTCGACACCCATATGCGGCGCATTTTGCTGTCTTTTGGAAACAGAAAAAAACTCGCGCCTGACTTCTCATTGTTCCGACAACCAAACGCACAACAATAAGGCATAATCCACACCAAGAAACGCACCAGACCGAGAAGAAAGACGAGTCGACGTGGAAAATGTACATTTCAAAATCATTTTTCTAAAAGAAAAAAGCGCGCAGTCACCTTATTTTGGTTACGATACCCTTTTAAAATATAGAACTTTGGAAAAATGGAATAAAAAAAATCTTTGTAGTTGACCTTTAAAGGCTACGAACCAACAATATTTGAATGACCTCTTTTTATAATGTTTATGAAGATAAGCAAACGCTACCCTGTTAACCTTTCAGTTTTTTTTAATCAGGGATATACGGCGCCATCGGCGATCCCGATTGGATACTTGTCGAAGCATGATGCGGTGTAAAACCGTAGGCCATGTAATGAGGTAATATTAATGCTAAGACTTTGGGAAAACTGCCTTTCTGAGTCCTTGGTTAAACCATGGGGTGATCCGTCATCAATCAATGGTTAACCCAATACTGCCAAGTTGACCTGTTAGCGGTTTATGACGACGTCAAGTTATTCTCATATTGTGATAGAATTGACGGAAGAAGGTAAAGCTACTGTTGTGTGATTTGGAAGCCAACATTCACGACTTCTTGTCGGTTGGGTCCAACTCGTAGGAATGCCGACCCCGTCCCCCTTGAGTACACGGCAAATCATCATTGTTCCGAGAGGCTGGTGTGTCGAGCGCGGGTGAAGCAACATCAGAAAATGACATAAAAAACATACGGCATCCAAACGCGACGACCAACATAACTTGGCGATCTGAATACGAAGTTAAAAATCCTACAATATGACCATCCAATTTCCTTTAAAATAACAAACTAACATGTCACACGACAGGGTTACACCTAGAGAAGCCTGAGCGTTTGAACCCCTCGTCTCGTTTGTTTCTGTCTCTGTGAGCTTATCTCGTCTAGGCCTGCGACACTGGAGACGCGGAGCCTGGTTCGATGCTGGTGTGTCGAGCGCCGGAAGCACATTGATCATAATGATGTCGGCACAGTACGGATTAGCCAAGCGCGAAGAACAAGTGACGAAGAAATAGTTGTACACAAACGACTGGCGCTGCGGGTAAATTCATGGGAAGTCACGTTACACCTGACGAGGTTGTAATTTTTAGCCATGGGAAGTACGCGATATACGCGTAAAACAAATCACGAATTTCTCTTGTTGGGGTTGTATCCCCGGGGTTCATTGTGACTTCTGGGGAGTGGATTAGCGCGCTTGAAGAAGTAAGGGGACAATGTTGTACAAATCTAGTACAATCGTTCTGTCGTGTCATTGTATGAACAATACACTAGTCTAGTACAAGCGTCTGTCGTGTCATTGTATGAATGGGAAGTACACTAGTCTAGTACAAGCGATCTGTCGTGTCATTGTATGAATGGGAAGTACACTAGTCTAGTAGCGATCTGTCGATGTCATTGTATGAATGGGAAGTACACTAGTCTAGTACAAGCGATCTGTCCTGTCATTGTATGAATGGGGTAACTACACTAGTACAAGCGATCTGTCTGTATTTGTATGAATGGGAAGTACACTAGTCTAGTACAAGCGATCTGTCGTGTCATTGTATGAATGGGAAGTACACTAGTCTAGTACAAGCGATCTGTCGTGTCATTGTATGAATGGGAAGTACACTAGTCTAGTACAAGCGATCTGTCGTGTCATTGTATGAATGGGAAGTACACTAGTCTAGTACAAGCGATCTGTCCTGTATTTGTATGAATGGGAAGTACACTAGTCTAGTACAGCGATCTGTCGTGTCATTGTATGAATGGGAAGTACACTATCTAGTAGTAGCGATCTGTCCTGTAGTGAATGGGAAGTACACTAGATCTAGTCGATCTGTCGTGTCATTATGAATGGGAAGTACACACTAGTCTAGTACAAGCGATCTGTCGATCTGTCATTGTATGAATGGGAAGTACACTAGTCTAGTACAAGCGATCTGTCTGTCATTGTATGAATTGAATGAATGGGAAGTACATAGTCTAGTCTAGTACAAGCGATCTGTCATGTCATTGTATGAATGGGGAAGTACACTAGTCTAGTACAAGCGATCTGTCGTGTCATTGTATGAATGGGAAGTACACTAGTCTAGTACAAGCGATCTGTCGTGTCATTGTATGAATGGGAAGTACACTAGTCTAGTACACAAGCGATCTGTCGTGTCATTGTATGAATGGGAAGTACACTAGTCTAGTACAAGCGATCTGTCGTGTCATTGTATGAATGGGAAGTACACTAGTCTAGTACAAGCGATCTGTCGTGTCATTGTATGAATGGGAAGTACACTAGTCTAGTACAAGCGATCTGTCATGTCATTGTATGAATGGGAAGTACACTAGTCTAGTACAAGCGATCTGCCGTGTCATTGTATGAATGGGAAGTACACTAGTCTAGTACAAGCGATCTGTCATGTCATTGTATGAATGGGAAGTACACTAGTCTAGTACAAGCGATCTGTCGTGTATTTGTATGAATGGGAAGTACACTAGTCTAGTACAAGCGATCTGTCCTGTATTTGTATGAATGGGAAGTACACTAGTCTAGTACAAGCGATCTGTCGTGTCATTGTATGAATGGGAAGTACACTAGTCTAGTACAAGCGATCTGTCGTGTCATTGTATGAATGGGAAGTACACTAGTCTAGTACAAGCGATCTGTCGTGTCATTGTATGAATGGGAAGTACACTAGTCTAGTACAAGCGATCTGTCATGTCATTGTATGAATGGGAAGTACACTAGTCTAGTACAAGCGATCTGTCGTGTCATTGTATGAATGGGAAGTACACTAGTCTAGTACAAGCGATCTGTCGTGTCATTGTATGAATGGGAAGTACACTAGTCTAGTACAAGCGATCTGTAGTACAAGCGATGTCATTGTATGAATGGGGAAGTACACTAGTCTAGTACAAGCGATCTGTCGTGTAATTGTATGAATGGGAAGTACACTAGTCTAGTACAAGCGATCTGTCGTGTCATTGTATGAATGGGAAGTACACTAGTCTAGTACAAGCGATCTGTCATGTCATTGTATGAATGGGAAGTACACTAGTCTAGTACAAGCGATCTGTCGTGTCATTGTATGAATGGGAAGTACACTAGTCTAGTACAAGCGATCTGTCATGTCATTGTATGAATGGGAAGTACACTAGTCTAGTACAAGCGATCTGTCCTGTATTTGTATGAATGGGAAGTACACTAGTCTAGTACAAGCGATCTGTCCTGTCATTGTATGAATGGGAAGTACACTAGTCTAGTACAAGCGATCTGTCCGTGTCATTGTATGAATGGGAAGTATGAACACTAGTCTAGTACAAGCGATCTGTCGTGTCATTGTATGAATGGGAAGTACACTAGTCTAGTACAAGCGATCTGTCGTGTCATTGTATGAATGGGAAGTACACTAGTCTAGTACAAGCGATCTGTCATGTCATTGTATGAATGGGAAGTACACTAGTCTAGTACAAGCGATCTGTCGTGTCATTGTATGAATGGGAAGTACACTAACCTAGTACAAGCGATCTGTCGTGTCATTGTATGAATGGGAAGTACACTAGTCTAGTACAAGCGATCTGTCGTGTATTTGTTTGAATGGGAAGTACACTAGTCTAGTACAAGCGATCTGTCATGTCATTGTATGAATGGGAAGTACACTAGTCTAGTACAAGCGATCTGTCGCGTGTCATTGTATGAATGGGAAGTACACTAGTCTAGTGGAAGCGATCTGCCGTGTCATTGTATGAATGGAGTACACACACACACACTCACTCTTTTTCTCTCTCTCTCTCTCTCTCTCTCTCTCTCTCTCTCTCTCTCTCTCTCTCTCTCTCTCTCTCTCTCTCTTCTCTCTCTCGCGTGTCACGGAAAGTCAATTGTTATTAGGCCTCGGGCCGGGCTTGACAATCGGGTCCACTTGTTGGTCGCGAATACAAACTTCATCAGTTCGAAAGTTTTTGAATGTATAGAAGCATTGCCGGTGCCCCAGTGCTGAATAAATACCAGTAGGAACGGCTCTGTCTGCGCGTTATGATCAGCTGGTTGTCCATTGGTTTGTCAGAGACCGGAGCAAGCACTGC
Organism: Urechis unicinctus; assembly: GCA_034190875.2. Lineage (NCBI taxonomy): Eukaryota > Metazoa > Annelida > Polychaeta > Xenopneusta > Urechidae > Urechis > Urechis unicinctus. The sequence continues at coordinate 77,910,521 of CM067354.1, forward strand.
GCTGGTTCGAAAATTTATTTGGTTCCATTGAAGTATCTCCGCACAAATCGCTCAAACAGACTGAATGTATTTTGAATTTGATTGCCAAGTTGCAAATTTCGACAGATATGTTCTCTCTCGGACACCAAACATATCAAATTTTGCTCGGAAAGGGTCATTTAATGCATAATAAGACTCTGAAAGGATGAGGTTCGAATGAGTTATTTGTGTTGCGCGTAAATACATTAATTAACATGCAGTGATCTCTGGCTTATTGAAATAAACAGATGTCCTACACACACAAAATCGATTTGTCAAAAATTGATGGGTCGTCTCGCATATATCAAATTAATCAATTTAATTAAACCATTCTAACAACATATAAAATGTAATTCACAATTGCTGAACTGGAAGAACAAGGCCTTGCCACGCACATTACCGCGAGCGGAACCGGATGACCGAATTCGTGGCAATCATAGCGCTGCAATTGCCTTTAAATCCGTTATGACGGCATGCTTAATTCAGTCTTTGGTGCGTTAAGCGATGTACGCGAATAAGATATGATAAGATACTTTACTAGCCCGTTATAGGAATATAACTTATAGAAGCGGTCGGTCAACTGTCTGGTTATGATATCATCAATGGAACAGCGTTGGATAAAAAATTTGAAGCTCACTTGTTTTCCATATGAATCAGAGCGATCACAGCCAGTCGTACGCGCTGGCCAGCTCATAGGCTGGTCGCGGATCGGCGAAGATCTAAGTACAAACTTAAAACGTAGTACATCCTCCGGTACACTGTTACACCCTGCCAAATGTATAAATATAATTGTTGAATTAGGTAGAAGCGCGGATAACTCCAAGGTCAAAAAGCAAGGTCCACCCAGGGAGTTCCCTTTGGTCATAGAACATGTTACTGTTCAGTAACTGTTGATGTTCATGTTCATATCCTAATGAACATTCCGCTCGTTTCTTACTGGTTTTGTTCATTGATGTTTCTAAATTTTGACCCATATTTTTTTATTTTGTTATGTGTTCTTCTGATGTAATTTTACCTTAGTTTGGTGATGCTTATAGCTAAAAACAATTCCTGCCAACATCACCAAGATCGAGGCCCCTAAGTCATCTACAACAAAAGCCAAGTCAACCTTGTGCAGGATCAGTCAACGGACCTATTTCAGGAACAGGAATAATTCACGTTATGGTTGTTGGGTCGGTTGTTAATGTGTGGATGCACAGGACATGTATTTCTTGGTCTGAAAGTGATGTTGATAGAAGAGAATATTTTTGTGAATCGTGCATCACGGGAAAGAAGCAACAAACGGATATGAGTTACTGCTTTGGCTGAATAAACCATATGTAGTTTTCTCTGGCTTTGTTAACAAACAAACAAACAAACATACATACATACATACATACATACATACATACATGCATACATACATACATACATACATACATACATACATACATACATACATACATACATACATACACATACATACATACATACATACATACATACATACATACACACACATACACACACACATACATACATACACACATACATACATACATACATACATACACACACACACACACACACACACACACACACACACACACACACACACACACACACACACACACACACACACACACACATACATACATACATACGAATTCGCCAAGTTAATAATTATGATACTAAACACACATGGATGTAAAATACGTGATATTACCCGAAAGTGAGAGCTGAATATTTCGTGCGCTGCCTGCTACTCAATGTAATATGATGTTATCAATGGTTGTATCCCGACAGAGAGTTGTTGGCGTTCCCTTAAGCCATATGCGCACATGTAGAACATACATGAACATACATATATTCGTAAGTTCGCCTTTAAATCGCAGGTGGTGTCTTCAGCGGTCTTTGCGCATACGTGGAGCATCACGGTTGTACGAATGAAGGTGTTAGGCTTACTGAATATTTCGCCACTATGGTTTTTTCGATAATGATTGATGAGCAGAGTATATTGTTGTATGTTTAACGCTTAGCCTTCAACAGAAGATGACCCAATGCACCGTAAGTACATGCGTGTGACGGAAATGATGCTGATCATTGAATGAAAGGGTGGCTCAGATGAGCTGACAGTTTATATATTCAAATCGATGAGTTTGCATTAGAGATGCATGAATGCATATTGAGCATTTATACATCTTATCATAAAGCGGCGGAGTGTCGATGTGGAAGGTTGAAATAATTCTTCAATCTCTAGCAATGGTTGAAATAGATTAATCTATTTCAAACATTTCTGCGTTGAGTCAGGGTTTATTGAAACTGGGCTTACAGAAGAGACCTGCCATTGTGACAGGGTTGTCAATATTTCTATGAATTTAGGTTATCTATTTGTGGATTCATCGTTTGCACGCAATAAGCATTTGGTTTAGAGGCCGACTGAGAAGTCCATGATGTTGAATCGTCCAATTTTCTAACAGCCTGTTGCATGAGTACGATGAATGACGCGTTACCATCAAGGTACTTCGTGGAATGAGTCAGAACGCCGCAAACTGAATTCATTTGAGTTGAAAAATTCCCCAGTGCCGAGTCGCTAGAAACATGTATAAGTATAAAGTTTACTCTTGTGCAATATAACGTTCATTGGAACGTTTACGACATGGTTGTATATTGGTCGGAAGTTCTGCCGCCAATGCGTGGATTCATGTATATCTGATGAAATATATATATATATTAAACATATTGCACTCCGAATTTTGAGTGCCCATTATTATTGTTGGTTATTACAGACAATATATATATATATATATATATATATATATATATATATATATATATATATATATATATATTATATATATATATATATATATATATATATTAAATAACTATGCATATCATGGTGAAGTACCACTTTTACGCAAAACGCACCCAGTTACGGGCTACCTGTTCGGATATTCTAATATTGCGCGCCAGTAGCGACTCAGGCAATTAAAGCCCTGGAGCATGTTATCGTTGACTATGCGATTTACGGTGTGTCTTATGCTCAATTAGAGTGTGGTGCTACGGCAATAAAACATATTCGCTGTTCATAAAGCTACAGGTCCCATAAAAACCACCCGACCAATGTGTTGGAATTGCGTTAACCAAGACCCTAGGCGCTCGGTTGTTAGCAAACCACTGTAGCCTCGGAGCGAGGAGCCGTTTCCGAGCACCTTGCGACTAGCTGGTGTTAGCCCATAGTTTGTCAGCACGCGGTGTTCGAATAGGGGATGGAAAAAAATTACATTATCCAGCCTTTCGTCAGCTTAATTAGGTATTTGTTGAATGTCACTGTTTAATTTTTGATTTTGACTGAGGGCACTTGGCCGCACTGGTGGCTGACCGGAACAAAGTAAAATGGTTTAATCAACGCCAGGATCGACTTTGGAAAGGGCGTCATATCGATCTAGTAGATGGTTGTTGTTTTCCGGGCTACAAAGTAAGGTCGTTATAATCCTATCCGACCCAAATTCCGCCCGCAAAAAAAGGTGCGAAAACAGCCCGACTGGCTCCAGTAACAGGAGTCCATATGCTGTTACATATGGATGGTTCATAGCTAGAATCACTTTGGATGCCACCCGTCAAATGTGATCTTGAAAAGGGTAGCTATATGGCTATCGAATACGGCTCCCCCGTTGTTACAGCCGGTCTGTCAGTTTTCGCCACTTTTAGTGGGCGCACCATGGGATCGGAGGGGCAATGACGTCTTCCCTCTACAGCCCCCTTTCTCACCCCCTAGCCGTCTGCTATCCGTTAAAGGTCAACTTAAACGTTTACGTTTGACTTTCGACACCCATATGCGGCGCATTTTGCTGTCTTTTGGAAACAGAAAAAAACTCACGCCTGACTTCTCATTGTTCCGACAAGCCAAACGCACAACAATAAGGCATAATCCACACCAAGAAACGCACCAGACCGAGAAGAAAGACGAGTCGACTTGGAAAATGTACATTTCAAAATCATTTTTCTAAAATAAAAAAAAGCGCGCAGTCACCTTATTTTGGTTACGATACCCTTTTAAAATAAAGAACTTTGGAAAAATGGAATAAAAAAAATCTTTGTAGTTGACCTTTAAAGGCTACGAACCAACAATATTTGAATGACCTCTTTTTATAATGTTTATGAAGATAAGCAAACGCTACCCTGTTAACCTTCAGTTTTTTTTTAATCAGGGATATACGGCGCCATCGGCGATCCCGATTGGATACTTATCGATGCATGATGCGGTGTAAAACCGTAGGCCATGTAATGAGGTAATATTAATGCTAAGACTTTGGGAAAACTGCCTTTCTGAGTCCTTGGTTAAACCATGGGGTGATCCGTCATCAATCAATGGTTAACCCAATACTGCCAAGTTGACCTGTTAGCGGTTTATGACGACGTCAAGTTATTCTCATATTGTGATAGAATTGACGGAAGAAGGTAAAGCTACTGTTGTGTGATTTGGAAGCCAACATTCACGACTTCTTGTCGGTTGGGTCCAACTCGTAGGAATGCCGACCCCGTCCCCCTTGAGTACACGGCAAATCATCATTGTTCCGAGAGGCTTGCTTACGCCTTCACCCCCGGGTGCATGCTAACAGAGAAAGACGACATAAAAAACAAACAAACATCCAAACGCGACTGACCAACATAACTTGGCGATCTGAATACGCCAAGTTAAAAATCCTACAATATGACCATCCAATTTCCTTTAAGAATAACAAACTAACATGTCACACGACAGGGCCTCCGCTCCTAGAGAAGCCTGAGCGTTTGAACCCCTCGTCTGTATGAATGGGAAGTACACTAGTCCTTTGTTTTGTCTCTGTGAGCTCTCGTCTAGGCCTGAGAGCGAGTCTATCTCGTCTGGCCTGGTTCGATGCTGGTGTGTCGAGCGCCGGAAGCAGGATCATTATGATGTCGGCACAGTACGGCTCCAAGCGCGCAACAAGTGACGAAGAAAATAGACAACGACTGGCGCTGCGGGTAAATTCATGGGAATCACGTTACACCTGACGAGGTTATAATTTTTAACCATCAGAGTTGACGCGATATACGCGTAAAACAAATCACGAATTTCTCTTGTTCGGGTTGTATCCCCGGGGTTCATTGTGGCTTCTGGGGAGTGGATTAGCGCGCTTGAAGAACAGTAAGGGGACAATGTTGTACACAAATCTAGTACAATCGTTCTGTCGTGTCATTGCATGAATGGGAAGTACACTAGTCTAGTACAAGCGATCTGTCGTGTCATTGTATGAATGGGAAGTACACTAGTCTAGTACAAGCGATCTGTCCTGTATTTGTATGAATGGGAAGTACACTAGTCTAGTACAAGCGATCTGTCATGTCATTGTATGAATGGGAAGTACACTAGTCTAGTACAAGCGATCTGTCGTGTCATTGTATGAATGGGAAGTACACTAGTCCAGAAAAAGCGATCTGTCATGTCATTGTATGAATGGGAAGTACACTAGTCTAGTACAAGCGATCTGTCATGTCATTGTATGAATGGGAAGTACACTAGTCTAGTACAAGCGATCTGTCATGTCATTGTATGAATGGGAAGTACACTAGTCTAGTACAAGCGATCTGTCGTGTCATTGTATGAATGGGAAGTACACTAGTCTAGTACAAGCGATCTGTCGTGTCATTGTATGAATGGGAAGTACACTAGTCTAGTACAAGCGATCTGTCGTGTATTTGTTTGAATGGGAAGTACACTAGTCTAGTACTGCAAGCGATCTGTCATGTCATTGTATGAATGGGAAGTACACTAGTCTAGTGGAAGCGATCTGCCGTGTCATTGTATGAATGGAGTACACACACACACACACACTCTCTCTCTCTCTCTCTCTCTCTCTCTCTCTCTCTCTCTCTCTCTCTCTCTCTCTCTCTCTCTCTCTCTCTCTCTCTCTCTCTCTCTCTCTCTCCTCTCGCGTGTCACGGAAAGTCAATTGTTATTAGGCCTCGGGCCGGGCTTGACAATCGGGTCCACTTGTTGGTCGCGAATACAATCTTCATCAGTTCGAAAGTTTTTGAATGTATAGAAGCATTGCCGGTGCCCCAGTGCTGAATAAATACCAGTAGGAACGGCTCTGTGTCTGCGCGTTATGATCAGCTGGTTGTCCATTGGTTTGTCAGAGACCGGAGCAAGCACTGCGCTGGTTCGAAAATTTATTTGGTTCCATTGAAGTATCTCCGCACAAATCGCTCAAACAGACTGAATGTATTTTAAATGTGATGGTCTAGTTGCGAATTTCGACAGAAAATGATCTCTCTCGGACACCAAATATATCAAATTTTGCTCGGAAAGGGTCATTTAATGCATAATAAGACTCTGAAAGGATGAGGTTCGAATGAGTTATTTGTGTTGCGCGTAAATACATTAATTAACATGCAGTGATCTCTGGCTGATTGAAATAAACAGATCTCCTACACACACAAAATCGATTTGTCAAAAATTGATGGGTCGTCTCGCATATATCAAATTAATCAATTTAATTAAACCATTCTAACAACATATAAAATGTAATTCACAATTGCTGAACTGGAAGAACAAGGCCTTGCCACGCACATTACCGCGAGCGGAACCGGATGACCGAATTCGTGGCAATCATAGCGCTGCAATTGCCTTTAAATCCGTTATGACGGCATGCTTAATTCAGTCTTTGGTGCGTTAAGCGATGTACGCGAATAAGATATGATAAGATACTTTACTAGCCCGTTATAGGAATATAACTCTTAAGAAGCGGTCGGTCAACTGTCTGGTTATGATATCATCAATGGAACAGCGTTGGATAAAAAATTTGAAGCTCACTTGTTTTCCATATGAATCAGAGCGATCACAGCCAGTCGTACGCGCTGGCCAGCTCATAGGCTGGTCGCGGATCGGCGAAGATCTAAGTACAAACTTAAAACGTAGTACATCCTCCGGTACACTGTTACACCCTGCCAAATGTATAAATATAATTGTTGAATTAGGTAGAAGCGCGGATAACTCCAAGGTCAAAAAGCAAGGTCCATCCTAGGGAGTTCCCTTTGGTCATAGAACATGTTACTGTTCAGTAACTGTTGATGTTCATGTTCATATCCTAATGAACATTCCGCTCGTTTCTTACTGGTTTTGTTCATTGATGTTTCTAAATTTCGACCCATATTTTTTTATTTTGTTATGTGTTCTTCTGATGTAATTTTACCTTAGTTTGGTGATGCTTATAGCTAAAAACAATTCCTGCCAACATCACCAAGATCGAGGCCCCTAAGTCATCTACAACAAAAGCCAAGTCAACCTTGTGCAGGATCAGTCAACGGACCTATTTCAAGAACAGGAATAATTCACGTTATGGTTGTTGGGTCGGTTGTTAATGTGTGGATGCACAGGACATGTATTTCTTGGTCTGAAAGTGATGTTGATAGAAGAGAATATTTTTGTGAATCGTGCATCACGGGAAAGAAGCAACAAACGGATATGAGTTACTGCTTTGGCTGAATAAACCATATGTAGTTTTCTCTGGCTTTGTTAACAAACAAACAAACAAACAAACATACATACATACATACATGCATGCATACATACATACATACATACATACATACATACATACATACATACATATACATACATACATACACACACACACACACACACACATACACACATACACATACATACATACATACATACATACATACATACATACACACACACACACACACACACACACACACACACACACACACACACACACACACACACACACACACACACACACACACACACACACACACACATACATACATACATACGAATTCGCCAAGTTAATAATGATGATACTAAACACACATGGATGTAAAATACGTGATATTACCCGAAAGTGAGAGCTGAATATTTCGTGCGCTGCCTGCTACTCAATGTAATATGATGTTATCAATGGTTGTATCCGACAGAGAGTTGTTGGCGTTCCCTTAAGCCATATGCGCACATGTAGAACATACATGAACATACATATATTCGTAAGTTCGCCTTTAAATCGCAGGTGGTGTCTTCAGCGGTCTTTGCGCATACGTGGAGCATCACGGTTGTACGAATGAAGGTGTTAGGCTTACTGAATATTTCGCCACTATGGTTTTTTCGATAATGATTGATGAGCAGAGTATATTGTTGTATGTTTAACGCTTAGCCTTCAACAGAAGATGACCCAATGCACCGTAAGTACATGCGTGTGACGGAAATGATGCTGATCATTGAATGAAAGGGTGGCTCAGATGAGCTGACAGTTTATATATTCAAATCGATGAGTTTGCATTAGAGATGCATGAATGCATATTGAGCATTTATACATCTTATCATAAAGCGGCGGAGTGTCGATGTGGAAGGTTGAATAATTCTTCAATCTCTAGCACTGGTTGACTCCTCCATAGATTAATGTTAATTCATACATTTCTGCGTTGAGTCAGGTTGAACTGGGCTTACAGAAGAGACCTGCATTGTGACAGGGTTGTCAATATTTCTATGCGTTAGGCGAACTATGGTGGATTCATCGTTTGCACGCAATAAGCAAGTGGTTTAGAGGCCGACTGAGAAGTCAATATTGTTGAATCGTCCATGGATTTGGTAAACAGCCTGTTCCGCTGCAGTACATTGAATGACGCGTTTTTATCAAACGCATAATGCGTCACATCCGGTCTGAATGAAGTTGAAAGACCAATAGAACGCCGGCCAAGCAAACATGCATTCATTTGAGTTGATTCCTTGATAAAAGATTATAACGAACAAGAAAGTTAGAGACGTGGAGGTAACCCGGATAAGCTCGTTCTCGCCGCCAATGTCTGCATCTTTGTATATCTGCCGAAAGCTCGTCAGTCTAGTTACGACTTACTGTGCATTGGAAACGAGGATCAAACAACATGGATTCTGCTTTCACTCCGAATTTTATGCCCATATTATTGTTGTCTATACATAGCTTAAATAAACACATGACGGGTATTAAAGCGCATACCAAGCTTGATGAATTATTCCCCCGCTGCTTTTCTTCCTATTGTCTGGTGTATACTGCAGGGATGCTCTTTAGCACTCAACCAGATTTAAACGTATTGCTTGTGTTATCGTTGAGTAAACATTACGGTTGGGTTATACAGACATTAGATGCTGGTGCTACCAACAATATTTGAATATATATGTGAGCTGACACATTCAAATGAGTCCCAACTCAAGTCAATATGTCAAGTGATGCATGCATTGATCATTTTCTCGATTGCTGCATATTTACTCGGTTGGTGAGCATTGCAATGCCTACAAGAGTTGGCGGCTTGACTGTAGCAAAGCTAACTCCGTATGTGACCTGTACACATGGTAAGTCACTAAGCTAGCTAAAACATCGTGGAGGCATAGAGAACGTATCACGTGACGCATGCGATTTGACGTTGATATATTTCGTTATCGCACTCTACAATAGCCAGTGTTAGAGAACGGACTGTAGCTAAGCTGACTCTGAATGCGCGATGTACACATAAACTTTAGGTTACTAAACAAGTTCAAACATTTGGTAGACAAGGAGAACGCTTTTTTTTGGAAATGCAGATGGTAATGGTAATATGCAGGTAACAGCATCCAGCCTTTGTGAGCTCAGCTTAGTTATTAGGTAAGACTTTTCTGGTTCAATAATCAGCGTTTGTATCCATCCAAATTGTCAATATCATAGCTCAGTTTCACGCTACCATAGTATCTTCTTTAGGACAAGAGGCAGGTGACCCACTCCCGGGGAGGGCACTTGGCCTTATTCCGGTTAGGGGTGTGCCGCGGGACCTCGAAAACCCGTACCCGTCGTACAAGGTAAAAATGGCCAAAAGCATACCCCGTCGTACAAGGTATTATGCGAATGTATAACCCGTCGTACAGATTGAAGCTGAAAAAGATACCCCGTCGTACAAGTATGAGGCCCCAAAACCCGTCGTACAAGTCGGGAGGCCGAAAAAACATACCCCGTCGCGCGGCATATATATACTACCTCTATATACTTAAGTGCACACCCCCCCCCCCCCCCCCCCCCGGGGGGACCCACTCCAACTTGGCTATTGTTATCTTCTTTCGGACAAGAGGCAGCTTGCTTTGAGCTTCCTTTGTGATGCCAACGAATTCCTGGAGCATGGCGTCGCTGGAAGGGAAGACGATGCTCAAGTCATTACGAAGGAAATCGACGTACTCCACGAAAGTGCCTCTGAATTGTACCTCCCTTACGATCTGAACAAGGCAAGCAAATGTCATTTAAGCGAGTTGATACTGCCATGGATAATGTCAACCAGCATTACGGAGACAGAGAAACACATCTTTAGATGTTATAAAGCACGGGCGTTTTATAACTCGAGTGGCTGTGATGGCGACGCTAAGAGAGATCACTCTAATCAAACCAATGCCAAGCGCCAGACGGCGCTACATGAAATAATCAAAAGAACATTGGACTATTGACTATGTCGAAGAAATGAGATATTTTATTGGTCGAGTCGGCCGCGCCCCCAAATTTCCATGTGGTTTAAGATGGACATTATGACAAGCAGAGCGCTGCACACAGGCGGCGTATTTTCCCAGAAGTGAGCCCTCTCAGAGTAGCTATAAGCTCTTTGTTGCCGAAGCTCAATGATATGATCAGACCATGCCAATAAATTTAAACGGTTGATGGAAGGCAGCGGATCGTATGTCATTTACATACACTATGAAATATTTCATTCTTTTCAATGCAGGGATGATAGCGTCAACAATCAACATCGTACCTCTTGTCTCCAAGTCGTCCCTGTTCACGTTGTACAATCACATAACGCAAGTCATGAAATACCTCAAATTGCTTTCATCATAGCATTACACAAGAGCCCATTTTTGTTGTCATATATTACAGAGAGGGTGAGTTTGATTTATCTGTGCTATTATCATGGTATATACCATGTGTCGAATAAACGGCTTGGTCTACCACATATGTTGGCTATTTGTAGTGGGGAAAGGTTTGCAGAAAAATGTCGCATTCGTGGGAGCACCAAGAAGGGTTTCTTGGGCAGAAATGGCTGCAAAAGGACACGAGTATGTTCACATTACACCAAATCATTGATAATTAATCGATTACGGTGCGCCGAAAACACCCTCCGTGCTTTGTTTACGAGAATATCCGAATGAATAGCGAACGGAACCAGTAATTATATATGAGCAAAACTACCATTTTCTGGTATTATTGCTCAAACCCCGCCCTTTTTCAGCCTCGGATGTATTGTAGAGTCTACCGTGTGCCATATCTGGGTTAATGTACCATGTTCAAGTAACAATGTGTTTAAAACGTTAGTTTATCACCAAAGAAGTTTCATGCAGGGTGGTTTTGCTATCGATGGCTTTCCCCACCAGTGTCACGATTTAGTTCAATCTGCTACCCTCCCCAGTGCGGCTCCATTTGGAAAATTCAGCTAATACGCATGATTGTTATAAAGCATGACCGCAAGGTATTACCGGATCTGTGGATGTCACATTTACAAAAGTACGAATCATATCTCTGCATCCATAAAACATAAACAAAACTCTGAATCCACCTCCTGTTACCAAAACGCTGTACCAAAACAGTGTAAATATTACTTTATCAAAACCCTGTATCAACATTGCACTATTGCCGAAATTCTGCCCCAAAAATTCTGCCCCAAATATTACATTACCAAAAAATTGTGCTAATATTACATTAACAAAACCATGAACCGATTTGATATTACTAAAATTCTGCATCAACATTACATTACTAAAACCCTGTACCAGATCTGCCACACAACATAACATTTTCAAAACTATGTGTCCTCACGAGTCAATTTCCACACATTCATATTATGTTTTGTAGCTATATTTAATGTTGATATTGGACGTAAAACGTAGATTTGTCTTTAATGAAGGCTTGCATGACTCACTTGTGGAAGGCCTGTAACGAGCCGTACGGTTCTCGTAGTCCTCCGACTTCTTGGCGCCATTCAGCTGGGACCAGTCAGAAGGGTTGGATATCGAAGTGAACGCGTTATACAAGCCATACATTAACATACAGCCAATGTAAGGAAAATGTTACAAAATCCATCATTAGAAATCACTTAACGCGATTTCCAATATCACTGTTTACATTTGCATCCATATAGGAGATGGTTTCCGTAGACTTTATATTGTAATAGTTTCTGTGGATTCGTCCTACGTACCTTCTGTAAGGGTAGCCATTTATATCTCCAGGTCATATCTGAGGACTGCGACTGTTTTTGCATCCTGTGGCGCCACCCCGAAATGATCGGGCTTGGCTCGAAAACCGCTGCGAATATCTCTAAAAATAAGATATTCTTTTATAAATATATCGAGCAAATAATCGTAGACGGTCAACTAAGAAACATATGTAGCCATAAATGTAACACCCACTAGCTGTGTGGAGGTACCGATTAACACCCACTAGCTGTGTGGAGGTACCGATTAACACCCACTAGCTGTGTGGAGGTACCGATTAACACCCACTAGCTGTGTGGAGGTACCTATTAACACCCACTAGTTGTGTGGATTAGCTCTTATGAACCAAGTGGAGCTTGCGCTCCAGCTTACCCGATCGACTCTTGGTCTGTTGGGCTAGTGTGGAGGTACCGATTGATCTCCAGTATTTGTGAATGAATCCCCTGCTGTTGGGTCAAACTCGGTCGATTGAAGCATCTATAGCGTCTCCGCATTATTTCCCTGGTACACCTGGGACCATGTGATCGAAACATGGATGTAATATCGTACACCTACGAGCTGGGAATAGAACTCGACCTCCGTCTACTGCTCTGTGTTATTGCCGAATTCAGGACTTTCCTTGGGACGCCGCTGTCTCACTCGGGCGCTGTCAGCTTTACCAATTAGCTCCACACAACACCCAGGGGCGTCGCCAAAGGGGGGGTGTAGGGGGGTGTGACACCCCCCCTTTCAAACCGACAGTCCGCGTCACAGTCGGCATGCACTGTGTTGGCTCTAGTCGACTGGATAATTGCTTTAGGGCTGTGTCCCCATTCCACAGCATGACATTTGGATAGTGTCTGATGTGAAGCGAGTTGTCGTGTGCGTGAGGAAAGAAGCAGGTTACATACGGAGCGGAAATGGCAATGGCGTTAGCCGATGGTATTCGAAGATCATAATGGTGTTAATGATGATGATCATAATGGTGTTAATGATGATGATCATAATGGTGTTATGGTGATAGTTATAATAATGATAGCGATGATAACGGTACAGCAGCCTCTGTGTCTAACGCGACTCGGTGTACAAATCCAGTAAGGGTGCTGACATGTTTGGCTATTGTTTAGTCACGAAAATTTAACTCACCCCTCTCGCCCGGGGGGGGGGGCACTTAATGGTATAGAGGTAGTACATATGTGCCGCGCGACGGGGTATGTTTTTTCGGCCTCTTGACTTGTACGACGGGTTTTTTGGCCTCATACTTGTACGACGGGGTATGTTTTTGAGCTTCAATCTGTACGAGGGGTTATACATTCGCATAATACCTTGTACGACGGGGTATGCTTTTGGCCATTTTGACCTTGTACGACGGGTACGGGTTTTCGAGGTCCCGCGGCACACCCCTATCCAGAATAAGGCCAAGTGCCCCCCCGGGCCCTCTCGTTATCGCTTCATCCGTTCCTCAAATTATTAGGTATACTTAAAAACCAATGCACTAACTGCCTTTCTTGGCTTGTACACCGAGCCGCAATGATCTTTATCTGGAGTTCCAAATGCCTCCCATGTAAGATATAGAGCACAAACGGGCGAAAGAAAGCTCGGTGTCAGCGCAACGTCAAAAACACCACTTTTATTGTCAACAATAATATGAGTAATTTTGTTTACCTTGATGAACGTTGAGCCTCGGTCTACCTTACTTTTGAGAAAAAATATTAATGCAAGTTTATGATATGATATAAAAGTACATTGTGTCTCACTTCTCGAGCCATAAAAATCGCTCATCATTCATATAATCTGCGAGTTTCTTGTTCCATGGATGATAAAATTTATGCAGAAGTTGTCTTGTGTCATTGGACATTGTGACAAGAGGTTGCGAGTTGAATTTAGTACTTTGGTTAACCGGTGATCTACGAGTAATGGCGCGATACCAACTGTCTGGCATTTCACCTGAATAGTACACAGAAACATCATCATCATCATCATCGTCGTCGTCGTCGTCCTCATCATCATCAGTTATCATTATCATCATAATTAGCATTATTATTGTCATTGTCATCATTATCATCATAATCATAATCATAATTTATCATTATCATCATGATTAGCATTATTATTGTCATCGTCATCATTATCGTCTCAATCGCGTCTAACAAGTACTTCAAACAATTATCAGCGATATCTTGATAATGTCCCCTAATACTCACTCAATCCAAGGAACTTCACCACCCTTTTCAACGTATCCTTTCTGTATTTCACATAATCTTCGAACCTAATCACCAGTATTTGCGATCTGGGGAACACTCGGGTCCATTCTTTGATATAGGGGAGGTAGATACCGGCTCTCGTTCGCAGGGGAAGCATGGCTATATTAGTATCTCTGTCATGTAGACAGTAGGTCTGGCTAGCCGATCCCAAACACTGCTCAAAACGGCGAATACTGTCCGAAGCTAGGTCGTGGAAGTCTCTTGGACTTCTTGTTTTTCCGTTCCAAGAGAAGAAATTGTAATCTGAAAGTAACCTGTTGAACACGATCACGAATAAGTGCCATGAGATGTCATAGCATCAGAGCTAAACCAGTCATTCCTTCTATACATGTCATAGCATCAGAGCTAAACCAGTCATTCCTTCTATAGATGTCATATCATCAGAGCTAAACCCGTCATTCCTTCTATAGATGTCATAGCATCAGAGCTAAACCCGTCATTCCTTCTATACATTGTCATTAAAATTGAATTATCACCACGTATTGTACATGCGGGTTATTGTTCACCCGCGCCCTTGAATATTGACTTAATGTTATGAAACAAGCAAACATACGTATCTATGCAAATGGATGTATATTTATGTATTGGCGGATAAATTTATATATATCTGTATGAATTAAGTATGAATGTATACATACATGCATGCATATTCGAATACCAATAACAACGTATACGCAAATTCGATACAAGACATTAATTTTCGTAATATTAATAAGACATTACTCGTGTTAACAATATCTACCTTCGAATTGGATCCCTCAACAGAAAGATGATTCTGGCCATGGGGGTTACTGAGTGAATCAGATCAGCAGCCGTGTGGCGCGCTTCACCAAGGCGTTTGTTCTCCGGTAGATGGCGCCAGGCATCGAAGTCGTACAAGTAACTCGGTGAAATATCCCCTGTTTATGAAAAAAAAAAATTAAAATCTGTAAAATAATGTCTCATCGATTTGGAAGCGCTTAAACTTGGACGTTTTCGTGTACAGTAGCAAGCTTTACGTCGATGTAAATGTAAGCACACTTTTGGAGTTAACGCCGCATATGAGCGAAAAGTGGATTTAAGCAGAGGTCATAAAAATACTGATGTACAACAAATCAGCACTCTATCAGATTCCCTGCACAGTTTTCACATTTACATCCGTAAAGATATATTTATTCGATAACTTTTGATGGGGTTTATAAAGTTTTGGTTTCATATTGTCCACGGTTATTAATAAGCGTATATGCTTGTGTGTAGACACTATACAGCATTCAAAGCTGCAAAATGGGATGAGTTAACAATGATACTAGAACATTAGTTTATAACATAACATAGTTTATAACATAACATTAAATTTAGTAAAACAATCAGACAGAATGAGCTCAGAATAGGAATCACACAAATTCGTCCCAGAATGCATCAGGATAAATCACCTGTTATTGTGCCGAGCTGAGAAGAGCGTATTTTCTCAGCGGCTGAGTCGTAAAATTCCAAGAATTGTTGCAAAGGAACAGGTGTGCTATGTATGTCACTGGCTCTCAGGTTCCCAATTATCTGCGGCCCTGTTGGGGGTAACGTTTCGATAAGTAAATAGATCAAAGTTTTCAGATATGTCGGTATATGACTGAGTAACATTTAAGTACTTAGGTACGCATTCTGTTCCAGTATACGGACTCCTTGCTGGGCCATGGAGCGATCTGAGGATGGTCTACAAGTCCTTGGAACAAGTCAGTCGTGCCGCATCTGGGAGAACCTGCTACGTAGAAGTAGGGTAGACAGCGCATGCGCCACGCTGAACCACTCTCTGCATGTCGGCGTTTCAACAGATCACGCATCGAGTCAAATGACGTCTGTAGGGGACACACGTGACACAATAAATGAATGAATGTATGTATGTATGTATGTATGTATGTATGTATGTATGTATGTATGTATGTATGTATGTATGTATGTATGTATGTATGTATGTATGTATGTATGTATGTGTATGTATGTATGTATGTATGTATGTATGTATGTATGTATGTATATATGTATGCATGCGTATGTATGTATGTATGTATGTATGTATGTATGTATGTATGTATGTATGTATGTATGTATGTATGTATGTATGTATGTATGTATGTATGTATGTATGTATTTACGTATGTGATGTATGTATGTATGTATGTATGTGTATGTATGTATGTATGTATGTATGTATGTATATGTATGTATGTATGTATGTATGTATGTATGTATGTATGTATGTATGTATGTATGTATGTATGTATGTATGTGTGTCTATGTATGTATGTATCTATGTATGTATGTATATATCAATGACCAGAGCGGCTACTGACTGACCTTTATCATGTTGTTGCGTCTATTTCTAAATCGTTCGAATAGGTTATTTTCATAAGCGCTCGCCGTTTTTTCCACTGCCTCGCACCAACAAGGCGCCTTGAATTGCGGTAGAAATGGAATAGCAATCTGAAATACAGCAGTTTGCGTATGGTCAAATATTATACAGTTAGGTTTTCTATAATCTTTGTAAAGTGCAGAGGTTAAGTGGTCTGGTTAAGTGGTCTGATTTTACTGGCTGTTCGTTAAATGGAGCATTTCGGTTTTCCCGCCTTTTCCCCTGAGCTCGTTTGTCATTAGAATCAAGCTGCATTCTGAGACCGGCACGTTCCCCAGTGATTAATAAAATGTGAGAAATTTTGCTACCATCACCTGGATGCTATTCGTATAGACTACATGAAGCTTACACGGAAAAGATAATGAAGGAAGCACTGGCGGCAGCTCGCTCGGTGACAGGTGGCCGGTAAAGAACTGGCACGGGCAGTTGGTAATGATTTACACGGGGGAACAGCACATGAACTAAACTGTTGATTTTTGACCTCAAGCGCCCAGTATTCGAAGCTTAGCTTCTGATATATATATATATATATATATATATATATATATATATATATATATAGAGAGATAGAGATATAGAGAGAGAGAGAGAGAGATATATAGATAGAGAGAGAGAGAGAGAGAGAGAGATATAGAGAGAGATAGAGAGATATAGAGAGATCTCTAGAGAGAGAGAGAGGGAGAGAGAGAGATAGAGAGAGAGAGATAGAGATAGAGAGATAGAGAGAGATATAGAGATGAGATCTATATAGATCTCTAGATATATATATATATGTATATATATATATATATCTATAGATATCTCTCTATATATATATATACATATCTCTATATCTCTATATATCTCTCTCTCTCTCTCTAGAGATCTCTCTCTCTCTCTCTCTCTCTCTCTCTCTCTCTCTATATATATATATATATATATATATATCTATATATCTCTATATATATATGTGTAAGTGTGTGTGTGTGTGTGTGTGTTTGTGTGTGTGTGTGTGTGTGTGTGTGTCGCTTGGTGAATGTATTTGCAACTGTTTATGCACACCGAGGTTTGCTGTTGCCGAACCAACATTACAGGTGGAATGTACTCACAAACGCACCACTCGCCGTGGCCGCCGATTCAAACTGCCAGTTGTGCAAATCACCATTAGTCAAGACCCATTGAAAACAGGCACACGGAGTGTTGTACCTGGCTATATATGCTCTGTTTGTCTTCAGCAAACTCTTTTATGTGTGTGACAGGTGTTGAATTTCGTTGATCTCATTAATATCATTCATTCATTCACGCGTAGCTGCCGGTTATGGCGTGGCTATAACATTGACACTGAGGCAATACAAAACAACAATACGGAAGTGCATAAGAGAAAAAACAAATATTGATGTTAAAGTTAAAGCATGCAAATATGTTTAATGAAGAGTCCAATATTAGTGTTTCCGTTTATGTAGGTTTTCCAAGGAGCTTACAAGGTTACTGACGCGTTTTGACGAGATTTTACGAGATTTGATCCGGATGCAATAAACCGCTGTAAATTACATTGAGTTAAATCATCGTTTTAATTCTAAACGATAGTCGTCGCATTATGAATTATCAACACCCCTGGTATATCATTGATTATACAAAGAATATGCCGGCAGAACCGTATTGCATGTAGTTTTGACATCAAAGGCTGTGAAATGACGTCACAGTTACGACGGCAACCTTTACTTTCAAACTATATTTGTGTCAAAACATTGATTATTTGGCAAAAAATGGTGCGGAGGCGGGGTCATGTAACTCCATTATGAGCACCCACACCCCACTCAAATAAGTAAGTTATCAACTTTCTTTAAACCTCTTCCAGAACTCCCCTTTGTTTGCACATATCTTCACTAACCTTCTCAAGACGTTCAATCCGTTCATCTAAATCCTTCTGGTATGAGATATTGAGCATTCTGTCACACCCAACCATATTGTGATTACCGATGCCTGAAGTTCTGCTTAAAATAGATGGATCTGTAAGACGAGTTCCATTTAGCACGGTTCTTGTTCCCGCTTGAGGTAGCTGTCGTTTTTGAATGTTGTCTGTAACAGCATCCGACCTGGAGTCTGGTGTACCGAATACTCCCATAATAGATACGGTTTTACTACCGGAGCATTGCCAATAGGAACATTGCAGCAGGATCAATGAAAAAAGCAGAATGCAAACAGCGAAGTGTATGATTAAGATAGTGCGCAAGCGGCATCGCGGCAAGTACTCCATATGAAACCGTCTTGCCTTTTATCCTATTGACGCTGAGCCACGTACGTTCCTGCATCAATGCGTCACCAACAATGGTGTTAAGTCCTATTCTATTTTCGCACATCGATTATTGTAATTATGAGTTAGGTATTTGTGATTGCAGATGGCACCAAGTGAGCTCATACAGGACTAATGCATGCAGACTATTGATTACGATGGTACAAAATCATTGGAAGTGCATATGCGTTTTACCGAAAAGAGGAATGCAACGCTCTCGAAAGATCATAGCGACATCCGCGCACATTCACAATTACACCGAATACATTTATCTTTTTAACAAAGAATAGTCTTTTGTGGGACATTTTTATTTATTTGATTGTTTGCAACGAATAACGAAAACTTCATAAATGCTAATTAGACCAATCCGTTTTACACTGAGCAGTATTCATTTTTTGACGAATAGTTGTATAAATAATAAAATAATTAATAACGGAGAGAGATAGTGAGAGAGAGATAGAGAGAGTGAGAGAGATAGAGAGAGGGAGAGATAGAGAGGGATAGAGATGGAGAGATATATAGAGAGATGGAGAGCGAGATGGAGAGAGAGAAAGAGAGAGATAGAGAGAGAGAGACGTGGGGAACTCGTTTTGCTCTTTTTGTTTATCACCTCACTAACGCTGCCCGTTTGAATGAGAGAGAAGGAGGGAGAGAGACATTTAACAGAAAGGAAGGGAAATAGTGAAAGAGAGAGAGAGAGAAACAGAGAGAGAGCGAGAATGGGGAGACGGAAGGAGGGAGAGAGGGAGAGAGACAGGGAAGGAAGGGATATATATATATATATATATATATATATATATATATATATATATATATATATATATATATATATTCATATAGAAGATTAATATAAACATCATATATATTTGTGTTGAGAACTAAATGATATCCCCATTAATGGTTCTGATAAATATGCACGTCTTCCCTAAGCTGCAGATTCCTAATAACATGATACCTCGCATATATTTGAATTATATAAGATTGCGTTATTAGTTAAGTGTATAATAAAAGGTCATTAATTTTACCGCGTATCCACATGATATGAAAGACGATGCGAAAATGGTGAAGTAGACTTCACTTATAGTAAGGTTTTGTCTGATTAACCTGCAAGCTTAGAAGCAAAATTATTGTTGAACATAGCTGATAATATTTTAGTGTCAAATTCGCACCGTGTGGATTTCATGCGGTAGCGGAGGATCGAGATACTAAGTGTCGGCACGAATTTGATCGCGCGTTGACCAGCGTCACAGGGTATATGTAGCTTGGAGCCAAGTCTAAGGAGGCTGCCTTTAATTTGGGATTATCGGTGGCGTGTTCGATGATTAAGATCGCACTGAAGTATTTAAGTGGGCCTCTGAAACAGCTGTGTAGTTGTAAATGCAGTCGGGCCTGTAATCCTTGATAATGAGAGACCGCGTTGCCAATTTGCCCGAGAGGTGGCAGCACCGAGCAATGTGTCTCTAGCTCTACCGGAAGTTATGCCCTTTCTTCACGGTTAACTCGTAAATACAAGAGATTCGTTTCCATTTTGTTCCACTTCCACGTAGAAAATTTGTCGCAGTCGGCACATCGTCACGCAGTCATGTGATATTTGATAGTAACGACGTTTAGGATAAAGCTGTCACTGTCAATGCGCTGTTGAAGGACAACTGGCTTATTCAAGATCAAAGAGGCACAGGTATGCCGTTTTTTTTTTTATTTATAAATACTTGTTTTAAATCCAATAAGATTAGCAGTTTCTCTGCTCTGCAAGCACTGCGATATTTCTATGAAAGATAATGCCATTGACTCTTTGTTGTGTGCCAATGTGCCCAGTCAGAGGAGGGCATGCTTTCCCAACCAAACCGGCGTTGAGAAATCAGTGGCTGAGGAGTATTCAGCGGAAGGATTGGAAACTAATTAAGTCAAGCGTTGTTTGCTGCCAACATTTCAAAAAACATTTCAAACTACATCCAATCCGCTTATTACGGTAAGATTCCGTGAGTATTGCATAAGTGACGTAACCTGGCACTGTGTTATTCTTGGGTGATACTAAATTTGAATTTGCTTATTTAAAAAATACATTTACCTGAATTCACATAAGATTATTGGAAATGAATTCGTTGATAACAGCCGTTTTCAGTATGAAAAATATTACTATTTACAAACGTTTTAGGTGTCAAGCCAATTTGCAATTTCCCTCTGCCCGTGACAGAATCTCATTGAAAGGTGATGTAGTAGTATTTTTTATACAATGATCTAATATGTGCCTTATAATGTATTCTATAATAATCCTTCACTTGAATACTGTTGAAGAAAAAAATGTTTTTCACCCTATTCATGTTTGTTCCTTTCATTGAATAAGTTAATAATTTCATTAAAACAATTTGTATTTTCAAGAGTTTATTATACATTACAATATGCATGTAAATAAATCCTTTAAGAAAAAAGAAATCAGTGCACCAGACTACTTAGTAACAAGAAATTGTGAAAATACAATGAATGAACTACAGCACCTTTGAAATAATCCCTGACAAAACGTATCTAGCTTTGCAACCATAGCAGTAATAAAGTCATTGTCACGGAAACTGGAACAATCTCCACGCTCTAAGACGTAAACACCACGATATGACAAAGTTGACTGTTTGTGCAAAACAACTGGCCCTGAATCCGGTAACAGTAGTCCCATTGGCTGTTGAGGGTCAGCTGGTTGTTCACACTGACCAGGTATGGCACAGAGACAAAAGTGAAATAATTCATTTTGAGGAGCAAGTTTGAAAAAGTCATGGTCATTGGCAATTTCATATTGCACACAGCACAGCACAGCACACACATGCTTACCGTGTGCCTCTGGGCCATATGAAAGCAGGGGAGCAGGATGTCCGTGTTGATATCCCAATACCTGATAATACACAAACACAATAAACTTAGTAACACAAGCATAATCGACTTGACTCATATTTTACTCCAACAAATACACAGGTAATGTGATAAAATTTGTACAGCTAATCATTCAGTATTGATAATTGTTCAGTAACTAAAATACATTGGCATGAACAAGTAAGGCTGCAATCAACGCATGAATTAAGTTCTATTATCTGTGTGGATGTCAAATTGTAGCAAGTTTGCACAAGGAATTCCATCTTAAAAGCCCAGTCCTTTTGTAAACGGGTCGTAATTATTTATCTATTTGAACCTCAATTGGACGGGTCCAAATTTGAATTTCGAGGCTTTGTTATCGCCGACAGTTAAGCTGTTCCTTGTGTTTCTTTGATAAATTTGTATGCTTACCATGTCAGTAGATTTGATAGTAATTTGAATTTGTCCAGTCGTCTGGTTCTTGCGTTTGAATATGTTTGACACGTGGCTGAGATTAAAGATAGTGTTAATGGCATGGTTGTATCGTTGGTAAAAGTGGTGTATGATTGGAATAATGAAATAGAAATAGATGGTGTCATAAATCGGTATTGGTTTCAAAATCGGTGATGTTCATCTTCCGCGCCACACACAGTCTGCGTCCTCGAAGACCCCACTCATTGTTCGCCAGAAACATGATATTAAACACTTAATTTGAAGTGGAGGAAATTTAACCTCGATTAATTTAAATATTTTGCGCATTCCCGTCCTTACATAAGGCTTGCTGGTTGGGGAGGTTAAAGATAAGGCGATAGCGGGCGGGGTGTTTGTGTGGAGCAGGTACTTGTGCTCGGCGGCAGGGAACTTACATCCGTCCAATGAGCCATGGAAGTGTTACGGTCTACTCTTTATGATGTAAAATATGAGTTTCGTACTTACCCTTGGATGAAGCTGCAGGGGGTTTATGGTCGTAATCTTGATAGCGCCAGGTTGCTAGTATGCCCTAGCATGCGGTAAGTAGAGCAGGTGTTCGCTGCCGTCGTAGGTTCCAGCCTCCCGTGTCTTCTCGACGTGAGAAGCCATTGTCAGCTTTATTCCCGACCCAAGGAGCTAGTGTTGGGAAATTGTGAGCTGACAACAGGGGTCACACTCCTACCACGCGGGCGGGGGCTTGACCCGAGTTATGTCGTGCTCAATGATTTAAGGGGAAGGGTTGTTTAAGTCGGATGGGCTAGAATAATATCATAACACAACCAGCATGGCCGAAGACTATGCCCCCGAGGCGTGAAGCACCGAAATGGGCGGGTTTGTTTAGAAGGGGAAGCACTCTCCTTGGGGTTATTTGTTTTAAAATAAATCCTATCACACCTGTGCATTCTGCGCTCTTGTCGTTTGATTGCGCTATCTCCGCCTTTCCTGTCCAGTGTTTGAAACTTCAATTACTACCTGTCGACTAATTAGTGCTGGCTAACATTAGGTGGAAAAAGTGGAGGTGTTGAAATAGCGGTTTTTGACGTTACATTTTTCCAGGATCTACGTCACTCTGCACCACACATCTTCGTCTCTTTGAGTTGACGTGATGGTGACAAACCCCATGCTGGATGGTTATCCTCCCCACCGGCTTACCTGTGAGTAAAGACTTCAATTACAAACTGAGAAAAGTATGTTTATTAACATTTGTACATAAACAAGTTACGATAACAACTGTACATAAATGATTATCATACATCGGATCATAGTAAGGTGGTTGATCTTGTGGAAGCTACGGGTAGGTCATACCAAACTGTGTCTCGTCATAATATATACGCTGTAGTAACACGTATGCAAAGCAAAAGTAATATTCCGGCTACCTTTTATTGTTTCATTTAGCAACAAAAATAATAATGAACCAACATCCTGTTGTAATGAAACACAATAAACATGTTGTCATGGGAATGGTTACAAAACATCAATTCGTTAATATGGACCCAAAAACTAACCTGACCCAATGATCTGAACGTTTGTTGCTATGAAACTAACCCTATCGACAAAAACAGATTGTCTCACTAAAACACATGCCTTCGTGAATCAAACAGTTCCTATGACACCTACCCGAGAGGAACAAATTATTCGTTCCAAATTATTCGTTCGACAAACCTCGACCATACGATCCTATTGCCCACTACAAAAGGCACTAACCCTGGCCAAACTAATTAAAACTAATTGTACGTTCACTTCTGACCATATCTCTCATGTATTCAAAAGTCGATGCTCACAAAGGTAGGCTGTAAGAAAGGGAATATAATAATAAAGGGGGTCGCATAGTATATTAACATCACAGTTCAGCTCCGTGTCTGACCTATGAACCTTAACAACATGTTAGCCAAGTCAAGTGTCATATGCTTGACCAACAAACCACAGCACACAAAACCATCAATGTCAGACACAGGTTCAGGTTTTTTTTCCTTCTATGGAACAATTCCAAGTTTAAACGAAAACAAATAAATACCATATATTCAGTAATATACATTCATAAAAAGGGTGTATCAATATCGTTACTTGTATCTGCAACTCTTGACTAGATGTGGTTTCGCATGCACTGATTACATAGGAGTAAATGCTCCTCTGACCGCATCGTCAAGGTGAGCATAAAAGGGGATTGAGATCTTTGAACATTTTAACTCGTCTTGATTAAGGATTACCATTAAGCTATTCGGTTAGGGTGGAGAACGAGTTGGGGGATGTCTTCCTCTCGTCGTCTTCAACAATAGCGTATCGAGTTTGATTAGGGTGGAGAACGAGTTGGGGGATGTCTTCCTCTCGTCGTCTTCAACAATAGCGTATCGAGTTTGATTAGGGTGGAGAACGAGTTGGGGGATGTCTTCCTCTCGTCGTCTTCAACAATAGCGTATCGAGTTTGATTAGGGTGGAGAACGAGTTGGGGGATGTCTCCCTCTCGTCGTCTTCAACAATAGCGTATCGAGTTTGATTAGGGTGGAGAACGAGTTGGGGGATGTCTCCCTCTCGTCGTCTTCATCAATAGCGTATCGCTTTCAACTTGAAACTATGTGCACATTATAAATGGTTCGGAACTTCGTATGATAAATATCACAAATCACCCATGCCGTTGGGGTGACGGCCATCTAACGCAGTTTCATACATGCTTTCACCTAACAGTTCAATACACTTGCATAATGCAATCATTCATTGCAAATGCTTAACGAAGAAACATTAACAGAAAACGAAACATCCATATATGAGCTAATATAATCATAAAAACCCATGCAAATACGTGTTTGTCTGACGTGTCAGGTTTCACGTACCAATTTCAATTCATCTTAATGCGAAAATTAAAAGAAATAACATTTAAAAACAATTCCATCAACATCTTCTCATACATGTCGCTTCATATTGGATGGATCATTAACGTTAATTGATACATCAAACAGGTTTACGAGATGCAAGATGCTAATTATATATATAAGATGCAAATCACGGCGGTATTTCAAGTGCAAGAGAACAATCATGTCAATATAGACATCCGTTATCACAGTGACGTCACGGGCCGCCAAGGCAAGTCGACCTCCTGCAAAGCACCACAGATATTTCACAGTCATTCTTCCAAAAGCCTGCGAAAACAACTTCTGTATGTTTCATGGAATGGACAGCCTTGTAAGTGGAATACGTAAACCGCACTGTAAGTAAGTCACGTGCCCCTATGTCGGGGCTGGGCGGCGCGGGTGGGCGATGCTTGTTTGCAGGGACGCTGTCAGACATTGACGGGACAATTGATGATGTCATATTCCAGAAGGAGACTTAGTGCCAAAAAGACGAGATAAAAGAACAAGCAAAAGACACCCATGGCTTTGTTCATTCTCCATTTGAAGAAAGCGATCATGATGATGACGAGTAGTAGCATGAGGAAGAGGAGAGCGATGGAGCAGAAGAGGCCTGTGCTGTCCACGCTGTACGGCGTGCCCTTGATGAGGCCGTTAACTAACCAGGGCAGCGGAAGGCTGTCAAACACATGATTTGTAACCATGTTTTTATTTCTTGATCTTCATGGTTGTGAACACCACGTAAATTATAATGATCACACCGAAAGAACATGGTTACTAATCAACACTGGCGTTACTGGCGTTACGTAGCGTTAGTTTCTGTATAAATTCAAGTTACATATGTGCGTTATATAGTCATGCAATCGGTTATCAAATGTATGCCCGATTCGTTGCTCAATTGCCCAGGGTGGCCTGTAATAATTGCTAACGCCACCAACCCGACAGTGACGTCGAAGATGTTGCTGCCGACGGAGCTAGAGACGGCCATGTCACCGTAGCCCTTCTTGGCTACAATGACACTAGTGATGAGGTCGGGGATGCTTGTGCCTGCCGCCAGGAAGGTGAGACCCATCACCTGTAAACACAGACAAAGACATGTGACCTTATTAACTTGGCAAACTACTTTCGCAAAGTTAGGTTGATCAGTTCGCTTTGTTGGTCTGCTTATTAACTCGATATATGTCACGCGATACAAGGATTACCATTAAGCTATTCGATTAGGGTGGAGAACGAGTTGGGGGATGTCTTCCTCTCGTCGTCTTCAACAATAGCGTATCGCTTTCAACTTGAAACTATGTGCACATTATAAATGGTTCGGAACTTCGTATGATAAATATCACAAATCACCCATGCCGTTGGGGTGACGGCCATCTAACGCAGTTTCATACATGCAATCAATCGCAATTTTCATTAATTTATGGAATTTTGCTCTTTAAGTAAAAGGTGTCAATGACGTACAGATCCAAGAGGTTTTCATTTTGACCAAGACCTCAAATTAAGGTCAAGGTCCGATCTTCATAAAATTTACATCATTGTGTTCCTTAACTCAATTAAAATATTTGTAATTGAAAGAAATCAATAGTTTCCCAAGCGCCCCAGGTCGAAAAATCGTGGTATCAATCCGAATGTCAATTGCGTTTAAAATTTTTTTCGATCGCCTATAAAATCGATACAAGTTTAGTTCCTAATAACTCCTCTGCATAACACTTCGATTTTTAAAACGGTAACATATTCTGGAAGTTTAATCTATGTGTTAACTTTTTCTTAAACCATTTAATTGTTACCGATGCTTTATAAAACCCTAGATTAGGTCAAAAATTTCTGGTAGCAAAAATTCGTAATTGCTAGGTCAATAATGGCTTGATCGTAAGACAACTTAACATTTTCTGAAAGCTTAAAGCATTATCAAAATTTTATAATCGACATGTTCTGTCAAAATATATATGGTTTCTAAAGCAATTTTCAAGCGATTATAAAGTCGTAAATATATGGTTCAATTGTCATAAAAATCGGGTCAGCTGCTGTCTTGGACAGCGCCAATCGAATCGAACAGTTTTATACATGTCGATGACGTCACTTCCGGTTCGCAACGCATAAATGTTCCAGCAAAAGCGTAATAGGAAGTTAAGACCCCTTATCTCCATCGATAATGGTCGTATCGTAGTAATGTTTTCAATCGAGGGTAGTTCTTTCTATTCTGAATAAATAACATAATACATGTAGTTGTAAATTCGTGGTAGTTTTCTCATAAACTAAGCTCAAAGGATAGAGGTGGCAGAACGTGCTATGCAAATCCTAGCCTGCACAGTAGCCGATGCGTAAGGAGATCGGCGCGGAGGGACAATTAATTCCAATAGCTGGGGTATTATCTCAAAAACAAAAAAAACAAGGTAATTGAGACAAAAATACTTAGTAATACGCTATCCTGGATCAGGAACAGTTATGATTACACACATTTACTAAATTAACATTGTAGATGATCGTGTAATACGCTATCCTGGATCAGGAACAGATATAATTACACACATTTACTAAATTAACATTGTAGATGATCGTGTGGAGAGTGAGGAATACTCACGGGATCTTTGATGCCTATGGTACGCCCTATAGTGGCTGCCCACCAATTCATAAGATAAGAAAACACGGCAATCCACATAATGCTCCCAATAAAGGTCACAGGGAACCAAGGGCGGCTGGACTGAAACACACAGACGAAAATGAGCTAATATCTGACTTATCGATGCACATATTGGTAAGGGACCTTCTTTCAGCTTTACGGACGTAGAGACAACTTACTGCTTTACGGACGTCAGATAGAGACAACTTACTGCTTTACGGACGTCAGGTAGAGACAACTTACTGCTTTACGGACGTCAGGAAGAGACAACTTACTGCTTTACGGACGTCAGGTAGAGATAACTTGCTGCTTTACGGACGTCAGGTAGAGACAACTTACTGCTTTACGGACGTCAGGTAAAGGACAACTTACTGCTTTATGGCCGTCAGGTAGAGACAACTTACTGCTTTATGGACGTCAGACAGAGACAACTTACTGCTTTACGGACGTCAGGTAGGGTGATCCACATGGGGAGGACGATGGGGGCGACGATGAGGTAGGTGAGCCTCTTGAGGCAGGTAGGTGGCCAGCTGAGGTTCAGAGGCTCGGGAGTCTCCATGGCAAGCGTGCACTGGATGACACAGGTAGCGATGTTGAGCGATGAATAATGATGGAAGCAGGCTTACGATGAAAGACGGCCTTAATGCAGAACATTAATTACTTAGATGCATGCAGGTAACTATGAAACAAAGGCGAGTGGATATCTATCAATATTAGTGCACAATCTAAATAATGCATAAACCGATATACCTAGGTATATATCGTTAACAAGAGAGGAGGAGGTGGATCTTATAGAGGCGGTGGGTATTAGCGAACATAGGTACTGAATTGATGTCATATTAGAGTAGAAGGTTAGCGCAGAGGGAGGATTATGCAAATTAGCACGGTTTATGTGAGGTGATGGGTGTGCTATAACATCCGGACTGGTTGGAGATTGGGGAATGATATATCGATCGTGTTGATGAATAGTTTCCATATATTGCATTTAGATATCACCGTGACATCCATTGAACTTGGTGCGTCAATTGTCACCTGTTTGTCTGGGTCCTGCGCGCTGTCTGCAGCTGCCGATTTGAGGCCTCCATTCGCCGTGGCACTCGGACCCGCCGCCTCGCCATTACCCAGTGTAATGCTATGAGACACCACTCTGTTACTGTCCACTTCGTTCGTGATACAATATTCGTCACCACTTCCTGCCGTCGTCATCGTCGTCTGCTGACTAGCATGTCTTTCCATGTCACTGCCGATAATGCTGATAGTACTGCTCAACTGTTGCCCGTTGGCTGTGATGGGCTGTCCGTTGGCTGCGATGGGCTGCCCGTTAGCTGTGATGGGCTGTCCATAGGCTGTGATGGGCTGTCCGTAGGCTGTGATGGGCTGTCCGTTGGCTGTGATGGGCTGTCCGTAGGCTGTGATGGGCTGTGCGTTTGACTTCGGGTGGTTGTGGTCGACTATCTCGGGGTTGTTGTGGTTCTCTGCGTTGACAATGACCTTGAGGGAGGCAATTGCGTGCAGCTTTACGGCGCGGTCTTCCACGTTCTCCACTGATGACACACAAACAAGGCACCCACGCACATTACACATCTGCGCCTGTTGTATGAGGACCTTCAGAGGGGAATTACCACAACATGGCCTTTACCAACATCCAGTATGTAATAAAAAGCAACGACACACACTGAGAGACGAAGCAAAGCATGAAGCCTACACATTGTTGGTCAGATGTCATTAATTTACCATATTCATGGTAGAATATTGACACTATATTAACACGCTGCTGTCTAGGGATGATATCATGAGCGTGCGCTTTGCTGATGGTGCCTGGGCACACAACAGAGTGATAATACCAGAAAAAGGTGGAGTTGCGCATGCGTAATAGCTGGTCCAGGTCGCTATTCATTTGAAGATTATAATAAACAAAGTTCGGAGGCTGTTTTGAAAGCGCCTTTATAGATTAATTATCCATGATTTGTTGATCCCAATATTAAACAAGTATCATAAACGACTTCTTTTTGAAGCTATACAAGAATGGAAGCAAAATACAAATTCGCTAGAAAATGCAACTTCAATGATCAGCTATAGAAGGAAAGATTTGTACAAAACTCTGAGGGGATTAGGCTGAAATGATGCTTTGCTAATGGTGTCTGGGCGTGACTGAGAAATGCCGTCACTTCCTATAATGGTGAAGAGGCGACATATTGTGCTGTAGTGTAAGTTTTGACGGAATGATCTTTACCTTCGCTGATTGGGTCTATAGTGTGAATCATCAACTGAAGGACGCCATGGCGGAACTTCCCGCTGCCGGACTTCAGCATCGGTACGCTGGTCACACCGCCAGAGGGCTCCACTGACTACGCACCACACACACACAAGGTTATATCACAAGCTGTGCAATGTACAAGAACCTGACAGGAAACGGATGATTTGTCAAAGTGAAAAAAATTGCATACGAACTAACAACAGAATCTATAAAGCCAATCCGACATCACATTTGCCTTTGAACTATAGAAGAGTTATTTACATTTGGTAGAAATTTTGTCCTTGAAAGCTTTTTCTGAGAAAGTGATTTCCAAAATACATCACTGTACAATATTCCTTTTTTTATTATTTTGATGATGGATCTAAAACCAAGAATGGCTTGTTTTAAGCTCTATTTCGTTGTGACCGGACGATTTATATAATTTTCCAACCATATGTGTCTTATCCTAAAGGCTGTTGCATTCAACAAGCAGTGATGTCGCTATCCAGAATAGCCTATTAAGGTGATATGCTTCTGGATTTTCAGGCAATGTTAGTTCCACCATGATATATTTTAGCACGAGTTTAAATCAGCTTGATTAATACACAATGATTGTCCCGTCTGTGTAACGATCATGCATCCTGTCACTCAGCAGTCATCATGGCAGCAGGTGCAGTACCAACCAGAAAATGAGAAATCCCATTGAAGAATGACTAATGGTACAAAAAAAATTATCTTTATAAGGCGGAAATGGCTTCTAATTTTGCTCTATTTTGTTCATCACATGGTTGTATACAAACAGGAAAGACCGAGGCTGGAGTTTTATGTGTGTCCCAAAACAAGTCCAAATTGTTTAAAGCTAACTTTCCCTAATATTCCATACCATAATACATTATCTTCCACACCGACTGAAGTCTGGTGCTTAAAGTGGGAAATCGTACCACAATATTAATTCTGTTCAGCAGATTTGCCTTACACTGCGTAAATACACTAAAAATAATATAAAGATCATTTATTATACAAAGCTTACTTTTTTCTCAATGTTTCATTCCCAAATGAATTATAAAGACAACATTTTCTTGTACATAGCATGCAAACTTACAAATCATTTTCGGGCTTCTTGCCACCAACTGGGCAATACACTACTAAGAATGGCAGTTACCTGATAAGACGATGTAATCAAGCATGAACGATCGTAACCAATGAATGTGTCACTGGGCATTTCCAGCATTTCCCGCCAATGCTTTTAGATGATTAAGACCGCATATTGTCTATTTAGGCCAAAGTGCATCACTTTGTCGTAGAAAATAATTGGATTAAGAGGGTCTTATAATTCACAAATTCGTGTCAGTGAAGTAAGCAAGTGCAGACAAATTTTTTGATTGCTATTCAGCAAGACGGTTTCTGCTATTGTTTTGAGATACATAAAGAATGATTAAGCAAGAAATTACAAAATAGATATGCACAAAATAATTTTTTTCGTGTGTGGCTTGATGCATTGTTTTTGTGTGTGGGATTATTTGAAGATTTGGAGCTAGTTCGATCCTGTTATAATCATCCACTGCCATCGCACACTGCTGTAGTGTCCACAGCTGCATCTGCTATTGGCCCCAACTCGCCATCCTTCCAGGGATCCTTTTACCAGATGAGAAAACCTCACTCACTGGCATACCATTGACCAAGTCTTTATGGAACTATAATAGAAGTTTTATCGAGCAGAATGCATCCATCATGTCCGCATAAAAATAAGCTAGTTTAGATCCCCACAAATCCAAATCGGTCCATAGAATAGAAAACAGCGAATAGATAAAACATTACCACTTTAGCGATGGCATCTTTATCACACAATCTATTCGGTGCCTTTCATCCTGCAATATGACCTTAGATGCAGAGGGAGACTTTTAAAAACATACTTCATATATCAACCTACCGACCAAAGAAGGTGTACAATAATAACACCCAATAGATCATGAAGAGAAGAAATACAAACTACCGGTAGCTGATTAGATCACAAATGACACAAATAACATCTAATATCACGGGATAGTGCCACTGCGATAACCTGTTTGTAAAAATATACTGATTTCACACAAAAAACAGTATACAAACATCACTACTATACAAATACAATTTACTGGGAACACAGAGGCTATTGCAATTGGGATGCAATGTAAAGCAGTGCAACTTGCTAAAAGTAAGCGATATGTAGAGATAATGCCAGTCATAACGACCAACATGACACAAGCAACTTCTTTGAGGCTGTAATGTTCCTGAACGTACGGCCACATATAGCGGACAGCTCTACTTAGGTCCATTTCAGGCCAATGTAATGCCAAACAGAATCATTAATTACGTCATCACCATGGCAACGTACCATTAATTAAGCCTTGTGATTAAATCGCCTCTACGAACTGCGAGTAGTATGTCGCTACTTGCCCCGACCTCAATAAACACCCACAACATAGAGCTACTACACTGTGGCTGTGTTCTTTTAATGCTAAACCTACCGTTGTTTCCCTCTCCTATTTAAAATATCCATGCGACGCAATCTATTAACGGGAACGTACCATTAATTAAGCCTTACCATCCAAGACCTAACTTTTTAAAACGGGTCTATATATCATCCAAGACCAACATTTAAAACTCATCCCCAGGGCCTATATATCATCCAAGACCAACATTTTAAATCTCACCCCCGGGCCTATATATCATCCAAGACCTCACATTTAAATCTCACCCCCGGGCCTATATATCATCCAACACCAACATTTAAATCACACCCGGGCCTATATATCATCCAAGACCAACATTTAAATCTCAGGGACTATATATCATCCAAGACCAACACTCACCCGGGCCTATATATCATCCAAGGGCTGTGTACGGCCTATATATCATCCATGACCAACATTTAAATCTCATGCTATATATCATCCAAACCTATCATCCAAGATTTTGTTTCCCTCGGGCCTATATATCAGACCAAAAAGACCATCTACATATCATCCAAGACCACATTTTAAATCTCACTACGGGCCTATATATCATCCGACCAACCGGACCAACATTTAAATCTCACCCCGGGCCTATATATCATCCAAGACCAACATTTAAATCTCCCCGGGCCTATATATCAAGACCAACATTTAAATCTCACTACGGGCCTATATATCATCCAAGACCAACATTTAAATCTCACACCGGGCCTATATATCATCCAAGACCAACATTTAAATCTCACCCCGGGCCTATATATCATCCAGACCAACATTTAAATCTCACCCCGGCCTATATATCATCCAAGACCAACATTTAAATCTCACCCGGGCCTATATATCATCCAAGACCAACATTTAAATCTCATTTAAATCCGGCCTATATATCATCCAGGGCCAACATTTAAATCTCACCCCGGGCCTATATATCATCCAAGACCAACATTTAAATCTCACCCCGGGCCTATATATCATCCAAGACCAACATTTAAATCTCACCCCGGGCCTTTAAATCCAAGACCAACATTTAAATCTCACCCCGGGCCCTAAATATCATCCACCCCGGGCCTATATATCATCCAAGACCAACATTTAAATCTCACCCCGGGCCTATATATCATCCAAGACCAACATTCACCCGGGCCCTCACCCAAGACCCATTTAAATCTCATATATCATCCAAGACCAACATTTAAATCTCACTACGGGCCTATATATCATCCAAGACCAACATTTAAATCTCACCCCGGGCCTATATATCATCCAAGACCAACATTTAAATCTCACCCGGGCCGGACCAGCATTTAAATCTCCCCCGGGCCCTATATATCATCCAAGACCAACATTTAAATCTCACCCCGGGCCTATATATCATCCAAGACCAACATTTAAATCTCACTACGGGCCTATAAATCATCCAGGGCCAACATTTAAATCTCACCCGGGCCTATATATCATCCAAGACCAACATTTAAATCTCACCCCGGGCCTATATATCATCCAAGACCAACATTTAAATCTCACCCCGGGCCTATATATCATCCAAGACCAACATTTAAATCTCATCCCGGGCCTATATATCATCCAAGACCAACATTTAAATTTAAATCATCAACATTTAAATCTCACCCGGGCCTAGGACCAACATTTTAAATCATCCAAGACCAACATTTATCATCCATCTCACCCCAGGCCTATATATCATCCAAGACCAACATTTAAATCTCACCCCAGGCCTATATATCATCCAAGACCAACATTTAAATCTCACTACGGGCCTATATATCATCCAAGACCAGCATTTAAATCTCACCCCGGGCCTATATATCATCCAAGACCAGCATTTAAATCTCACCCCGGGGCCTATATATCATCCAGGGCCAACATTTAAATCTCACCCCGGGGCCTATATATCATCAAGGGCCAACACATCTTTGCAATCCACGTTAAGCACTCAAGAACAACAAGCTAGATGTAAACACGATCGACGTGATATGACGGAATCAACCAATTACCTGACAGGTAAATGAGGACATCTTGAAGGTTAACTGCTCACCTGGTTAGAAGGGAGCCCGGTGGCATGGAATGGTAAGATATTGGGGTTGATGCGTGGTAGTTGCAACTAGGTTGTTAAGGAGATTAAGATCTGATGCATATTTCGTTTGATGTTTTCACGGGCGTTCGTTAAATGCAAGATTACTTGTCTTTGAGGCTTTTAGAAAATCGGAGAGTGGAAGGGTGAGGTTGGGGTGGGATATGGAGCCTTCTTCTTGCGGATCAGAAAGGCTGGTTGGTAATGGATATGAAATACCCCGCTTTGTTATATCAAAATGGCGGATGGTGTTTCTATACAATGATTGTCTCTTGAGTTCTGTCATCACTCCGACCAAAAGATTACTCATAAGATGGCCAAAACACGTGTCTCTCATCATACCAACTAGAAGACGGTCTTCTCCAACTTGGTTCGTGAAAATGAATGCTAAAATATATATCTACATATAACACTGTCGGCGTGTTTTGCTGTGACGCAGTAGACTACATTGTGTTATTCTTGTCCCCACGGGTTGCCTTCAAGCGCGGACGTGACGTAATCACAGAACACAGTCTACCCCACGGTGTATAGCTGTAGGTAGCAGTACCCTGCCATATGCAGCTGTTTCTAAAAATATATAGGAGCGGTTTGCTGAATAAGCAGTGAAATGTTGCGTTCGTGGCGACATGATGCTTATCTATCAGTGAAGGTGTAATTAGTGCTCAGTGCGCAGTTCCGGGAAAAAGCTTGCCTATGGGGGGAGTGGGGGGGGGGGGTGTATTCTTACAACGCTTGCTGTCTCCCCTCTCTCAGCGAATGAGAAGTGTAAGTTGGTACAGAAGAGGGGGTGGTGGGAAGAGGCGGTTGTGAGGTGGGGGTGTCGGGGTTGTATGGCACTGGGGATGAATTATCTAGTATAAGCGGCTTGTTGTACAGAATTAATGTCAACTTTGTGCGTTGGGTGCTTGTTAGTACAACGGGGTTTGTATGAATACACGCAGGTTGTTATAATTCAATATGTTGATCTTTTGAATTAATCACCT
The DNA here is from genome assembly GCA_034190875.2 of Urechis unicinctus. NCBI lineage: Eukaryota > Metazoa > Annelida > Polychaeta > Xenopneusta > Urechidae > Urechis > Urechis unicinctus. The sequence continues at coordinate 77,946,235 of CM067354.1, forward strand.
GACCCGGATGTAACAAGCTTATCAACCGTGATTAAAACACCACCGTATAGCAGTTTCTAGCTGGGCAGGTCATGCACTTAACTTCACCAGCAAATACCACACACTGCACACGATCGGCAACAGATTCAATTAAAGAAAACGTCGGTCAATACCTTGGAAAAGCTTGAAGAAAAGCTGGGCGCTAATGAACTGATGTCACACCACAGTAGGTGCGTGGGAATGCTCACTGGCGCTTTGCTGTCAGAAGTTGTGACGCTGCAGATCGGAAATCGATTTAGGCATTGCCTATCACAAAACAACCGTGTAGTTTTCTTTTACCCGGAAATTGAATAAGGGTATTTAACCTCGAAGGGTTAATTTGTTTGGTGGGTTGGGATAGAGGAGCTCCAACCTTATGAGAAACTCGTTCATAACAATCACTTGTTACCGAAACGCGAAAGGTTGACAAAACATAACCTTCACGCCTGATCTGTACAAATATAATTGCATAAATGGGGAACAGAATTTGGCGTTGAACCGATACAATCCGTGAATCCGGATTCAACCCCCAACCTCCAACTATTCGGATAATTTCTCGAGTTACCACGGTAAACTCGGCACGGTATGCATTAATTAAACTTAGACAAACGATGCCTGATCATTCATTATCATATTGATAATGGACTCATTCAATCGAAGGAGAATAAATGAGCGTATTCATTGGAACGCACACACCGCTCCTGGGCAGGATCCGATCGTATCGATTCTCTACAACCAACAATTGAGTCTCGTTAAGCGGCTTGTTTTCTGACTTAGTGTATTTCCGGTTTGAATCAATAACGCCCCCTAGCGTCTGATGAGACTGGCGCTCCGCAGAGGCACTGGTCCGTCGGTCTGCAGGCGGTGATTAGCCGGCCCCGTCGTGAACCTATTGAATATTGACCCGGAAAAGAAAATCACATCCAGAAATTCTTTACCCTTCATTGACATTCATAGCTTATTGAACTATTCGATCATTCGCTACCCAATTCCTTGACAAACACAGCCAAAAACTCAGCTTTACAACCATTCAATCATCTGTACACAGTGCACACACGGATCCACCCCATACACAGTCACACGCATACAAATTAAAACCCGCACTCACTCAAACCAACCACGCCTTGTCATACCCACCCACACCTTGTCATAACCACCCACGCCTTGTCATACCCACCCACACCTTGTCATAACCACCCACGCCTTGTCATACCCACCCACACCTTGTCATACCACGCCATCTATCCCCCCTTTGCTATTGATGCTCTTCGACAAGAAGAAAGCTGCGTTGTGGCTGAACATATGGTTGTGAATAGTGCAAGGTCGATCTAGGCAAATGATACGCACTCCACAGAAAAACATCACCGACACTCTCCATCAGAACATGCAAAATAATGATTGAGAGAAATATATGACAGTATATCCGACGGCGGCACTCTCTGAACCAAGCTCTTCACCATGTTACAGATACACTGCATGACCATTATCAAACAGACACCATCGAATTCCACGCAACATTAGGGCCAACGAATCCAGTCCGTTCAGCCAAGAACGACAGAGATCAAGCAACAGCAGCCACACAGCGATCTATAGGAAACGATCTCCCCACCGTCTTGGTCCTATCAGGACAAAATCCAAACGATGTCCAAAACTAGGAGAAGGACGACGAGGAGGACGAGGAGGAGGGCAAGGCGGACTGGAAAAATAATTCTCGCCCCCCACCCCCTTCCGTGAGCGAGCAAACCCCCGGTTTCCCTCATTGAAGAACAGCTAGAGGCAAAAGATTCCCAAATGCAAGCGACAAAAATTTGTCTCGAGAGGACCACGAAGGAAATAAGCTTCGTGTTAGTGTTACATGGCTGACGTTGAATAAAGGGCGATCTGCTATCGTGCCAAGAAACGCCGTCAATATGAAAAGGACGTTGACGATTACGAGCTCAATTCGGCAATTTCCAATGATTCTCTCCAGGTGATTTGTAGCATCTTTCTTCAGTCGTGGCGCCAAGCCGCTTTGTTAATGCGTCAAGAACTGTTCGGCAAGGAAGGATGTATGAAGGATTTCCTCGAAAAGAAAAAAGAAACTTCTATTGTAGGACTCGGTCACAAAGAAGGGCAAGATGAACGAGTCTTTGCCAACGGTATATTTTGCAGCTGGGACGCGCTGCAGTTGAGTGTCGACCAATTCGCACGGCTACATGAACAAATAATGAACAATACCGATAACACAAACCAGAACAAACATAGAATGAATAGACAAGTCGGGTTGCTGGGCGCGGAGAACAAACGAATAAGAGCTAAAAGTCGAGAAGGCCAAAGGGAAAAAGACGAAGGTCCGGCCCTTTTGATCTGCCGATACACTTTTATCGACGATGAATGGTTTGTCGTGTTTCGACCAGAAAATCGATACGCCGTCGTATATGCCAGTTTGTGTGTAATGCTCCGTATTATGCATGTCGTTAGGCGTTTGGATGATGGCTATATCCTCATATAGCTCGGAAAGCTTCAATGGCGGTTCAGCCACCACATTCGCTATAAAGATCGTTCAAGCGTTCGAATCTCTTCGTCGGATAAGCATCTAAGTTCTTGGAAAAGACATACTCGTCCAAGCTTGGATGAATACGAACAAGGCCATGAGATTGACGCCGTCGGATGGGAGAGGGCGAGGATAGGACAGGTTGGTATTGTCGTTAACAGATATGTAGAAGTCGGTTCGGTCATTGCCGACGAAGGGAAACAATGCCAGACTCTCGTTGCGAAAGATGCCTGATTCGATTCCATAGATGGACATGGGATTATCATGGCGACGCTGGACAAGATCGTAAAGTTTAGAATATTGGTCATGCTCCTTAGAAATACGGCTTCTATTAGGAATATTAAGAGGACACATGGAGTAGGGCTTTTTCAAACAGGAAAAGTTTTGCAACATGCCGAGATAAAAAAATACCTTTATCCTTAAAGTTGTCATCAAACATGACATTTAAATGAACCAAGAGCTCTGGCGTCTTAAGGCAAGTACAATTGCTTGAACCAATACGCTTTTCAGAAATCCGCATCGTCGTCCTTGGCGCTCCTACCTTTGACATTTCCTTTGTCGTTTCTACATCAGGCAACATACCCAATAAATACTCAACTCGTATGACGTCGTGGATGTATGTATCGACGTCCAACATGCTGGGCTGAGGATCTAAGACGTTTTGGTTTTCAACACGTCCTCACTAGTGGGAAAAGTCACAGGGGTCGTTACTTAGTGAGATAGTACTATTATGCAACGCATGAACCCATTCCCCTTTATTATGGCCCTTTGCCTATCGGCCAGCTGTCGTGTATGGTTCGTGTCGTCGGGACGATAAGCGGGCAAAAACGTGTCCGGTCTTAGGTAAATATAATCGCACATCTCAAAAAAACATTCCGTCGGGGATGTTAGTAGTACGGAGGTAATTCATACAATGACCACCAGGATATAAGGATGAGAACCTTTCTTTTCCGCTGCTCCTCTGTTGTTGTAGTTTTTGTTGTTGAACGGCTCGAGTTGTCGTTCTTTTTCTTTTGCCTGGTCGAGTTGTCTTTCTTTTCTTTCTTCTTCTTATATCTTTTTTCCTTTTTCTCCTTTTATTTCTACGTCTACTTATCTCTTTTCTTCTCTTTAGGGCGCAATGTTGGATCGGATGGGAGTTCTCGTTCTTTTCTTTCTTTTTCTATTGAATGTTCTCTTTCCCATTTTTTACTTTCACTGTCATACCTGCCCACACCTTGTCACACTCACCCACACCTTGTCATACTCACCCACACCTTGTCATACCCACCCACGCCTTGTCATACCAACCCACACCTTGTCACACTCACCCACACCTTGTTATACTCACCCACACCTTGTCATACCCACCCACGCCTTGTCATACCAACCCACACCTTGTCATACTCACTCACACCTTTTCATACTCACTCACACCTAGTCATACCAACCCACACCTTGTCATACTCAACCCACACCTTGTCATACTCACTCACACCTTGTCATACACACCCACGCCTTGTCATACCAACCCACACCTTGTCATACCAACCCACACCTTGTCATACTCACTCACACCTTGTCATACACACCCACGCCTTGTCATACCAACCCACACCTTGTCATACCAACCCACACCTTGTCATACTCACTCACACCTTGTCATATACACCCACGCCTTGTCATACTCACCCACACTTTGTCATACTCACCCACACCATGTCATACTCACCCACACCTTGTCATACTCACCCACACCTTGGCATACTCACCCACACCTTGTCATACCCACCAACGCCTCGTCATACCAACCCACGCCTTGTCATACCAACCCACTCCTTGTCACACTCACCCACACCTTGTCATACCCACCTTACTCTCCCATAGCACCGCGCGCTCCTGTCCACATCAATTCACGTTCGCCCCACACTCACGCTGCCTCCTGCCGCCCTACCCTACCCTAAGTACAGCATTAGGACAAGAAGCCTCACTTTCCTGACTGACCCTGACCACTTATCCCCCGCGTGGCCAGCAAGCCACGGCCCTGATCTCCGTCCAAAAGGTCCATTAACACCCCATCCTAATCGTATCGACAGAATCTGCAAGCAGAGAGCGCGTGGACAGCTCAACGTCGGCGGCCACTACACACCAGTAAGTGGAACGTGCCCTCGCGCCAAGCTAACGCGTGCCGGCAATCATGACACCAAATATAGACCGACAAACTCATGCTGTACCCTGGACGTACTGGGCCATAACTAATAACAATAACACGCTTTTCGCTACATATTTAGTGAGAAATTACCAATGATTACATATAGGCGGCGGTCAAAGTCGTAACCAACAGCTGACATGATTATTGACAAAGGTCACTTCCGGGAAGCCAGCGTCACTTTCAGGTCCTGTGGTTAATCAATGATCAGCACACCTGGTTCCAATGCGTTCTCACGCTAGATTCAAACGGTATCTCACATATTTTAATATGGTTCGTTTAAGTGGTTGTTTATGGTACTAGGAATGTGAACCCTTGACTCTTTGTTTTGCCAAAGCGTCATTTTGACAGAAATTTATTGTTGAAAGCTAATTTCTCGTTATTGTCAATCATGGACGCCACCATGACTATTTCGTTAGTCACTGATTGGCGCGGCCCGCGTTTACAATTTGGAGTGAGAGATTATCAACTTGGCTGGATCGATCAGAAGATGTTAGCCAAACAGAAATAAAATGCACATTGTGGAGCCCTGATAACACCAGCTGCGCAAGTGGCGTCATGAAAAATCACGGGGGAGACCACAGATGCTCGGTTCTCGATGCTAAGCTTCCGAGCGCAGAGCCGGCAGATGACATGATGTTACCATTGAACTTATTAGCGCAATCGGCTGGGACACTCCACCCGTGTAAATACTTCCACCGAACGCATTAAACTTTTATTTTAGCCAATCAGCATCAAATAGCGTTTGTACTTGAGACTACCTTAGCCTCACAGAAAGAACACAATCCGTCTTCAGGGCTGCGATGATCCTGCTCAAGATGACACTCGTAATACAACCCATTTGAAATGAGATCATCGAACGCCGAGCGCTTTATAATGAAATGACCCTTTTGAGCCTGAGGAACACCCACGATAGAGTATGATATTCCGAAAGAAAGATATCTATTTGGAGTGTGAATGAGAGTGCCTCGGAGTCTATCTGTGTCAAGACGATGTTTATTTGCAAAGAAATGAACCCGGATGTAGATGACCTATATAAAGCCGAACCATTTGGACCGGTCTTGATAAATAAATGTTTCAGTTCGGCGATAACCATTGATGGAAATGTTAAGAAAATCAACTTAAGAATGCGGGGTTTTTTTCAAATCAATTATTATGAGAAGCAAAGTGTATAGGTATTTATGTTATTTGTAGCATTAGGCACGAGCTCGGTCGAACCTTTAATATAAGCTCTTTCTGCAGTGTAGGGCTACTAAGTGATGTCGTCATAATCTCATCCGATCCAACGTTGCGCCCGAAAAAAATCCATACTGGCTCGAACAAGAGGGGGCCACTATTGCATTGTTATACATGCTAAGGACTTTTGACGCCTGGCATTTGCTCTTTAAAAACGTTTCTATCTGACGAATCACCCATATATTGTAGCCCTTGTGACTCTCTTAAAACCATATCAATTTCAAATTTATCCTCATCATGGTCCCTAATATATTACCTCACAGGTATGGCTAGAATACTATTGAGAAAAGGTGTAGCGAGCCAACGAAGATATCTGCGACGTGACGTCACACTTTACGGCTTCTCTTACGTGACTGAGTGCGTCGTGTTGCTATGTCTTATTAGTCAAGCTAGCATGTTGCCAGCTGACAAATACAAGACACCACATTCAGCATCAGATATATTCACCCCTCCTGTTCGCCCCTGTCATCAATTAACGACTTAACGACTAGCCCCTGTCATCAATTAACGACTTAACGCCATAAAGGCGCCTTGCCTCCTAGCACCTGAAACGACTGGCGACTGATAATATGATCAGCATGGAATGCCACATGCACTGTATAGAACCCTGATAAAGCATCTCATGCAGCATTAAGTGATTATTGAGGTGGGTACCTGTGTCTCAACTAGATGATCACAGGTCGTCTATGGTGGTATTAAGGTCGATCCACAGCAGGGCACCATTATACTTATACCATATGTCGAGTATTTCAACACCAATTCCCTATAATGTAACGACTATTAAGACACTCGTAAAAGCACGCACAGAAATGAAGAAAATGCATACTGAGAGAAAGAGGCGAACGGGAATGAATATCTTGATAAAAAGAATCTCGAACGTGGGCTGTTTCTCTGTTATCATATCGATCCACGAGTCAGGCTTTTACCAGTCGCACAGCGCTCTTTCCTTTCGTCCTCAAAGCATTCAAGACAACCCGGGGCTGTATCCCTCTTGCCCTATACATCAGTTAACCCCATTGGACTGCACTCTAGTTAGCCATATCCAGAGTCCTGCAGCCATAGACGGCAAGCCAGGGAATATAGACAAATCTGCGGATTAATTCACGAGGGAGTTCAATATCAGATAATGATGGTTTAATGTCACATCATGGCCAGCTTCCTTTGATCACCTGCGTTACATGCACAGTCGCCTCATAGGTAATGCAGAGTAGATTGATTATACATACAAATATATATATATATATATATATATATATATATATATATATATATATATATATATATATATATATATATATATATATATATATATATATATATATATATATATATATATATATGATGATGGTTTAATGTCACATCATGGCCAGCTTCCTTTGATCACCTGCGTTACATGCACAGTCGCCTCATAGGTAATGCAGAGTAGATTGATCATACATACAAATATATATATATATAGAGATATATAGAGAGAGAGAGAGAGAGAGAGAGATAGAGAGAGATATATATATATATATAGAGATATATAGAGAGAGAGATAGAGAGATATATATATATAGAGAGATAGAGAGATATCTCTCTATATCTCTATCTCTCTATCTATATATCTATCTCTCTATATCTCTCTCTCTCTCTCTATCTATCTATCTATATATATCTCTCTATATCTCTATATCTATATATATCTATCTATATCTCTCTATATATATATATATATATATCTATATCTACATCCGGATAAGTCTGCTTCCCAGTTCCCTCCTCCCATGCAGGCATATTCAAGACACACAAGCAGCCACTATGCACCTCTCTTTAGTCAGCATTGATTGGCAGTGGATGGATTGAAATGACGAGGACGCTGGGACAGGCCAGACGCTGAATCCCTGCCTGTGGTGTTCCTTGAGATGTGTTTTCATCCCATCTCCTCACTCCCGCTTCCCACCCCCTCTCCGTGGCTGTGTGCTGGCTGTGTTATCGTAAGAGCTAGGTAGATGAGAGGTGGAGATCCAAAGTGTGTGGGTGGAGAGGATGGCGATATCAGCGTGCCACCTTTCACTGGATTCACTTGAATCAACCTTCAAATCTCAGTGAATTTTTATATAAAACAATTCGCACTAGGTCGGGAGAAATTCTCACAGCATTCTATTCTATCTATGATGTTGAAAATACTCTTTGCGTATGCATGCAGTTCATTAAACATTCAATCAATACCACTCCGTTGCTTCCTTACGGCTTGAGCACATATGCACCTCTTTAAATAGACCTCTTTAAATGGACCATTCTTTAAATGGACCTCTTTAAATGAACCTCTTTAAATGGACCTCATAATCGAACGTTCAAGTAAAGCGGACTTCTGTGTATTTCGTTGTCGCCAGGCCTTAACATCATGAGGTTGCATGTACATGTCTTAAAAGCAAGATGCCATTTCCGTGCTGTATATGGAGAGAGACAACGTGGAAAGCATATCAAATGACATTGAGGTCATCTACACGAGGACTAATTCGATGCCTAGATTACGAAACTCGCTGTTGGCGTGACCAACTATCACTAGTCAGCCAAGCGCGCAATACGTTAATACGGATTGTATCAGATATGAAATATCGACATATATTGTGAGACCTGCTAGATCGCCCTACCCACGCCAACCACGCTGCAAGCTACAAAGCCTTCGAACAACTGTACTATATGTTAGCGTGATGAGCGCTACCTATTTGTGGGCTTTTGTTGTGGAACACCCTTGTTTACTAGAATAACGTGGACGCAAATGAACTTAAGTACTGAGGACGAAAATACCGGAAAATAATGAATTGTTATTTGATTGCTTATTTGCATAGTTTTGTCAACAACGTTTGGAGTATGTTTTCAGAGTGCCGATTTAGATGAATGATCGACAAAAGATTATTAGTCGTATTCACAGACACCTACGATTCAGGTGTTACAGACACCCACCATTCAGGTGTTACAGACGCCCATCATTCAGGTGTTACAGACACCTACGATTCAGGTGTTACAGACACCCACCATTCAGGTGTTACAGACGCCCACCATTAAGGTGTTACAGACACCTACGATTCAGGTGTTACAGACACCCACCATTCAGGTGTTACAGACACCCACCATTCAGGTGTTACAGTCACCCACCATTCAGGTGTTACAGACACCCACCATTCAGGTGTTACAGATACCTAACATTCAGGTGTTACAGACACCCACCATTCAGGTGTTACAGATACCCAACATTCAGGTGTTACAGGCACCCACTATTCAGGTGTTACAGACACCCACCATTCAGGTGTTACAGACACCCACCATTCAGGTGTTACAGACACCCACCATTCAGGTACTACAGACACCGACCGCAACAGTCGCAGTTGTTATCGAAAGGGAGGGAGCATCAATCGTTAAATTTGCTGCCTCAACACTATTCATGTACCTCTGTTGCCAAGGCAACAATACAGCGTGATAGCGTTTGATTGGCATCTTGTTCAAAACAGGCAATCACGAGAAGTTGCCCTGAGGCCAAATGGACATCTCTAAATACGCAACTGGGTCAGTTGTTAAGATGAGGTCGTATTAGTTGCGGCGATGTAGCGATGGGCAGCATTACGGTCGCCACTTATATACCACCAGACTCCTTTTCATTGTCACAAACTATTAAAGCCGAGCATCGAAGACATGGCATGAAATTAAGACATATTAAGCCTTTTTTAATAATGACGTTACGCTAGGGGATGCGGGTATATGGGCTAGTGTAATGCGTTAGGGGGGATGTTTGGGCTAGTGTAATGCTGCGTTATGAGGGATGCCTGGGCTAATGTAATGCTGCGTTATGAGGGATGTCTGGGCTGTGTAATGCTGCGTTATTGGGGATGTCTGGGTTAGTGTAATGCTGGGATATGGGGGATGTATGGGGCTAGTGTATTGCTGGGACATGGGGGATGTCTGGGCGAGTGTAATGCTGGGACATGGGGGATGTCTGGGCGAGTGTAATGCTGGGACATGGGGGATGTCTGGGCGGGTGTAATGCTGGGACATGGGGGATGTCTGGGCGAGTGTAATGCTGGGACATGGGGGATGTCTGGGCGAGTGTAATGCTGGGACATGGGGGATGTCTGGGCGAGTGTAATGCTGGGACATGGGGGATGTCTGGGCGAGTGTAATGCTGGGACATGGGGGATGTCTGGGGGAGTGTAATGCTGGGACATGGGGGATGTCTGGGCGAGTGTAATGCTGGGACATGGGGGATGTCTGGGCTAATGTAATTCTGCGTTATGGTAGAAGTCTGGGCGAGTGCTGTGGAGCGTTAAGGGGTAGGGGTACAAAAATGTGCCAAAAATGCGTCACATAATTTCGAGTGATACGGCACGTTGGATGATTACAATTATCGCTTGACAGTGATACATGACTTATGAACCTACGAAAGGGTTTTTTTGGAGCTGATAATTGAAAACACGACCCTTGATTTACTTGATATGAGTGTTTCCAGTAGATGATTAACTTGATATGAGTGTTTCCAGTAGATGATTAACTTGATATGAGTGTTTCCAGTCGATGATTAACTTGATATGAGTGTTTCCAGTAGATGATTAACTTGATATGAGTGTTTTCAGTAAATGATTAACTTGATATGAGTGTTTCCAGTAGATGATTAACTTGATATGAGTGTTTCCAGTCGATGATTAACTTGATATGAGTGTTTCCAGTAGATGATTAACTTGATATGAGTGTTTTCAGTAAATGATTAACTTGATATGTTTCCAGTAGATGATTAACTTGATATGAGTGTTTTCAGTAGATGATTAACTTGATATGAGTGTTTCCAGTAGATGATTAACTTGATATGAGTGTTTCCAGTAGATGATTAACTTGATATGTCTTGAGAATAACAAAATCAAAAGGCTCGGGTAGGTGTACGCGCTGTGTATCGCTGACGATAACTAGATCCAGGTGATAATGCTCATTAGGGTTGTACTCGTTCTTCAGGTATACCCGAAACCGCCGTAGCGAGCCAGTGAGAGTCAAAAGAGTTTATAGCTACACTATGAGATTGATATCAATCGATGACTATCAATAGCAGCTGGTGTACATGAAGAGTGCTTATCTGGCCGTAGCTTGTGGGTAGATAGCCTAAGTCACGGGCAAGTGGGTTGGCGTCTGCGACACTAAACCGCCCGGATGATATACGGCAAGTCCTCGTGTATCGTTTGGGGCGCTATTGTTGGGTTGATTAAGTGATAACAAAACTTCAAATGTACTCTCGATAGACCGGCGCAAAATATATCCTATTCATCCTCCTATTCAAAGCCATCAAACAAGGACTCCGTTTTGCCCCTTGTTGTCGGTATATGTCATTGAGTTTAGTAGCAGAGCTAAGATCTTTTACAAGGTTAGGAAGAAATATGAGTAGTGTAGTTATTATGTACTGAAATTATGCATATGGCGGATCGGATCACTGAAGCTTAACGCGAGAGCAGCTACAATCCGCACATCTTGGGCATTTTTTCAGGGAGATAATTAATATTGATCATGCAAAGTGAACATGTTGGATGTTTCCTTGTAAACATATGAGGGCGAACGGTGCGAGCGTCACAGACTACTGCCAGCAAGTTAACCTAATAGACAGCATGGCAGCCCGCAATTAAGATACTTCACATTCGTCTTGGACGTATTCAGGTGAAGGTTCAACCACCAGCACCCCTTGCAATATCCGGCTGATACTACCATGTATCTCTACCACATCATATCCTAATTAATGTAACTTTGCATCAGTATAATTAACTGAAACGCAACCCTATCCTCCAACCAAGGTAATCCAAAACAATGCAGACCAACACAGCCCTCGACCAACACAGCCTTCTATCAATACTGACTTCAACCAAAACAGCCCTCAACCAACATAATCCTTAACCAACACATCCCCTAGCAAACACAGCCCAAAAACCAACACAGTCACCAAACAAAACCCAAATTTGATGCAAACACATACCTTAACCGGTACAACCATTAGTTAACATAACCTTATCCTTAACCAACAAAACTCTTCCCCAACAAAACCCTTAACCAACAAAACCCTTAACAAACAAATCCCTTAACAAACAAAACCCTTAACCAAAACCACCTTCGACCAACACAACCCCAAATCAACACAACCCCAAATCAACACAACCCCAAACCAACACAACCCCAAATCAACACAACCCCAAACCAACTCAACCCCTAACCAATACAATCCTTAACCAACAAAACTCGTCCCCAACAAAACCCTTAACCAACAAAACCTTAACCAACAAAACCTTAACCAACAAAAACCTTAATACAACAAAACCCTTAACCAACAAAAACTTTAACCAACAAAACCCTTAACAAACAAAACCCTTAGCAAACAAAATCCTTAACCAACAAAACCCTTAACCAACAAAAACCTTAACCAACAAAACCCTTAACTAACAAAACCCTTTACAAACAAAACCCTTAACCAACACCACCTTCAACCAACACAACTCCAAATCAACACAACCCCAAACCAACTCAACACAAAACCAATACAATCCTTAACCAACAAAACTCTTCCCCAGCAAAACCCTTAACCAACAAAAACCTTAATCTAACAAAACCCTTAAACAACAAAAACTTTAACCAACAAAACCCTTAAACCAACAAAACACTTAATCACAAACACCTTCAACCAACACAATCCATAGTTAACACAACCCCAAACCAACTCAACCCCAAACCAATACAACCCTTAACAAACTATACCCTAAACAAACAACACAACCCTTAACCAACAAAAACTTTAACATACAAAACCCTTGACCAACAAAACCCTCAACAAACAATACCCTTAAACAACAAAAACTTTACCCAACAAAACCCTTGACAAACAAAACCCTTACCCAACAAAAACCTTAACCATCAACAACCCAAAACCAACAAAACCTTTAATCACCGCAACCCCAAACCAGCACAAACCCAAGCTAACACAACCCTCAACCAACATAACCCTTAGCAAGCGCAATCCCAACCAATACGACCCTAAACTAACACAGCCCCGAACCACTGCAACACAAAACCAACACAAACCCAAACCACACAACTCTCAACCAGCACAACATTCAACCAACACTTCCTGTAGTTAACGCAACCCTAAACCAACACAAACCCAAACCAACACAAACCCATACCAACACAACCCCATACCAACACAACCCCAAACCAACACAACCCCAAACCAACACAAACCCATACCATCGCAACAACCCAAAATCAACACAACCCAAACAAACAACACAAACCCAAACCAACGCCCTAAACCAACACAAACCCAAACCAACACAAACCCATACCAACACAACCCCAAACCAACACAACCCCAAACCAACACAAACCCATACCATCGCAACAACCCCAAACCAACACAACCCCAAACCAACACAAACCCATACCATCGCAACAACCCCAAACCAACACAAACCCAAACCAACACAAACCCATACCAACACAAACCCATAACAACACAAGCCCAGTAGTGCTAAGCCAACACGAACCACGACCTAAAGACCACCAAACGAGCCATTCAAATATGAAAAAAATTATTGTTGCATTGATCGAGTGTTTTTCTGGTACGCGCTTATAGCACTCGACAATCATCTCGTGTTTTCTGGTATGCGCTTATAACACTCGACAATCATCTCGTGTTTTCTGGTATGCGCTTATAACACTCGACAATCATCTCGTGTTTTTCTGGTACGCGATTATAACACTCGACAATCATCTCGTGTTTTCTGGTACACGATTATAGCACTCAACAATCATCTCGTGTTTTCTCATCTGGTCGTACGCGCTTTTAACACTACACAATCATCTCGTGTTTTAGCACTCAACAATCATCTCGTGTTTTCTGGTATGCGCTTATAACACTAGACAATCATCTCGTGTTTTCTGGTACGCCCTTATAACACTAGACAATCATCTCGTGTTTTCTGGTACGCGCTTATAACACTAGACAATCATCTCGTGTTTTCTGGTACGCGCTTTTAACACTACACAATCATCTCGTGTTTTCTGGTACACGATTATAGCACTCAACAATTATCTCGTGTTTTCTGGTACGCGCTTATAACACTAGACAATCATCTCGTGTTTTCTGGTACGCGCTTATAACACTAGACAATCATCTTGTGTTTTCTGGTACGCGCTTATTATAGACATCTTGTGTTTTCTGGTACTTATAACACTAGACAATCATCTCGTGTTTTCTGGTACGCGTGTTTTCTGGTCTGCGCCCTTATAACACTAGACAATCATCTCGTGTTTTCTGGTACGCGCTTATAACACTAGACAATCATCTTGTGTTTTCTGGTACGCGCTTATAACACTAGACAATCATCTTGTGTTTTCTGGTACGCGCTTATAACACTAGACAATCATCTTGTGTTTTCTGGTACGCCCTTATCAACACTATAACAATCATCATCTGTGTTTTCTGGACAATCACTGGCGCCCTTATAACACTAGACAATCATCTCGTGTTTTCTGGTACTTATAACACTCGACAATCATCTCGTGTTTTCTGGTACGCGCTTATAACACTAGACAATCATCTCGTGTTTTCTGGTACGCGATTATAGCACTCAACAATCATCTCGTGTTTTCTGGTACGCGCTTATAACACTCGACAATCATCTCGTGTTTTCTGGTACGCGCTTATAACACTAGACAATCATCTCGTGTTTTCTGGTACGCGCTTATAACACTCGACAATCATCTCGTGTTTTCTGGTACGCTCTCATAACACTCGACAATCATCTCGTGTTTTTTCTGGTACGCTCTCATAACACTCGACAATCATCTCGTGTTTTTTCTGGTACGCGCTTATAACACTAGACAATCATCTCGTGTTTTTCTGGTACGCGATTATAGCACTCGACAATCATCTCGTGTTTTTATGGTACGCTCTTATAACACTCGACAATCATCTCGTGTTTTCTGGTATGCGCTTATAACACTAGACAATGGTCGCGTGTTTTTTCTGGTACGCGCTTATAAGATGTGACAATGATCGGGGTGGGGGTGGGGGGGGGGGGTATTCTGCGTTGACAATACATGAAAATGATGGGCATATTCAAATGAGGACCAGTTCTGCCGCCCCACCAACACGCCTTATATTCCAATAGACCAACAAGCCTCATATTCCAAAAGACCAACACGCCTCATATTCCAATAGACTAACACGGTATCGTCGTACCTAATGCAGCCACACCGAGGTTTGGGAGTATTGTTGGTAAATCAATGACACCAATCAATAGACCAGCCATTACTAGCCGACATATCGTCCTAAGCGTGCCGTCATATCCCTAACATATAACCTCCTGTAATGTAAGACTTGTGTCCTGCCTCGAGCGAGACACACGGCTAGTTCACTGAAAGACCCGCGCTAGCAATCAACGAAACCCTTAACCAACCTCCAGCGGCAACTTCAGAAGTGACATGAATTAAACGGATTCATGAGCTGTTGAACTGTTTCTATCTTTATGCTGCATCCACTAATATGACCTGGTATATCACACTCGTAGTGTAAATGCTAAGTACACCTGGCGACATTGTGTGCTTGTTTGTGTCTGTGGTTGCTAGGAAACTAGCCAAGCGTTTGTACCATGGCGCTGCCCATACATAATGGATGACTTGATATAAACCTATTCATTAATGTAGGTGTGACGTTTCTCTGATTGATTAAGTCTTTTTATATATCCGCGTATAGCACCAGCAAATGTGCTGTGTAACACATCATGTTGCTAGGCAACAGTACATCAAGGCTTGATCGGGTAGCTAATTCAGCGCACGCTGTCGCATTAATTGGTCTCCGCTTAACAACCCAAGTCGACGCGATTTCATATGTCATGATTTTAACATCTTGCAGGAAGGACAGAAAACTAAAGGGCTATTTCTTTCCTCCGTCTGCGCAATCAGCGCAATCAGTGCCATAGCTTAGCTGTTGTCGAGAGGTTGAGAGCGGCACTACCTCGTGGCTCGCATACTGTGTAAGAGGCTCCAAAAAACTGGGCGGGCAGAAGCTTACACAGCTAGTGACATCGCAGTCTTACTGCAGATGACAGCGGTAAAGATGTTTTGAAAAGTCTCCTGCAGTGACAAAGTTGTCAAACAGAGATTACAAAGCAACCTGTATGTAATGTATACATGCAAAAATAATATATTCACCAATTGGCAGTCACATCAATCGCCATGTGGCAACCTCAACAATCTATATGTGGCAACCTCAACAATCTATATGTGGTAACCTCAACAACTACATGTGGCAACCTCAACAATCTATATGTGGCAACCTCAACAATCTAATGTGGTAACCTCAACAACTATATGTGGCAACCACAACAATCTACTTGTGGCAGCCTCAACAATCGCCATGTGGCAACCTCAACAATCGCCATGTGGCAACCTCAACAATCGCCATGTGGCAACCTCAACAATCTACATGTGACAGTTACACAGGAGCCAATAAATGATTAACAGAATTGTCCAATAATGGTACACGCACGAGGCTGATATCGCCACAGAAAGTGGTCGGGGAGTCTCCCCTAAACCCCCGAACACCGCCATCGCTATGTTATGTCCGCCTGATTCGCTTTAGATAAATAGCGTATCTCTAATCAGTGTCAGGCGCTACGTCGCCGCTACGTCTCCCCCCCCCCCCCCCCCCCCCCCCCACCCCCCAGTACCTGTAGCGCTATGATTCAATCATGATTAGATGACGCAGTAGCCGTCGATCTCATTAGGCACCTGACGGGCATAACAGAAGAATGAGCGCAAATGGCGTTCTCGATTACATTATCATCTTGTGCCCCTGTATCAACGTTTATTAAGTTTGAACACGGCTTCAATGGTGTCAGCTGTATTTGAAGTATTCTGGTAACGCTCGCGATCACATTCGCTAATTTCCGTTAAAGTCAGTGCCCTAAATTGAATCGGACAGTGCGGAATAAGGTATTGGCTCGGGGATATAATACCCCGTTCTTTGCCGGGATAAGCGTTTGCGTCAGAGGCTCTCTTATTTTGCCGTTCATTGTGTGGTTCATGAACTCATCTTATTGCCCCGTTTTCTGATTCATCCAGCAACCGGTAGTGTGTGCCTCATCCAGTTCATCCAGGTAGAAATTATTTTCAAGCAGCTTTGGATAGGACATTCAGAGCTAAGTCTTGCTAAGCAGACAATGGCGCTGGAATCTAGATTACAACAACGATAGGAATTATAAGAATCTAGAAGCATGGTCAGCCTATGCGGCTCAAATCTATTGTACCTAATGATTGCCCATAACTGAGGTCATATGAGGCGATTGATTGAAACTATTACACCTGTTCGCCTGCCAACGGTTGCCATGACGCAACACAACACATCATAAATCACTCATGGCGTCTGTATGCAGGCGGGACAGGAAGCGATAAATGACATTCTTTGTTCTTTTTTCATGCACGTTGTAATATTTTATGGGGATGGGGAGTCGAAGAAGAGAATATATGATGGCAAAGGAAAACTCGAATACAAGTACTCACACAGCCTTGAGGTTCAGGGGTCGAGGACAGGTCGTCACTGCTGACTGGCTGGGAGTTGGTGACGCGGTTTCGAGCGCATGTCGTTTTCACCCAACGCTCGATGCGCATGTTAAACTTCATGAAAGTGACATAGAGGGCGTAACAGCAGAGCAGGACAAGAGATTCCCACCAGTAAATCTTCTTATCCAGGAAAAACGCCAGAAGGCAGATGAGACTCAAACTGTAGAAACTGACATCACGAAAGAGGGGCCACCAGGTTAATATGAGAACCTGGCTGCTAAAAATCGCACACATTCCGATGACAAAGAGCAAGTTGAAGACAGCCGATCCCACGATAGTTCCTATGCCCACATCACTGTGGGCTATGAAGACCCCTATAAAAGATGTGAAGAGTTCTGGAGCTGACCCCCCCGCCGCCATAAACGTAGCCCCGGCCACATCCTGCGAGATAGTCAATGTTTGAGTAATGACCTCCAAAGACGGTACAAAGAATTCGTCACAAACGATTGCCAGCGCAACGAACATATACATAACACCGATTATGTACAGCACAATGGCTCCTTGTTTCAGTTGTGAATCTGTAAATAGATCGGGAGGATATTCTTTAGTGACATTATTTGTATCTGATTTATTATCCACCACTGCCAGCAATCGCCGCGCGGGCGGTCCATTCCACAGGTCACTGGTAGACAACCCGGATTCTCGTCCACCCAAGGTCACGGGAGCCTCGATATAAAGGTCATGGGAGTATTGAATGATTATCATTGCTACGCTGCCTGATGCTACGATGACACCGGCGACAAGAAGACGAAGAGGATGGCTTCTTCGTCTCACGATAGGTTTGTGTGAAGCGGCCATTCTAATTCCGAGGAAGCGCACTATCCCACTCACATAATCCGAGTTCCTCACGATGCCTTATCGAGCTCGACATTAACACATGATCACTGCTCGGGGGAAATGGACGCGGATTACAGAAGATGGCAGCGATGCGATGGTGTCAGCTAAGAGTCCTCTTACATACTGCGGTTCTCTTCTCCAAATGAAGGGGGAGTCCGATTAAGGAAACAGAGCAGAGCCAAATACCTCATGCGATGAGGATGCTGGTCTCTTTCGGGCCGCTGCTGCTGCTGTCGTCGTGGTGATGGTGGTGGATGTAGAGACGAGGAGGCAGGGCACAGGTGTAGGTCTCCCTATCAGGGGAGATACTCCGGAAGGGGGCGCCAGCGGGCACACAGGTAAACGCAGCCGCATTGATCAACAGCAAGGTTCTCTTTATTAGCCTAGTCAGCCTCTGAATCTTTCACTAACTCCCGTTGTGTGAGAAACATCACATGCTGGAGATGGTATTCCGTCAGAGTGTACGGACAGGCAATATGGATGAGCAGCAACACAAACAATGAATTTTCTTTTAGTTCGAAATATTAACATTAATGTTAGTAGGAATGTATGAGCGCCACCAGGCACCTTACACAGACATACAAACAAACGCCCACACATAAACATATATTCACACATACACATACGTGGACACATACTTATCCACATACACATGCGAATACATACATATGAACATATATACGTGCATACTTTCACGTTGCCGGTGTCACAGTAAACACTCCTTACTCGAACCAGTGGTACAGTAAACACGATCTGCCTCACTCGTAACGTGAAGTCAGTGTTACAGTAAACACGAACACGATCTACCTCACTCGTCACGCTTACTCGAGTCAGTGTTACAGTAAAACACGATCTACTCCTCACTCGTAACGCGAACGTCAGTCAGTTACAGTAAAACACGATCTACCTCACTCGTAACGCGAAGTCAGTGTTACAGTAAACACGAT
This sequence comes from Urechis unicinctus, assembly GCA_034190875.2. Taxonomy (NCBI): domain Eukaryota; kingdom Metazoa; phylum Annelida; class Polychaeta; order Xenopneusta; family Urechidae; genus Urechis; species Urechis unicinctus. Next base: position 77,965,622 of record CM067354.1, read on the forward strand.
CTGCCTCACTCCTTACGCGAAGTCAGTGTTACAGTAAACACGATCTGCCTCACAGTCGATCTGCCTCACTCGTTACGCGAAGTCAGTGTTACAGTAAACACGATCTACCTCACTCGTAACGCGAAGTCAGTGTTACAGTAAACACGATCAGCCTCACTCGTTACGCGAAGTCAGTGTTACAGTAAACACGATCTGCCTCACTCGTAACGTGAAGTCAGTGTTACAGTAAACACGATCTACCTCACTCGTAACGCGAAGTCAGTGTTACAGTAAACACGATCTGCCTCACTCGTTACAGTGTTACAGTAAACACGATCAGCCTCACTCGCAATGCGTTGCCAATATTACATTAAACACGATCTGCCTCACTCGTTACGCGAAGTCAGTGTTACAGTAAACACGATCTGTTACGCGAAGTCAGTGTTACAGTACACGATCTGCCTCACTCGTTACGCGAAGTCAGTGTTACAGTAAACACGATCTGCCTCACTCGTTACGCGAAGTCAGTGTTACAGTAAACACGATCTGCCTCACTCGTTACGCGAAGTCAGTGTTACAGTAAACACGATCTGCCTCACTCGTTACGCGAAGTCAGTACCACTCGTAAATACTGTACTCATCTGCTAAATTGCATTCTGTCTGGTTTTATTTCTAATCAGTTACATTGTGAATGTGCGCACCTGTTTCCTCCAAGACACATCGTAGTAAGAAGTTGTCTTATTTCAAATAAGCGATGGTTTTGCCCTATAAGCCTTCACTGGCGTCGCTTTACGCACGATGGTGGACCATTGTTCACTAAGTTAACCAACAGTCACCATCATTTAACAACGCCATGTTAGGTGTAGAGCGAGATTCGTGGAATGGTCTTGCTGCGAGAATAGCAGATGCCATGTTCGTTTACTGGTTCTTGGTTCTCGAAGATGGCATTACCAAAGTAGAAAATTCGATGATAAAACCTTACCTTCACGATGTCAACTTGATTTAACAGGTCAATTTAATAAGCAATCAGTATTGTGCATCGCATTTGAGTCTCAGGAATCACAACCACTTGTAAATATGCATAATCGCCTTAAATGTGCGAGGCGATTAACTTTCCCACTAAATTCCAGTATGGCGGCGAGATTGCGCAACGTTAGTCAGTTGGAAACGGACTTGTTATGATGACGAATAAAGGAGAGGAAAAGGCAACTAGCTCGGCAAGTTATAAGGTATAAATCTAGTATAAACTGACTCACCTGTGAAATGTATTATCAGGCAGATGATGGTATGATAAAACCTTAGCAAATTCCACGCGGTCGTTTACGACAGCGTCAAGCAAGAGACCGTTTGTTGACAACCACCAGAATTCGGAGTAGAATTTCGCCGAAAAGTTAGAAATTAATCGAATATCAAATGTTCTCCAGGATATTGGTAAAAAAAAAACCAAAGCAATTAAATTCGGTCAATACTCTCACTGTTGGTGGCTTTAAATTCTTCTCAGTACGTATTTTTAAGGTGATAAGTTAAGCATGTTTGTCAATCTACCGATAAACGGAGGGTTTTCCTGTAAGACCAACAAGGGAGTACCCGATCGACTGTTGGTCTGTTGGGCTAATTGCCGGTGTCATCGGCCAAAGAGCGATTTCCATACAAGTGTAGCGCCACCGTAAGGTCGAGGAAGTTTGCCTGTTGCAAGTGGGTATTCAACGACGCTTTGGGAGTTTCTATTGTGGCACATCAGATGTTGTGTGAATCTGTTACGACCCATCATCTGTTGAGCGGGTTCTGTTACGACCCATCATCTGTTGAGCGGGTTCTGTTGTGACCCATCAGCTGTTGAGCGGGTTCTGTTGTGACCCATCATCTGTTGAGCGGGTTCTGTTACGACCCATCAGCTGTTGAGCGGGTTCTGTTGTGACCCATCAGCTGTTGAGCGGGTTCTGTTGTGACCCATCAGCTGTTGAGCGGGTTCTGTTACGACCCATCAGCTGTTGAGCGGGTTCTGTTGTGACCCATCAGCTGTTGAGCGGGTTCTGTTACGACCCATCAGCTGTTGAGCGGGTTCTGTTACGACCCATCAGCTGTTGAGCGGGTTCTGTTGTGCCCAATCAGCTGTTGAGCGGGTTCTGTTGCGACCCATCAGCTGTTGAGCGGGTTCTGTTGTGATGTATCATTTTGGTTCTATTGTGAGATATGTTTTTTTTTTAAAGATTAGAACCTCACACGGTATTATATATTGCATTGGCTTAGCGTTTGCGTGATCACGGAGGCCTTTGACCGAGTACGTTATGATTGCTGTTTGGACTCTTTCGTTCCATTTATGGGGTTTGCTGTCATATTGTAACTCATATGCTGGCTAAGATTGCTCGGGACCATCGGATTCTTCCTGCTAATTTACTTTCGCTATGTCGTAATTTTTCATGGTAGTGATCAATCACGCAATGCTTCATTCGTTGGCAAATCAGATAATGAGTGCCAACAAGTAGGTTTGTTACTGCAAGATGACATATTCATAGCCAATGTCAAACATAAATTTCTTCCCTTTCTGTCAGAATTATAAATGGAATGATCCCACATACTCACTTTTGCAACCCTCTAAACCCCCTTTACGACTACGTAACCATGTAAACCCCCTTTACGACTACGTAACCATGTAAACCCCTTTACGACTACGCAACCATGTAACTGAAATTGAAATATCCTGCTATCGGTCCGCGTGAGCGCCCAGTATCAAATAAACTCGCCGCCATTGTTTTCTAGTCGTGACGTCAGTTCTGGAACATAAACATCTGCCAATGAGAGGCGCGGTGCTATTTTGCTGTGTACTGAAGTTTTCAGCGATTCGGACAAAACTGACCCAATATTGATGAGTTTCCTGAGATGAAGGCAATTTGTGCCAGATGAAGGCTGTCAGGCGTCAGTATATGCAGTTTGCGCCAGATGAAGGCTGTCAGGCGTCAGTATATGCAGTTTGCGCCAGATTAAGGCTGTCAGGCGTCAGTATATGCAGTTTGCGCCAGATGAAGGCTGTCAGGCGTCAGTATATGCAGTTTGTGTCTGATGAAGGCTGTCAGGCGTCAGTGGATGCAGTTTGTGCCAGATGAAGGCTGTCAGGCGTCAGTAGATGCAGTTTGTGTCTGATGAAGACTGTCAGGCGTCAGTGGATGCAGTTTGTGTCAGATGAAGGCTGTCAGGCGTCAGTAGATGCAGTTTGTGTCTGATGAAGACTGTCAGGCGTCAGTGGATGCAGTTTGTGCCAGATGAATGGCCTCGCATTAACGACAGTTTGTGTCTGATCCCAGACTGTCAGCCGTGATAGTTTGTGTCTTGTCAGGCGTCAGTGGATTATGCCATAGTTGGCCTCGCATTAAATGACAGTCAATAGCATGCCGTGATTTTGTACTATTTATGGCATAGTTCCCTAATGACAGTAGATGGGATTTTATAAACGCCGGGTCTGGATGAGCAGCTGTTGCCTACGATCCAGTCAGACTTCTCCTTAGAGGATATTAAGGAATTAAGGAAAAAAAGAGCGCCGGGTCACCGATCATTCCAATCGGCCACTGTGGATTGACAGATGTAGAAGGGGTCATGACCCAGAAGAGCTGTCAACATGGCCGAATTGATCAGGGTAAATGAAACCATAAATCATATTAATATGCAAAGGAAAGTTATTAAATATATTCCTACTGTTATTCATTGAAGTGATTGTTAAATAAAACGCAAAAGATGTTACATGTTAGGGCAGCTAGCATTTCACAAGAAGTATCATGAAAGCAATCAAAACAAATAGTACAAATAATCAACATGATTGATCCATTGTGTTACAAATTGTAGTGTTGCAATACTGTGCGAATACGTTGTCAGTATAATAACGTAATTGTTTATGCATAGTACAGTTTACCTGCGTTTGATTGGTACAGTGCTATATAACAGGCCACAGGTGAGCAATGGGTGTATTCAACATCCAATGTCAACGTCGGCGTCACTGTTTCAGTCTCATTCTATGGAAAATGTTGTCAATGTCTATTTGTTGATATCAACTGATTGATAAACTTGGAGAAACTAGTTACACAAGTTCATCCCTGATGTTCCCTCCCAGTGGCCAAACTGAGCTTGTAGCTATGAAAAGCCACCCAATCCCCAAGAAGCTATAGATATGTAATAATAGCATGGAGCCATTCATAGTGATAAAAGTTGATGTTAGCAAATTTATAAAACCGGTTTTGTTTTAAATTGCTATTTATTCTTACTGTAATACACGACTACAAATCAAGCAAGAATGTGTTTTCTATAGTTTACAATCCTAATTTATTACCTTCTGCATAAATAAATACATGCTGTGAGTCGCCTTAGATATAGTTTCAAATCAAATTCAATCCCTTTCCACAAATGGATCACACCATAAGATAGCCCAATACAATCACCAAAGCAGACGAACATATCATAGAAACAACGTGGGTGATGCATTCTAGGTAACTATCTTGTTAACATGATGCAGCCTTTCTCTCACCACACTCGTGGAATTTCTTGACAGCACCTCGACTCGACCGCTAATTTAATAGCTTGAAAAGGTCAGCACAAATTATCTTCGTCATATATATATGCGAAATAGTATATATGCAATATAATTTGAATAAGATATGATATTTATAATATACATAATCAACTTTATAAGAATGCAAGACTCGTAAACTTGTATGACAATGATTATTAATAATTAAACTAGTGGTTTTGATGAACTCTTTCTTATTGATAATGTTTAATTTAATTACAAGAAGAGTGCATCCTAGATGTGACCTTTCCTGTACCCCTGCTCCTAGCCCTTTACCCCATCTTCCACAGCAACAATATCACTCCCACACCCCAGACCAGCGCAGTGCTCCCACCTCATGGCATCTGCCGACGGACGTGGTTCCTTTCATCATCGTCCATTGAGGGGAGCCGACACACTCCAATAAGACGCCATAACCATAAAAAAATAGAATTTTTTAAAAAAATTGTTGGAATTTATTTATTGTTGATAGCGATATTATAGTGGAAAATCTTCGTATTTCTTGTGAGATCCGGTCAAGACTAAAAGGCTAGAAGGGCTATGCCGGGTTAGCTTGAGGCTAATGCATGCAAGGATGTGGTCCTGATTGGTTCAGTATTTACTGCATCACTCTATTAAGCATGGTCACACCGCTAGTCATAGACACGCTTTCTTCCAGATGACGTCACGCACAGCTCGGTAATGTCCGGCAAATGGTCGGTTGTTTCCGTAAATTTAACACGATGTATAGATTTTTCAGATGGTCAGTGATCGATTTAAAAAAAATAACTTTATACGCTATTTTAGGGGAAATACCAAATCCAGAAACCAAATTCGATATTGCGAGCTTGAAATGCATTATAACAGTGAAGCGTGCAGTTTCTAATGGACTCGCATGTGACCCTCGCTGTTTCCAGCGTTTATCCTGGCTGTGGTTATTTAACAGATTTATGTCACTGTGTGTGTCCCGACCTTTTTACACGTTTATATGGAAAACACTTTTTTATAGAGTATCGGCTTAGACATTGAACTATCATTTCGGGCCCAGTCACAATCGAACTTTTCCGAAGCTCCGCGAGCAAACGTGCAGCCAACATTTGCAAGTTTTTCATCTGATTAGTCCAAAAATAAGCATTAGAATCGGGTCACAAAGTGAAGTCATCATATTGAACCACCATGTCTAATTGATGAAAACATAGCGTAAGTCATTTTCTAAATTTCTTGTCTCACGGCCTTAACATTTTCACTTAGCTCGGGAAGGAATTATTCGTTTTCGTTAAATAACCACTGATCGGCTTTAAATCTATGAAATTCAATTGTAATTCCACTTTGTGTTTCAACACATAGCCAATTTGGGTCAACTGGAAATTTTACCGTTGCGTACCCAGTTTCCAAGTCGAACAATGAACAGGCGGTTTGAATCTCAGAGGGGAAAGAAAATGTTTTGTTCACGTATAATCACGACTGCATTATAAAATAATAACAAGAAATCAACTGCTCCAACAAATGTTGCTAGATTGAGATATGGGGCCATGGTACCTGAATTTAATCTTAAGACACTTCTGGGTGGGAACCGGGTCTCTAAATTGTCAAATACACAAAGTTATACATAATTAACTTAATATTGATCCTTATAAGTGATCCTTATAAGTGATCCTTATTAGTGATCCTTATTAGTGATCCTTATTAGTGATCCTTATTAGTGATCCTTAATATTGATCCTTATAAGTGATCCTTATTAGTGATCCTTATTAGTGATCCTTATTAGTGATCCTTATTAGTGATCCTTATTAGTGATCCTTATTAGTGATCCTTATTAGTGATCCATATAAGTATATTGATTAGATTATCAATGTATGCAAAGCAGGGGTTCGACTCTTATAACGCTTGAAACAGAAGGCGTAAGGCTATCGGAAATATATATATGGATTTCATAACATGACCGGATATACTTTGCGAACTAGGAGAAATATAAACCTTTGGGTACGATAAATAAATAAGTCAACTAGATGTCTAAATTTCTGATGATATCCCACAGGCCAGTAGCCCCACCATATCAGTTGGTCGTGGCACCTCTATAGCATAGTGCTTCAATTATATTCTCTCAAAAACTCAATAATTGACCAGCAATCTGAGGTTAACCTTCCTGTCATATTATGACAATTATCACGATAGCAGATCGTTAAAGCGACTACAGCAATATGGCTACAGGTAGCCAGATGTTAAGAGAAAGCTGCGCGTCGTAATCAGTTCCATGTTCTGGGGTTTTGTTGGTAGTGATATCGTGGGGAGGTGTGATTCTATAACTGCAGCTATTTATAGACTTGAAATAGCAGCATCGTGTGTACGTCACCTTATTGAAAACTGAAATCTTCTCAGTTTGCCATGCAGATTGTTGAACTTTCCGGTAGCACGTGTTGGGTACTGATGTCATGGATGTGTTCTCGTTTTAAACCAAGGGTTAGCGGCCAGGTTTGCATGTTGTCGAATCTCTCCCGGGGCACGATTGGCTGCTCCTGTTCGAATCTCCCCCGGGGCCAGGTTGGCTGCTCCTGTTCGAATCTCCCCCGGGGCCAGGTTGGCTGCTCCTTTTCGAATCTCCCCCGGGGCCAGGTTGGCTGCTCCTTTTCGAATCTCCCCCGGGGACAGGTTGGCTGCTCCTGTTCGAATCTCTCCCGGGGCCAGGTTGGCAGCTCCTGTTCGTATCTTTCCCGGGGCTAGATTGGCTGCTCCTGTTCGAATCTCTCCTGGGGCCAGGTTGGCTGCTCCTGTTCAAATCTCTTCGAGGCCAGGTTGGCTGCTCCTGTTCGAATCTCTCCCGGGGCCAGGTTGGCTGCTCCTGTTCGAATCTCTCCCGATGCCAGGTTGGCTGCTCCTGTTCGAATCTCTCCCGGGGCCAGGTTGGCTACTCCTGTTCGAATCTCTCCCGGGGCCAGGTTGGCTGCTCCTGTTCGAATCTCTCCCGGGGCCAGGTTGGCTGCTCCTGTTCGAATCTCTCCCGGGGCCAGGTTGGCTACTCCTGTTCGAATCTCTCCCGGGTCCAGGTTGGCTGCTCCTGTTCGAATCTTTTTAGACGCATATCCAGAAAGTTAACTAGTTAACTTTTATATACTCCACACATTCTAACGAACGTTAGCAAAGAGCGCTTCCCATTTGAAAGCCATTCAACAATATATTGTTTTTGTTTCTTTTAAAAACGGTGTCAATACCTGTTTGATCTCATATATTGCATGGAGTGGCACGACTTTCACAAAGCGCCTGTAGGTGCACACGTACATAGTGTAGTGAGGTGTCAAAATGAGTTCCCATTTCATCATTGGAGTACTTCGTACATATTAAATCACATTTTTACAGCGTTCGTAGCAATCGAATACTGCCAATGATAACTGCTGTTGACCCACTACAGCACCAATTTGAAAAATCCCTTCACTCCTCGGATCAGACTCTTAAACTCTTTGGGAATACTCCAATATTTCACCCATTTATTTGAATCACTGAATTTCTTCATCGGGTAACATTATTGTTCAATTCGTTAAAAAACACAAATGGTTTGTGACTGAAATGCTACATTGCTGACGAACATGAGGTGGCAGAATTTCCGGAGACGCATTTCAATTAAGCCGATTTTTTTAAAAATAAGTCATTCGACGATATCTCTATGAATGTGAGTACGTTTCAGTTACATGATAATTATTCCTCACATTTTAGGAGGTATAAGTCTTCTTGATCAACGGGCTATATTGGTCCTTAATTGTCGAAATCTGGCGGCCCAAAGACACATTCACGGACCAGACCATTTTCCAATAATAATTATGTGAAAATGCATCAGGCTTTACATATCGACTTCCCGTAGCGCTGGTTGCAGCTACACAGCGGGGCATGCACCTCTGACGTGGGGGAAAGCACGTAATAGAATTGAAGCGCTCTTATCGTGAGTCGACGTCGAGCTTGTCACCGAACGCCGACGACCTTGACCCAACCTGCTAACCATACAAGCGACGAGGCACAGAAGGTAACGTTGCTCGCTGCTGCCTTCCCATTCTCCAAACACTTACAGCAAGCAACAAACTTCGCGGGACTTAAGTTTATACCTCATCTCGTACATTTTTAGTACAATTTGTACATATTCGGGAAGGTAGGACGGAGTCACACTGCGCCCCTACATAGCACAGCGCATTAAGGCGCCATACCAACAAATTGAATCGGCCTTCCGCTACTGGGCCCTTCTGATTAGAGAACATGATCAACGTGTTCAACGCCAGTCGCCTAGCAACAATCTAAACTGATAAGGCTTAGAGTTAAAACCATAAACTCCCCCCACCCCTATCGGGTTTGCAGCCCTCCGTTTTAGTTCCGTGTCTACGTTCTTTATCTATATCAAAGAAGTTTAAATACTATTCCATCCCTTCAATTATTCTTACCTGCTTCCCTTCTAAGAGCAAGTATATCAATTACTCGACCACTGAAGATCAAATAGAACGGTCCGTTCTATACGATGCTAAAATATGCATTGCTGTAAATGTACACGTATTAGGTTATACACTTCACTGCAAGTGGTCTTTCTCATGGTTCGTGATCAATGCAAACTCAGCTGAATTTTTCGTTATATTATGATCACAAAAATGATATTTGAAGATGTGCTGCATTCGGGTTTTTTAATTAAATGTTTGTTAACACGTTGTCAGTCAAAAGTTTCCCTAAATTTCACATTTTCTGCGATTCCGCTTCCTTTTTGTAACTACGAACATAAAGTCCTATTCTGTATTTTTTTTTGAAGCTAGCTGACGGATCTCCAGTCTTTTACACGCGTTTTGTTCCGTATCCGCGTGGGACACAGTTGGTTGGGTATTTGCTACCTTTCGGCTTGGCAAATGGTACACGAGCTGTGACAGTTTGCTTTGTGTTCGTTGCATGTCAATGCCAAAAGCTGTCAGAATCAACACAAATATGATACTAGTTTTGATTACATGGCACTTCACAGTCGGATCAATGATATCTTTGTTTTTAAGCGGACTGAACGAGACAATTGATCGAATCGAATGTCTCGCAAACTATTGGCGGGAAAATCGCCGTTGGCGCAAGCTGTCGCCTGGCCGCACCGTAAACTGCTGGCGCCCTCCAGCGTCATAGCTGTGAACGGAGATCGCGGTAGCACCAACACTAACTAAACCATAAAAACGAAAGCGATGGTAGGGATTGTTTTCGTTCGGATTTGTGAGGTGAAAGCGGTTGGATTTTTGTAATCCGCAGACGATGTTGTGTGGACGCATAGGTCATTGGCCCCTGAGCACTTGTCAAGTACGCAAGCAGGTCTGGAAGCATGCTACACCAGTTGTTGTTGTTATCTTGTTGTGTGTGCTCTACGCGTATCGCTTGACTAGCGTCAATCACGACGAGAGGTATGGACGAGAGAATCAACGCGAAGTTCTGGCGCAATTATTCGAAGGGATTAGTAAAAAAAACATTACAGGATCGGCAAAATTGAGCGTGGTTCAAAACGAATCGAGCAAGAGGAATGAAAACATTGCCGCATCGATCAGTTTCTACGACGGGCGCTACGAGAAACCAACGCGGAATCTCCTACTCAATATATCAACTGATCCGGATACTGACCGGAAAATAGAGACTCTCCGACCGGTAAGTGCCCATTTGTTCATGGGCCAATCGCAAACAGCGACGAACTCCATACCATCCAATGAAATTTTGTCTGCAGTGCGCATCCGTGGGGTGGGGGAGATGCGCAACCGTGTGGTGGGGGAGAAGCGCATTCGTGGGGTTGGGGAGAAGCGCATCCGTGGGGTTGGGGAGAAGCGCATCCGTGTGGTGGGGGAGAAGCGCATCCGCGGGGTGGGGGAGATGCGCATCCGTGTGGCTGGGGAGAAGCGCATCCGTGGGGTAAGGGAGAAGCGCATCCGTGGGGTTGGGGAGAAGCGCATCCGTGTGGTGGGGGAGAAGCTCATCCGTGGGGTGAGGGAGAAGCGCATCCGTATGGTTGGGGAGAAGCGCATCCGTGGGGTAAGGGAGAAGCGCATCCGTGGGATGAGGGAGAAGCGCATCCGTGTGGTGGGGGAGAAGCGCATTCGTGTGGTGGGGGAGATGCGCATCCGTGGGGTGGGGAGAAGCGCATCCGTGTGGTTGGGGAGAAGCGCATCCGTGGGATGAGGGAGAAGCGCATCCGTATGGTTGGGGAGAAGCGCATCCGTGGGATGAGGGAGAAGCGCATCCGTATGGTTGGGGAGAAGCGCATCCGTGTGGTGGGGGAGATGCGCATCCGTGTGGTTGGGGGAGAAGCGCATCCGTGGGGTGAGGGAGAAGCGCATCCGTGGGGTGAGGAGAAGAAGCGCATCCGTGTGGTGGGGGAGAAGCGCATCCGTGGGGTAAGGGAGAAGCGCATCCGTGGGGTGAGGGAGAAGCGCATCCGTGTGGTTGGGGAGAAGCGCATTCGTGGGGTTGGGGAGAAGCGCATCCGTGTGGTGGGGGAGATGTGCATCCGTGGAATGAGCTGTCTGACTATCGACGCACGCGTCCATGGTTTTCTGGGCACGTGTTTTCGCAATTAGCTCCGTCCAGGAACCGTGCCCCCAACCTGTTCCTATATGCGCCCAGTATCCAGTTTGATGGGAAGGTGTCAGCTTGTACAGGTGCGTTTGTTGGGAGCGATATTCGCTCATGCCTGTTGATCATCTCGTGGCGTGTAACAGCGGTAGAGTTGTGGCCGGGGGACAGCTGCCATAACAGCAAACATACACACGATGTTGGATATATTATTCAATAGTTTATTTGCGCAATGGAGATTTCGTGTGTATATATATATATATATATATATATATATAATATATATATATATATATATATATATATATATATATATATATATATATATATATATATATATATATATATATATATATATATATATATATATATATATATATGCTATTTTGATGTACTTTTTATTACTTAACTCGAACGAACTTGTATTGTTGTAGATAGCCATCCCTTTCTTGCCGAACTACAAGTCGCCATGCTGGTACGAGTCCGTTCCTGACTTGACTGCTGTTTACGCGGGCAGTCCGTACACGGCTTACCGTGACAAGGACGGCGCTTTACGTCGCTCGTTTGACAGCATGCAGCAAGTTCTGCAGCACAGAGCTCATCAGGAAGGCTTCGCTTGGAGGCTGCGATGCTTACCCTATTTCTATGTTGTAGGAGCACCCCGGTGCGGCACTACGGATATTTATTCATCCCTTGTTCAACATAAACAAATTCCACTCACATCTGCCAAGGAGTCGGTATATTGGAACAGAGTGCGATATATGAGTAAGTCTAGTTGACGTTACAAAATGGCGTTTTCATGTTATTCGCAATTATGTGTTCTTGAGTGCGAAATATCCTAATTAATTCATCAAAATTATTTTGATCTAACATTGTGTCATCTGATATGATCTGTGTGGGCATTATCCGAAAATTCCAGTGCCTTCCGTGATAGGCAAGTCCAATTTAAAACTCAACTACTCACTTCCGGTAAGTATACGTCACTTCCTGGATCTTAATGATGGCGCAGCCGAAGAAGTTCGTCTGACAACGAGGGGGGATCCCAAAAACGACCCAAATAGACCTCCTGAACACAGCCTTATCATTGGTCAGTCAACCGCTATCTCATTTTTTATGTTGCCATGGTGATAAACACAGGTATTATTGACCCTTAGCCGATGAAATAGATCTTAGTGTAATAAAGTCTGAGAGTGAGGTGCTTTTTAAGACTAGAGTGCCTGTGATATTGATTAACACAAAGAAGCGTTCGATGTCATGCATCTACTCATAATCAGCTTATGTTCTTCCGAATGGTGCCATATTGCTCACTAATGACTTTATTATAGAGTATTGTACATGGAAACATTGAACTGAATCGATCCCTGATACACAGGGGACATGTCGCCAAGTTACATGTACGATTTTGACGCTTGGGATCAACTGCCACTAAACCATCTCATGGGCCACCCCCGATACGTCGCGTCTGATCTCATCAAAACAGTGACACCTAGCGCGAAAATCATCTTCATTCTCCGTAACCCTATCGACCGGTAACCGCTATCGTACATTTATTTGAGTCGACTCAGATGGCTAGTGATTCTGGAATTGAGCGTCACCTATCATGGCCGTTATCGCTTGTCGTTTACCTATCTGTTATGGTTTTTTGTGTTTTCAGGCTTCTCTCTGATTATAACTTTTTCCAGAGTCGAAAAACTAAACGAACTCTTCTTGGGTTCGATTCTCTGGTTAGAATGGGCCTCCAGCTGCTTAACAGCTGCTTACAATCTCACAAGTTCATGTACTGTGTACACGACCGTGACACCAACATCCCCACCCATCCACTGCGCATGCGCATAGGACTGTATTACCCATTCATGCAGGAGTGGTTCAACGTATTCCAAAGAAACCAGATATTAGTTTTACGATTCGAAGACTATGCTAAAGACAAGAAAACGGCACTTAGAACGATATTTAACTTTCTCCATATAGGTTAGTATCAACATTTTCTTGATGTATATCGTTTATTTCCGGCAAATTCACTGAAATCATTGCGCAATAAATTTGTGTATCAACTCGAGCCAATACAGTGCCTGAATGTTTGTTATATAGCGCTTATGATGTGGGTTGGGTGTTGACAGAGCAAATGTCAGAAGAAACGCTGGAAGATATTGTCAAACGAGATCCCCGCAACCGTAGCGAGGGTGACGATCGTTTGACCACGATGTTGAACTCAACCCGTCAGCTACTCAACAATTTCTACGCACCGTGGAATCGAAAACTGGCTATTTTTTTGCAGGACAACAGATTTCTATGGTCAGAAGCTTAGGAGAAGCCTGTCATGGAATTGATCTTACAGTAATGTAAGTTGTTGTCTTGAACTCGCATTAACTGTAATCCATTGTTAGCACCGTTACATAGAAATGTTTTCATCGTATCGATGTGTGGATTGTCAAGATAGTAAATGACCTGCATATGGGAACAGTCAGGGTTTTCAACCGGATGTTTAGTTACAGGGGATCAGTTGATCTCGGGTAAATTGGTGTGCCATTGCATTCTTTATCTTATGGATATGTGTAATATTTGTATTTGTAGAAATGTTAGCATCCCAGATGATCGAGAAATGAGGTTTTAGTGCAATCAAATAATTTATTTTTGTAGTATTTTATTTGTTTGTAGACCAATGGTATGGCTGAAGCGAATGTGTTTTATTTCTTGATAGTAAATGCCACAAGCGTTGTCTTATACCTACCTCGTGTTTTATTACTATCATGAGAAATACGGGTCCCATCTGCTCGTATAAGGATCAATAAACAACGCCACCCATGTCGTTAGTCAAAGTGACCAAGAACATATAAAAAAACAGGTATGATCAATATTTATGTATCTATAGGAAGCAATTATTGGCAAGCCATCAATATAGCAATACCACACGTGTACACGGTACGATATGGTGTCCCCTGAAAAATCGAAAATTTTAAGCTACAACGCTAATTAGTGTTCCATTGCAGGTGAGTCATTGATGGTGACTGGAGCAGCTGCCATAGCAGACACGACAGCCATTAGCGGCTGTGCAAATTAAGTGACTCACATATACCTATTAATAACTCAAGTTCTGTTCCAACGTCGTTCATGTCATAGGATACGTGCTTAATGTCTTTGTCCCTTGTGTGCCACATTCTAGACGCTGTTTCTCAAATGGAAGCGACCGATTAAGTGATTGTTCGTAAGTTGCCTTTGGTGCGCCGAAATGCATTTAAGAGTATCATGTGTCTCGTAGCCAAGAATTGGCCGTAGATGTTTTGGCCTGTAGTTAGCTGGGGACAAAACACACCAAGTGAAACATCGTGGAACTATATTTCCTCAATATCTCATCAACACTTTTGATCCGTATTTCGCATCATAGCAGAGGGTACAAACTGGCAGCCATATTGGACCGATTAGTTATGCATAACGCAACATGGCTGTAGTCGAAATTTGCATGCGAATAGCGTGGTCGATTGGGATCTTAGCATGGTTGCTGATGTAAAACTTGTGCCGCAAGCAACTCATTTGGGTAGATTTCGAGGTTCTTTATAGAAATTCAATTTTGCCGTCTAGACTTGGTTTGATTATCTTGAACGGATAAAGGATGTAGGTCGCGAAGAGGCGAGCTCCATACATGTGAATCATTACCAACATCCAACTACTCCAAGCCGGCATCGGGTGGGATAGGGCAATATGTGGGGTGGGGTTGGGGGTGGTGCAAGTGATCACTATATATGTGCTTACTTGTTTTGGTCGTTGCACTGTAACGTAACTATACCAAGTCATTCCCATGTTTTACAGTAAGCAAAGCGATATATGGCTCGACAGCAAAGCCTCACGGACTGAATCACTGCGGACATCTTATTATTCTACCATATTCGATGCAAATATTCCTAAATATCCCACTAACACTTCTATTCCTCAAAAGATACACTTCTAACGGCTTACGCAATCATCTGGTTTTTATAAGCTGCATTTGAGCAGAGCTTGTCTTGGCTCCGGCGGCTTACGTCCGTCCGTCTGTTTGTAAACTTTGGTGGTACGTTTTCTTGTTAAACAAGCTACACTCTTAATGTATCTAGTCAACTTGACTAACTTAACTAGTCATATTGACTGTCTACCAAACGACTTATGTGTTAGTCAATTTGACTAATGCAGTTAGTCACATATTGATTAGTCAAAATGACTAATCTACCTAGTCAAGTAAAGAGTAGTCAATATGACTAATCTATTAGTCACTATGACTAATCTCATTAGTCACATTGACTACAGCGTAAGTAGTAATGACTATTGTACTTAGTCAGACCGACTAGAAGATTTGGTCAGTTTGACTATGATTGACGGTCAGTTTGACTATGATTGAAGGTCAAACCAGTGTAAGAACCAGTGTACAAAAAAGTCAGACAACATAATATGCAAAACAAGAAGACTGTATTGTATATAAACACATAAATGCTTGGACTTGTTAATACTAGCCCTGACACAAAGAAGCTTCGCATCAACTAGGTCCTAAGCCTCATCATCAACGACCAGCATAACCTTCTGACCCTAACCAAACGTCTTTTTGGTCGATATGTGGTAAGGCACATAAACACATAAATGGCAGCCATCAGCACGCCCATGGCCACTGTTACATCCACAGCTTCTCCAACAGTTGTTCCGTCAATGAATACATGGATTTGGGCATCCGGCAATTCTCACTCATACAGCAGCAGAGGAGGCAGGCTGTTTATGCTGGTGTCTTGCTGTGTTGTGACATTCTAAAACACATAGTAGACTTATGGTTGAACATAAGCACTCATTAGTACTGACACCAACAATTGTACACAGCAAAACATACAAAAATACAGATAACTATATAATATACTCACCTAATAGTATGGAGGCGATTGCTAGATTTCAAATGAGGCTTTCAAATTTCCCACAGCAACTGGTTAAAGAACCGCCGAAAAGGTCAAGCTTCCGGTATATCGGTGCATTCATCCTTCGCTGCAGCTGACGCGGCGCGCATCTGTGGTTATGTAACCAACCCGTATGATCCGCGCCTCGCGATCTCCCGACAAGTAGAAGAGGACGCTCTCAGGGTGGTCAGATTGACTAGATAAGTAGTCAAATACCACCGGACCAGCCTTGGTAGTCATTGTGACTAAGTTGCTTAGTCGATTTGACCATCGGATTAGTCGTTACAGAGTTTGACTAACTTCGATAGCTGGGTGACCAGGTTAGCTAGTCATTTTGACTAGATTGGGTTAAGAGTGTACGTTCCCCAAATAACACTTGAACCCCTCCTATGTTGATGGATACTTGCGCACTAAAAATCAGCACATGACCTTTGGCTCTTGAGTCATTAGAGAAAAAAATATCTCGTCTTATGTTAAACGACTCAACGCTGAGTCGCCGTTATGATGACTCAGCTGGGCCGTCGATAAGTTGGTATTCCGGACTTAGTTAAGACGTGCGTGCAACTTTTTGGCTGTCTGCCAGAATAAAAGCCTTGCCTCTCGCAGTGCGCAGCGGTAAGCAAATTTTGCGCGGGTTTGTAAACATATGATGCCCGTAGATGTCTAATACAACTTAACAGTTTAGATATAGAGATTTACATCAGCCCGTTTGTGTGCATAACGGCGACTCAGTGTTGAGTCGTGACTTAAGCTCAACGTGGTTGGTGAATACGGGCCCAGGTCAAGAGTTCTACATGTCAGAGTATCAACTCACTATATTCCAACGGCTGGGCCCAGATTTTATGTCGAACAGTTAGTCAAGCTTGTAATGCCATGCATACACAGCAAGTTCTTTGAGCAAATTAGTGAAAACAATTACAATTGAACATTTCCGCCCTCGTGAAAAAGAACCCGCTTTACAAGTATATATCAAAGGCAAGATAAGTTGAGAATTTACGTCAGTTTTGTGGAATGAGATAAGCAGCTCGATGCAAATATTCCGTGGAATGTCATCAACACGTTTGATCTTCAAGATTATATAGCAAGAAATCTCTGGTGAGTGGATATGGAGATTCTTTATGGAACATCGATTTAGCAGGCTCGACTTGTTTGGAATATCTTGAAAGGATTAACGCAGGGGTGGGCATGACCCCTTAACCAAGTCAATACAAAGCCGAGGGAATGCCACTAAGCCGGTCCCAGTGGCTTGGTGGTTTACGGCCTCGCCTTTCGACCCACAGGCTGTGGGTTCGACTCCAAGTTGTGACAACCAGACTGGTTATTCGTAACTCGGATGATCACGTACAAATGGCGGTCCCATCTCTGAAATGGGATGTAAAAGATCCTCTGAGGACGACGTGCTCCCTGGCAGTGACCACCCTCAGAGTTACACACTCACTGCTAGTCGTACATAGCCTAGTTGCTAAACACGACTATAATTCGATGCACACACACACACACACGCACACGCACACACTGGTCGATTACGTAAGGTTTGGCATACTCAGAGTCGGCACACAAGCGCCAACGGCATGTCTTCCAACGGCTAGTCTGGACGACCAGCAATACGGTATCAACAATATTACACAAACAAATATATACATATACATATATACATATACATATAATTATATATATATGTATATGTATATGTTTTCCGTTTGACCGAATGAAAAACGAATGTGTTTAGTGTTATCCCTTTTTTTTGTCGGCGCATATGAAACACGGTTTACGGTTTAGCTACTGTTGTACATTTTTGGTTTTGGGTTTTGACATGACCCCTAAGCCAAGTCAATACAAGGCGAAAGTGATGAATGCCGCTGGTCGATTATGTAAGGTTTGGCCTGTTTTGACATGACCCCTTAAAGCCAGCCAAGGTAAGCGATGAATGCCTCTGGTCGATTACGTAAGGTTTGGCCTACTTAGACACCAACTGCAGATAGCCTGCTGCTAAGCTGCTGCAGTAGAAAACATTCAAACTAAACGTCCTTTTTACTGTTTTCTTTTACTGTGAATGCTTAAAATATTGTTACAATCATTATCACGAGGCCAAGTTCTAAATACTAACAAAATTTCATGTGTGTAAATACAGCCGTTTCAGAGATATCAGCGAGGAGAGAACTCGTAGCAAAAAATCGCGATAGATACTCTTAAAAACATGTCATTATACATAGTACAAAAGGTGAAAACAAGTATTTTTTTCGCCTATTCCATGCTACGATAATTGCTTGTCACAACCATATAATTCATATGCTTGTAACTGCAGTAGTTATGGAGGAGATAGTTACAGAAAATAGGTGAAAAAATCGACGAAAAATCGATCCCATAAGCCTCCAACACTGCGCATGCGCGTCACACTGGATCGGCAGTTGTGTCCCAACTTGATCCATCATTCCCCAAAATTTCATGTTGATATGTCCAACCATTCCGGAGAAAAGCCCGAAAAAACTAGGCTGGAGAAAAAAAAAATTAAAATTTGGTAGACATAATAACGTCTACACAGACGTCCTGTAGGTTTAGCAAAGAGTTTATTGATGCGTCAAGAGGGCTCACTCCGACAAGCTGAGGGATGATTATGAAAATGAGTGAAACACACGCCCGTCATCAAATGAGGCTACCATAAGATCAACTTAAGTACATGAGACTATTGATCCAACGTCTTAGGGCTCAGCGTATATTAAAGATGCATTTTTCGACGTTTTTGTGCCATTTTAATTATGTTTCCATTTTTTGGGTAGCTGTTGAAAGTAATCGTTTATAATCTATGTTACCGGGAACGGCAAATTTTGAAACAGCCCCCGAACTTTGTTTACAAAAATATTCAAACCAGTTACCACGCATGCGCAACATTTTCTTGTAGTATGGCTCAAACTCCGCCCGTTTTCAGCTTCGGATGTATTGTAGTCTACCATGTGCCATATTTGGGTTAAAAATTCACGTCCCGTCAAAAATAAGGCCATTAACATAGATGGGGTCACCGATTGGACTTTTTGGGATATCATTACTAAACCTAGCAGGGAATCGACTGATGATTTCTTTTCAGATCAGAATTTCTATTTTGTGTTATGAAATGCTCCTTTAAAGATATGAAGTCTTCTGATCTGTCGAGGCGAACACGCCTCTGAATTAATCAGAGGATTCTACGTGGTTTTGAATTATTAGACGTTAAGCCAAAGCAACACGCGGCTCACGGGTTGCGTCTTTACATATTTTCTTGTGCGGCGGCGAGAATGGCCCCTCTTAGCGTAGCTATAAAATGTTTGGGGCGACTTCCACAAATGATATTACCCTTTCGGCTGTGATTCAGTCTATGTATTAGTCTAAGTTAAGTGACTTTAATCACTTCAACAAACAAAGTAACAAACTTGCAGAATTTCGGATAATATGGTGATACACTCCGTATCGGCTCAGGCGTAAATATTCTCTGTTTCGTGTCTTTCGCTTCATTCCTTCGCTTCAAATGCTAGGCATCACAGCGTCCGCGCAGTACTTTCGGTCTCTCATGTACGCGCTGGGATATCAGATAGCCATCCATTTGGGTCGAGGTAATTTGCTTACTCAAATGCACAGGCACTCGAGTTCGGACATCATGATTTCCCTACACTTCATAATGCAAGGAGAGAACAAATCATGATGTGCCTGAGCTCAAATGCAAGAAAGAGTTACCATCATCCTCGAATGGGATAATGTCCTGTGGAATATTATTACGTTATGATTTCAATGTCACTTTTGACCCCAAAACATAGGCGACTACATTCTCTGAGTAGAGGACGGGCTAGGCAAGGCACTTGCCCCTGGTGTTTTGATGATCTGATGCCACCTTAGTCTAGAGTGCGGATGTGAGTAATCGAAAGTAGTTAATAGCGCGGCGCTGTCAGGCGGGGTGCATGATAATCGCAACACGTCGTTGGAGTTGCTAATAATATTAATAAATATTCATGAGAATAGGTAATCCCGCGAGAGCTGCGAGATTTTGTCAATTTGGCGGTAAAATTTTAACGAACGCTGATCAAGGGGAGCAAGGCGTCATCGTCGTGTATATGGCTTCAGAACCTCAAC
>CM067354.1:77993191-78083191 GCA_034190875.2 Urechis unicinctus
GTCAATGACCTACATGCACAAAATAAGAGCAATTACTAAAACATAGTGTGTCTGAATATAATTTATGTACAATTATACTCCTCTAATTATACAGGCATAATCTATATAAGTTCTATAATTGTATTAGTTCAGTAACTCCCCCAACCCGACTCCAAAAAAAAACCAAATCATCGAAAGAAACTTAATATAATGTGCAGCTGGAATCACTATAATTATGCTGCTGATGCAAATCCAGCCAACTCCATTTGCATCTTTAAGTGCCCCATAGCCGTCTGAAAAAATAAGAAGCACATCTTGCGCTGTCAATGTAAATGGGCAAAGTGAAATGAATCAGGCTAGTCAGCTTCAAAATAACACTGTTAGGCTTAAATAGGCTTAAATAAAACAAAATATACTTAAATAATATTTCATACTGAGTCATTCAACCATTTACCAGGCAAAAGACATGCCATATCTGCAGGTTCCACGACCACAGTATTCACATCCAATGCCTTTTTTTGAAATGCTGATACTTTGTAGGGATATCGCCAATGAGATGACATGGCCATGGCATATGCAGATCTTCTGGAACCTAACTTCTATTGATGCCTGAAATGTTAAGTTTCAGTGATAATTATTGACAAACTGGAATACAGCCATTCATAAATTCAGGATCATACTGAAGAATTAGTTATAATTAGCTAAAAATTGTGACCAAGAATATTTACGGTTCAGTGTGAGCCTGCTGTTTTTGGTCTGTGATTATGGCTTCCCATCAGTTTCCAAAGGAGTATCCGATAGAAGGTTGCCACTGGACTGTTCATCTGGAACACATACAAAATTCACAATTTAACGTCAAGCTTGACACGAACGCAGTACATCACTTGTTGATTATTTGGTACAGAGAAAATAACTTACTTTTCACTGTAGGCTTCTTGGCTGGCCATGGCCGGTCAGTGAGGAGAGGCACTAATGGCTGGTCAGCGAGAAGAGGCACGTGTGGCTGGTCAGCAGGTGGAGGCGTGTCTTGCTGGTTAGCCGGGAGAAGTGTGTATGTCTGGCCAGCCATCCCTTTCCCCGTAAGTTTCCCCTTCTTCCTGAGTGGTAACTCTCTGGGTTTTATCCTGACTGGCCTTTGGCCAGATTCAAGCAAAAGTCCGCCAGAAGTCGGAAAACTCTTTTACAGATTTGCGTACACTGCTGGCAGCATGCGAGTGGCATCATTAAGACCAGAAACAGAATGAGTGAGGTAGGTCAGATTTCTACATCTTTAGCTGCAGCAGACAACTGTTCGTGGGCAGCAGGCGAATCTGGTGACTCTGGCAAAGAATGGATGACGGTGTTAGACAAGTCTTCTGTGCCCTCATTTATTGAACTACCCTACAGTGAACAATGGGTTGTCTCTGAAATTCAATCACCAATACCAAAGACATATGTGAATTCTGCTGATACACACTACATGGGGGCTATCACACAACCTGTGAAAAATTAAAATGTCTAAATATCAGGACTCCGATGGCTAGCATTGACAATACATTGTGGAACATATTGGTATACATTTGATCTACACTCTGAGCACTACAAACAAATACTACCTGTAAATAAATGGGAGAGCGTTCCAGCCTAGGCATGCGTGTTTCATAACGGCAGCCGTGTGTTTGCACGGCATGTGTGACCGCTGGAATGCCCAGCCTTCGCAAGATGGCATGGTGTTGTCCGCACCCAGACAAACTGTGTATAGTCGGTTATGCTTTGATGCTGATTGCACATCATATGTTACTGGATTGTGTAAAACTAGGTTTTCTAGGCTTATGCACGCTCTTCGTTTTTGTGCTGTTACTCACTGCATGTAGTTGCTGGAGTGGGGGCTAGCCAGGGGAAAATAACGCGAGTCCTGGAGTAGAGTTGCTTATTCGATTTACTAAAAGGTTCAACAATGAAGCTCCCTGGGAATCTCGGTCTGAATCGTGTCCCTGACTAGATAGTCTCCCTGTACCTGGCCCACCTGTGATCCTTATAAAGGGTCCGCACGATAGACCAGGTTAAAACAATTCCCGCGTGACAGGACGAGTCCACTTGGAGGGTGGATTCGCCCTGCTGTAAGGATTGCTACAATTAGGGTTACACCCCTCCCAAAGAGTGGTGTGGTGTAACCCGGGCTCTTGTGCTGATAATTAAAGGGGGAGGTTTTTAAGAACGTATGAGCCAGAATAGTATTATAACAATTGCTGCCCATCCTCTCACTCATCATGCTAGCGTCAATGTGCACAGCCTTTTTATGGACTGCCCACAGGTGTTTGATGAGGAACTGTGGGTGGTGATGGAGGTCAGCAGGGAGATCTTTGTTACCCTCGCGCCATTCACCAGACATAGATATATTAGACTATACCTACGGAGTAATGTAATCAGGAATATAGTTAGATATGATAACATTGCTGTAGCAACTCTCCATATTTCAACTAAAGATCCTGTTTATTGTGTCTTACTTCCTGCGTGCATCTTCTAAGAAATCTGTGACCAGGCAGCTGACCAATAAGGTCAAAGACTTTCAGAGGCTCGAGAAATACAACCTTGAAGGCTCGGTTCTTTGCCTCATCGCCATTGTTGGAGTGGACCATGATGGTCATGTCCACCCTATAGGCCCATACCCATTTCTGTAACAAAGGTGAAAGTATTTGCAAGATAATAAGTACAATATTAGGCATAACAGAAGGTAGTTGTTGTAATGAATCGTACTCTAATGTAACTATTTCGTATTGTACAATATTATCCACTATCGGAAATCACTGCCCAGAGTACTCCAGAATAACCCCCCACGGAACATGGATAAAGAAAATGAATGAATATAAACCATCCTCCCCCAAATTTCTTTGATGAATTGGTTAATACTGTACCTTGAATTTGTCACCATGCAGCCAATGGGTTGAAAGGTATGCCTGCAGCTGTGGATTGTCTACCCAGAGATTGCTCTTTCTTATGTCTTTTAGGCGATTATCAAATACTTCTTGAGAAAGTGACTCGGCCAGTTCCTTGAAAATTATTAAATAGTTGCTTATGACGAAAAAATCTTACTTTAACACTGGAAGAAATATATTTGAAATCATTGATCGATTAAAGAAATACACATACTAGTCCACAAAGGCAGCTATTATTTGGACACTTACATCCAGAATTCGCAAAATTTCATCCTGTTGATCAGCAACCCCATGCTTTGTTGCTGAAGTCCAACGACACCAGGCTTGCTTGCGATGGAAATCACAAATAAAGGTTCTGCAACCTGGAAATCAATGCATTTAAAAATGTCAATAAAAGTTAATAAAACCAAAGTTTTTAGTTAAATATTGTAACATAATTTCAATACAACTACCCAGTACAGTTTACTGCACATAGACTTGCACTTAACTGGAAAGGTGTTTGAAATTGCTGATATTTCTACTTCGGAATAGTCTGTCATAAATGCTCTAGGGGACCACCCAGGGTTGTTGTCACGGACCAGGTGCAGAGCTTCTGCCACTGATGAGGCGTCTTCTCGCTCCACCACAAAGCTGGCCACCACAAAATATCCACAATTGGTTTGTACGCACATGAAGCACAAGGGTATAGCATACTTTGTTGTCTTGTAAGTTGCATCCATGTACAGCATGTCCTGGCCATATCGTTGCAAGAGACGATGTTGCCACGGGCTCTGATGAACAAACAAGAGGTTGTTTCCTCCACTGCTTAAATCGGCCTCTGTGCTTGAAACAGACAGGTATAGCTGTGGCGGCGCAGCAGGATCAGATGGCCTATTGGACACACACAATAATGACAATGCGGCATAGGTTAAAAAAGGTCTTAATGGCAAAGATATTTTTTTTATTAAAAAGTAAGCTTTCAGAAAATATATACTTGATGTGTGTACCTTTGATAGTATTTCCAGTGTTACGAAGATACCACATTACTTGTTGAACATTTGGTATTGTGAATATAGTCATGCTTACTTATCAATTTGCTAGACCACAGCTTGTCAGCGGGAGGACATGGTTCTGTGGGCTCTGCATCATCGGAAAGCCTGAAGTACAACAAAGACTGGGGATCGTCTTTTTGCCACGCCAGAATTTTTTGGGCGAGGTGCTCCTAGCCCAGCATTCCATTCTGATTGTGCCGTCGCCTGCAGTGTATCATACGGCGGAGGTCATCCCGGCTGGGATAAAAGCGCCTGTTCGTGCTTGCGGGGAGAGCGTTCGCCTTAAATAAACCCCGCACAAATAGGCGGATGTGCCGCCTCATTTCACCTACATTACTGACACATTCGTCAACAAATTTGTTCACTTTGTCAGTGACACGACCGTCAATTGGTGCTTTAAGATCAGCAGCCTAGAGAGGAAATACAGATGTACGTGCTTGTATATGATTGAAATATGTTATGGCTGCATGTAGAATTCATAGATATGCATAACAAAGATACCTGTACATAGTTATATGTACTGCTAATATTAACTATTGTTCTAATGTTCAGTTAAGTTTTATTATTACTAACATCACCCATAATGTGACCTTTGCGTGTACTAGGTGGTGGCAAATCAATGAACATGCGTCTTTCCCATTCAATACTGTGGTCAAATGCAAGTTCTGCTCTCAGACGGGTAGAAATCTGCTTACAATGATGTTCTGTGTTCTGTGGTATCTGAGTGAAAGAATTAAAAGTACCATGCAATTTCCATTCAATGCAACTGCATTTCATGATGCGTTAATAATAATATGCATGATTGCCTGCTTTACTGATTACCACATTCATACCTTTCTTATAACTATAATTCCTTCATAGCTAAACTCTTGTTATACTTATATTTCTGCCCACCCCTTCGTATATAGGAATATTATAGCTGCTTGTAGTTGCTTGAGTGGGGACACTAGCCAGAGAAAACACACGAGTCCAGGAGTTGAGTTCTTGTTGGTTTATTCGAGTTTGGCTTATTAGCTTTCTCTGGAATCTCGGGTCAGAATCTTGTTCAGATACTTCGTCTCTTCGCTAGGTAGCTCTCCCTGAATTTCGGCGAAGCCAGCCATTTTATTAGGGTCCTGGGCATTGGATTTGTGGGGGTAGGGTAAGATTCAATTGCTTCTAATTTGTCAGGATTGGGTAATATGCCTTCTGGCTGCAATACATGGCCCAGATACTTTACCTTTTTCACGGCAAACGAACATTTTCTGGGGTGTAGCTTCAGGTTGGCATTGCGTAACCGTACAAATATTTCCCGGAGATGTTTAAGATACAAGTCAAATGTGGGCGAAAAACAACAGATATCATCGATGTATGCCATGTCGTATTTGTATTGTATGTTACGCAACAAAGAGTCAATGAGGGATTGAAACACGCTCGGCGCGTTCCGTTAGACCTGGGGCATCGTTTGATACCTGTATTTCCCGGAAGGTGTGATAAACCCAGTTTTATCCCTGGACTCTGGATCTAAGGGGATTTGATGGAACCCTTGAGTGCAATCAAGAACTGAAAAGTACTTGGGTTTGTTCTCACCTACACAATCTAACACTTCATCTAACCAGGGAATTCGAAGACTTGAGGGATGGTTACAGCATTAAGACCTCTGTAATCGATTACAAGTCTTAGACCACCACCTGCTTTCTTAACTAAAAGGGCCGGCGATGCCCAGGCTCCGTCGTGAGCTTCCTCGATTAGTCCTTGTTGGATTTGTTGATCGATGATTTTGTCCATTTCCTGTCTGCCCTTGGGAGCCATTCTATAGGGATACTTATGAACAGGAGTAGAGCCCAGGAGAATCTCAATTTTGCATGAAGTTTTATCGGTCAACCCTAATTCATTGGTTATTGGATTGACAAAACAGTCGGCGAATTCTGCTACCAGGTCTTTAAGCTGTTGGCGCTCAATTTCACTTACCTGAGACTGGCTCCAGTCTACATTTGGTACATGGCTAGTATCTTGTGAGGGCAAATGACATGCATTCAATTTAACATACTCACCTTCAGCAGCATTCACTTTGTCATCAATTTTGTACTGGAAGGTTTCTACATCATTATCCCAGCGATCAAATGTGGCAATTCTCTCACCCTTGGTAATGAACTTTGCAACGGAAGTGTTAAACAATCTTACTGCCACGCAGTTGTCAATGACGCTTACTGCTGCGCGGGCTAACAAAATACCTTTGGCATTCAAATGCGGGAAAACTGAACATTCCCCTGTTGTTTTGTTTTCAGTTTTATGGAAAAGATTTCCTGCACATATAATTTCAGAAAAGGGATCAATAGTAATATTCTGTGCAGAGTGTACTGGGAAATTGGTTGTGAATGAAATGGTAAATTGGGGAGTGAGAGTCGCTCAATACCACAAAATCAGCTGATAACCTTTGGTTATGTACATAGAATGGTAAGGTAATGTTACCTAGAGTAGTTACCTGAGTGTTGTTGGCACACACACATTTGCTAATTCTAGACTTAAATCTGTTCCGTAATGTTGGTGGCAATTTGACCAATACGCCTACAGATAAGAAATTCAGATCAGCTCCTGAGTCAACTTTAGCTTTGTATCGCTTATTTGATAGCGTTATAGTCAACTCATTGTTGTGTAAAATGTGAGTGCCGTACTTACGGTACCAGTTGTACGCCCTTTTCGTGAGTCCGGTGCTGAGGGCAATACCCTGAAGCTCGCGAGGTACCTTATTTAGCTTCATATAAGTCATGGATCTATGGAGAAAATCCTCCACGTTTTCCGTTGGCTTTCCCTCGTAGGTTATTCGGTCGGGAAGGGAGGGGCTCTTTTCGGTTGACTGGAGCTGGTGGAGAGTTGCTTCGTGTGCCAATACCTGGTTGTCGGCAAGGAGACGGAAGGCACCGGTAATGACGGCTGCCATGTCTGTAACGGCCGTCGCATCGGGGTTTGCCTGTCTCTCCTCTGCGTTTGTTGTCTCGCTGTGTCCGCTATCGCTGCTGCTGCCCTGCGACATGGTTGGATTTGGATTCGTGGGAATTCTCGGCGTAGCAATTGTCAGCTGTTTTCCTGTACGAAGGAGCATGTAGTAGAGCACTTTGTACCGGGAAGTTGTGTTGTGGAAGTTATCAGATATTCGGACTCTCACACCACTTCTTATAACTATAATTCCTTCATAGCTCTTGTTATACTTATATTTCTGCGCACTCCTTCGTATATAGGAATATTATAGCTGCTTGTAGTTGCTTGAGTGGGGACACTAGCCAGAGAAAACACACGAGTCCAGGAATTGAGTTCTTGTTGGTTTATTCGAGTTTGGCTTATTAGCTTTCTCTGGAATCTCGGGTCAGAATCTTGTTCAGATACTTCGTCTCTTCGCTAGGTAGCTCTCCCTGAATTTCGGCGAAGCCAGCCATTTTATTAGGGTCCTGGGCATTGGATTACGCCCCGGACCCCAACAACAGCTGACCTCCCATTGATTCAGGTTTAGCCGGTCCCCCCTCACTGAGGTAAACCCCAACAGCTCACATGGGGCATGGGCTCGATATTAGCCAATGGGAAAAGGTACCAGCCAAGACTACTTATCAGGGTCACACCCCCGTCTTAAGGGCAGGGGTTGACCCGGGCTAGTGAAACATGTGTTGATAATGGAAAAGAGGGGGACGGTTTCAAAAGTCAAAAGAGTCAGATAAATATCATAACACCTTATACTGGGGAAACACAATGACCTCTCTCAAGCAGATGGCTGCAGGGGAGTCTCTTCGCTTCGAGCCACTTGTTTTCTTCTTATGGGCAGCTTGCTTATAGGAATGATCATCATGCTGGAACACATACAAATACATCTTCATGCCATGACAAACATTAACACAATAGCACAATAACATTATCCATCCAAAGCCAATTAAGCCATACCTCACCACGTTTCGTTGAACTCTTGTGATGATTGGGTCCTTGGTGGCACTCCAACAGTTTTGTCCCCCCGATAACGAATGGAACTCCATCAAGCTGAATCTTTGAGCCATGCTTGATGTGTCCAGGGTCTTCAAATCGAACAACTGGACTGACGTCTATTTAAACAAAACAGACAGATTTAAATGTAAAATTAAATAGATATACAAGGTCCTGCCAAAAGTGCACTCATAATTATCGTACTCGTAAATATGCAACAATATTGGCCTTTCTTAAAGGTCAACTACAAAGATTTTTTTTATTCCATTTTTCCAAAGTTCTATGTTTTAAAAGGGTATCGTAACCAAAATAAGGTGACTGCGCGCTTTTTTTCTTTTAGAAAAATTTTTAAATGTACATTTTCCACGTCGAATCTGACAAGATACCGCTCGGTAAAATTCGTGAATTTCCGGACAGTGACGTCATTCAGGTTGTTCACGAATATTCCTCGCCATCTTCAGCCTTCACGGTTGGTTGACAGCGTGTGACTTACTCGTCTTTCATCACGGTCTGGTGCGTTTCTCGGTGTGGATTATGCCTTATTGTTGTGCGTTTGGTTGTCGGAACAATAAGAAGTCAGGCGTGTTTTTTTTCTGTTTCCAAAAGACAGCAAAATGCGCCGCATATGGGTGTCGAAAGTCAAACGTAAACACTGGAGTCCTACCCTTACGACAGTTCTATGTTCTGATCATTTCGAGAATGGTGCTTATGATACTGACTCAGAGCTGCTCAAAAGTCTAGGATTTCGTAAGAAACCCAGGCTCAGAAAAGAAGCCATACCGACTCTCTTTAGTCACGTTGGAGTTGATGACAGTCAAAGTAAGCGACGGAGTGCCTCGGAGAAAAGGCAACGACAACAGGTGAGATCTGTTGGCTTGAACCTTTAGGCTAGTCCTGCTATGTTGACGTATACTTATTTAGATGTTAATGAATTTATCACAAAGTTGCCAGTTTATCAATCCAGCTGTTTCTTGTCATGCAGGTAGTAAATGAAATGGTATTGGCAGCTGAGCAGAAAGATAAATCAAGTGACAGTGGTGAATCACAGACCTAGGCACTTCGCCTCTGACAGCGGCTCTCTGTCACTAGGCATGTCGTCAATGAGCACGCGGGGCATGGGGATCTGTACCCGGAATGTGAGCATGCACTACTAGAGGACAGGAAGTGGATACTGAAGGGTCGGTATTAGTTTTTAATCATATACGTTTATCTAGAAATATTTACTTCAGTGGTAGTGTAATTAAATGAGTCGTAACGGTAAAATCCATGTCCCTGTGGTACTACTTTACCAAAGAAATGTAATCTGTACTGATATATGTGTTAACCATAAATAGGATCGAAGCCACACAAAGAGTTGGAGTTGATAGTCTCCAGCAAGCATCTCCAAAATGACATTGGCAGGCTTTCCCCATCAGAGCAGACGTCAAGCCTAGAATCGTATCACAAAGTGGTCATATTCTTCGCACCAAAGAGTGTCCACTATCCCTATGCCACCATGGAGGCCAGGTAATACCAATGAAATAACAGTTTGAAATTTGGTTGTGTATATTTGTTGTATGGAAGTTTAGCACATTTGTGTAGTGACAGCTGTAATGTTCTTTGTATAATTATGTGCTCAAGTGTACTGGGTCCGGTCGGCGCCGAGTAATAATGACGCTAGTTAAGGTGCATCATCCGTTTATTTACGCCGTCTTTTCGTAACGTGAAAACTGCAATTCACAAAGAGAGATCTGGTAAGTATTATAATAATAGGGACAATAAAGCTATGAAAATATCTGCACAATGTCATATATTCTTATACAAAATTGACATTCAATTAGAAAGTTGGAACACTGATGCTACACGAAAACTTATAGAATTATAGTGTAAATAGGCTATCGTAGGTAAGCTGTGGAATGTTCCAGAATTTGGACAATTTAAATGACAAACATTAGAAAACCGTTTTAAGATATGACCGAAAGTTCAAATATGACAGATAATGTACTAACAATATATAAACACGTTAATCTAGCTAGGGAAAAGTTATAATACAAGCGACAGGGGAAATACACTGTTTAAACGGGACTTGAAATCACGAATTTACTTGCTACGAAGTTTTAAATTACTGAAATGCTACCGTAGCTGACTAAACAATCCAAAAATACACGAAATATCGTCATGATCTGAATCATACAAACAGCCTCACTAATACATGTGATATATGGAAGGTTTTACTTCATATTACACGGGAATTAAACAATTACGTACCACTTTTCCGGGAGATTTGGGGAGATAAATTTCGATAACACGTTTTTCGTTTGGGCGGAAACATAACAACAACAACCAAAGCGCCACCTGGCGAATGGCGCGGAGAAATAAGACTAAGGTCCTTGTAAGGCAAATTAAACGGCGGGAACTGCCTTAACATCAAGTTTCAATTCTTACTTAGCAATATGTTATCAACCTGCTATATATATATTCAGATTGCTCCTAGCAGTAATTCACTTCAATGAAAACTCGAACAGAGCTCAAGCCATCACTGAAGGAGGTCAGTCCCAATGGAGACTGTCTTACCCCAAAGCCAGACAAGGAGACCCAGTTGTCAAGCCGGTCAAAGTACCAATTTCTTTTGGTGTGTACATGCATTAATCTAAAATGAAACATGTTATTTTGACATTTATTACCGAAACCTAAATAAGTTTCATATGCACAAACATTGTTACCCAATTCAAATGGGCATATTTTATAACTAACTTACTTTATGACTATCATAAAATATGAATATCATTGATTTGCTTCAGACTGTGTACATCAGTTCATTGCTGAGGTGCTTGATCTCAGGCAAAAATACCCAAGCTACAGACTTGCAGAGGTCCTTGAAGAGGAAAGGAATGTTCCACCACCTATTGCCTCCCAGTACGAGAAACCTGAAAAGGATCTTCTCATAGATGCTCACGGGTGTCGATTTAACCTGACCAAGTAACCTTCCGCTCCAATGTAGATAACCTGGTATATTTGCCGCCCATGTTGAGGGAAGGATTCTCTAACAACTGTTACCACACAGGCTGTCATCACTTTCCTGTTTCTTTTGGCCAGTCTGTGCCATATCAATAATGTAAACTGGTGGTAGGCTAGACACCTGAATAATCCGAAGCAATATGTCAATAAGTTGTCTATGGTTATGAAATAAGTTGTATAGTTAAAAAAACAATTGTCATTTGTCAACCATTCCCTCACTTTGTAATTCTATTGTAAGCTCTGCCTCTGGATTTCATGTTACTGGTTTTATTTATTCTTGGCTATGTGAAATATATAATAGTTTATCAATATGAACACTGAATATTTTACACAGTGGGATTGATGTTCCCTTAGCAATAAATATGATTGTTCAACCTCAAACCGTCCTTTTTGGTAGCAATAATGGCTAACTTACTCATTGTAGAGACCTCATCTCCAACAGGTCCATCCATTTGAATAGATTCAAGTTTGGAAGCTTCTAGTACATTTTTATTCAGGCAGTTTGCCAGGAATCTTGGATGCATGGTGATCAGATGCATGTCCATTCCTCCGTTATATCCATCACTCTCTCCAAACTTCTGCTGCACACTCTGGCTTTGTCCATTGGGATACAGTGCTGACAGCTACACCTAACTTAGAGAAATAATTAAAGAGTTATTGTAAATTTATATTTGTGGTACAATGAATGAATATAAAAGGAAAATACTTTATATACTGCATGTAATCATCTGTCCAAAATATTTAATGTGCTGAGGGTACAATGGCAAAGCTACATTCGCTAGCCAAGTTCTATCTGTTGTAATAGTTACATCTGTCAATATACCATCCTCAACTTACAGAATGTGTAAATTTATTGGGTAAATGATACTAACGATTATTTTTTACCAGTTAACATAGTTCAATAGCTTGGGAAGGGTATTCTTAAACTCACCATTCGTCGAAATCTTAAGTGGATTCTTCATCCGAAGCGGACCCTTGAGTTCCCGGTGTCATTTCGAAGTGTGACTTCGATTTTTCAACTCCCGTCCGTATTGGCTCAAATAAATAGTCATGGACATAATTTGCCTCAATTTTATGCTATGGGGCCTCGTTATTTTCATCAGAAGATGACATGGCTTAATTTAAAAACAGTGAAATCCTAAAATCCAAACAATCGCTTTTCGCTTCGCTCGCTGTCAAATTCTCTTTGAGGCCGCGCAGCAGGAATGACGTAACGCAACCTGCCCATAGCGGCCAACTGAGGCAAAATGGCATCGAGAAGATGGCTTCGTATTTTCTTCCGAGTGGAACCTTATCGGTGGATTTTTAGTAGTTATACATGGCGGTGCAATGAATTATGAGTACCCGTTGGTTAATGAGTTATTAATCTTCATTTTGAAACAAAAAATAAAGAAATGATGAAAATCGTTGAAGTTGACCTTTAAACGAATGAAAAGAACTTAAGTGAGGAACATGATTCACTATTGTAACATGTTCATAGTTTGAATGTACACACTCACCAAACTTAGCAAAAGGGTCACAGGTACCACAATCCATGGTGGCTCTTGTAGCATGGTAGTATGTCGCAGTTGAAAGGGAAAACTCTTCCACAACTTTCCGTACCTCGGCCAGGGAGTTCACAAATCCATAGTATGGGCCAGAACTCCATGTGAAGGTTTCTTTCCAGGGATGATACGAATCAGGCACTTCTACCGAAGATGCGTTCATTCTTTTGGATTCTCTCTATTATTACACAACACGTGGATAGAGGTGCCCAAATATTGTATTGTATGAACCTCCCAGGACATCTTGAGGATTTGATGACACAACACGTGGATGGAGATGCCCAAATATTATATTGTATGAACCTCACAGGACATGATGTGGTTTGTAATGACACAACACGTGGATGGAGATGCTTACATATCATATTATTTTGAGGTTCTGATGACACAACACGTGGATGGAGATATATAAATATTGTAACATATGAACCTCCCAGGACATGTTGTGGTTTGCAATAACACAACACGTGGATGGAGATGCTTACATCATATTATGTTGAGGTTCTGACGACACAACATGTGAATGGAGATGCCTAAATATTATATTGTATGAACCTCCCAGGACATGTTGTGATTCTGATAACACAACACATGGATGGAGATGCCTAAATATTGTATTGTACGAAACTCCCAGGACATGTTGAGGATTTGATGACACAACACGTGAATGGAGGTGCCCAAATATTGTATTGTATGAACCTCCCAGGACATGTTGTGGGTTGTTATAACACAACACGTGGATGGAGGTGCTTAAATATCATATTATGTTGAGATTCTGATGACGAATTCACACAGAATTAAATAAACTTTATGAAGCCATATACACGACTATGACTGCTTGCTCAACTTGATCAGCGTTCGTTGAGATTCTACCGCCAAATTGACAAAATTTCGCAGCTTTCGCGGGGTTACCTATTCTCATGAATATTACATAATATTATTATTAGCAACTCCAACGACGTGTTGTGATTATCATGCACACAACACGTGGATGGAGATGCCTAAATATTATATTGTATGCCAAGGAGGTGGATGGAGATGCCTTTTATATTGTATGACCTCCCAGGTCAGTTGTGGTTTGTACTCGCAACACAACACGTGGATGGAGCCTAAATACTCGCATTGTATGAACTTCCCAGGTGGATGGAGATGCCTAAATATAAAACGATATGAACTGGCTAAGGTCGATGGCTCGATGTCATTGTTGGAGTTCGAGAATATGAATACGTTGCCCCTCAACAAATTGAGCTGTACGTGATGCTCCGGTTTTGGTGTATTTGTAAACTAACTAATAACCATCACAAAATAAAGAAACACATATATATTAACTTAGATAACTTTATATAATTACATTTTATATCACCGCTCATAAACTCATGCATATAATATGTAACAAACAACACATGGATGGAGGTGACTAAAATTATATTGCATGCATCCTTAAACATTGAATATCCAGTCTATATAATAGTCAATATTGAATGAATCACTCCCATGGTGGATGGAAATGACTAAATATTATATTGTATGAACCTCACAGGTCATGTTGAGTGGTTTGTAATAACACAACACGTGGATGGAGGTGCCTAAATATTAATTGTATGAACCTCCCAATAAGACAGTTGTGAGTTTGTAATAAAAACAACACGTGGATGTACAGGAGATCTAAAGCAATTATATTGTATGAAAATCCCAAGTCATGTTGTGGTTTGTAATATTAAAAATGCTGGATTCATTAATAAGATATTCATACAAGAGATCAACCTCCCAGGTCATGTAGTGGTTTGTGATAACACAACACGTGGAATGTTTGACTAAATATTATATTAATGATGACTTCCCACATGGATCATGCCACGTGTTAGTTTGTGATCAAGTCCCAGATCATGTTGTGGTTTGTAATAACACAACAATGGAGATCAATGCCTAAACATTATATTGTATGTCACAGGAGGATGGAGATGCCTAAATATTATATTGTATGAACCTCCCAGGACATGTTGTGGTTTGTAATAACACAACACGTGGATGGAGGTGCCCCAAAAATTATATTGTATGATCCTCTGAGAGGTGGATAAACAGATGGAGATCTAAGCCTAGCAGAGGTTTAATATTATAGAAACACATCAACCTTAAAGGAAAATATTTATCTTTTGTCGAATAACACAACACGTGGATGGAGATTTTTAAATGATGATATTGTATGTAGAACCTTCCCAGAGTGGATGGAGTTTGTTAAATATTAGTCTTGATTGTGAACCTCCCAGGTCATATTTATGGTTTGTAAGACCTCAACGAAATGGATCATAGTGCCTAAATATTTATCTCTGAACCTCCCATTCGGATGGAGATGCCTGTGTTCATATTGTAGAACCTCCCAGGTCACGTTAAGTTTGTGATAGTGACACGTGGATGGACTCCTAAATATTATATTGTATGAACCTCCCTGGTCATGTCATGTGGTTTGTAATAACACAACACGAAGATGGAGGTGCCTAAATATTATGTTGTATGAAGTCCTCCCAGGTAATGTTGTCAGTAACAACACAAACGTGGATGGAGGTGACTAAATATTATATTGTATGAACCTCCCAGGTGGATGGAGATGCCTAAATATTATAATGTATCTGACCTCCCAGGTCATGTTGTGGTTTGTAACAACACAACACGTGGATGGAGGTGACTAAATATTGATTGTATGAACCTAACAGGTGGAGATCTGCTGAAAAGGTGAACCTCCCCCACCAATCACATATTAACCAACTACCTCCCATCATGTGACATGGAGATGCATGAATTATCTGAGTCTGAACCTTCATATGATGTTGTAACTTGTGGTCTTGTGGTTTGTAATAACACAACACTGGATGGAAAACATTAAATATTTCATTGTAGAAACACTAAGAAAATGTTGTCATGTAACAATAAAACACTAGAGAAGGTGCCTAAATATCATCAGGTCAGATAGAACACTAAGGAAAACACTGTCTTGCACAAAGAGAACACTAAGGAAAAACACTGTCATGAACAGAGAGAACACTAAGGAAAAACACTGTCATGAACAGTGAAAACACTAAGGAAAAACACTGTCATGAACAGAGAGAACACTAAGGAAAACACTGTCTTGCACAAAGAGAACACAAAGGAACAACACTGTCATGCACAGAGAGAACAACTAATTATCGTAATTATTTGTCAAAAATACTAAAATAATCTAGTATTTTTTGTAACTAACTTGGATAAAGGATAATAATATAACTTTATCCATCTCCCCAAAACTGTTACATTATTGTAACTTTGACAGTAGCCACATGACAGAAGTCACATGACAGTAGTCACATGACAGAAGTCACATTGTTTCAGATTTAATGACCGAGTCAAATTGCTCATATTATGAGGAGATAAACGTTTGCAGAGGCGATAATAAGGCACTAACCTCGGTGAACTTCTTGATGGCAATGTCAACCTTGACATTACCACGCTCCAAAGCCTCCTCCACTGTTAATTCTGCGTCTCCATGACAGTCAGCAACACCCGCCAAGCCAAATGCTAGCTTCATATACTGAGTGGCCAGTAAAGTCTGAAACCAACCACTCACTGCTTACAGGAGGCAAAACATCGCTGCTTACAAACCAGGTAGATTCCCCTTGATGAGTCTACATGGAATTAGCATATCAATCCACTATCCACTTTAACCATTTCATAACAAATCTGGTCAAGAATTCTGTTCAATTAGTGATCAAATTACTATTTGTACACATCGATAGTTGATCGTTTGATAAAGAGAGATTTGGGTATTTTGGGTACAACTGACCTCGAAAAACCGTCCCGACAACTTGTTTTTCTCAATGGTGTCAATCGCCAATTGATTGTAATTGATTGCTTTCCGTTGGTCAGGTAGTTGTTCCCCTGTGCAGAACTCTATCAGTTTTATCTTCTGAAAAACATAAATTACAGCATTTATTGACATTAGTGGTCTATTTGTTATATGATATGACAGTACACAGTATTCGATGTTTGTGATGGAAGTGAATTAAAATATGAGATTTCAGGACGAGGGATGGTTGACTTTCTATGCTACTGATTATGTTTAGCCTTTATTATATATTATGTATATATATATAAATACATATATGTTATGATACTAGTGATTTTTTTGTGACCAGGTGAAAATGTCTTAGCTGGGATTCGAACCCAGGACCCTCTGCTGACCATGCAGATGCTCTATCACTGAGCTACTGAGATCTGAGTTCGATCCCAGCAGACACTGTCACCTGTATTGTTAAGGGCCTTACAATATTCTCCCCTTTTGCGATCTAGTCACTTCCACTGTGACTCCATAATTCACCCTAAGGCGCCTATGTCATGTGTGGGAGGTGTATTTGTACACCTCTCTCTCACCACACCGGAATCGTTCCTCCAGATCTTATAGATGTTATAATATTTTGGTGATGTTATGATACTATTGATATTCTGTGACCAGGTGAAAATATCTTAGCTGGGATTAGAACCCAGGACCCTCAGCTGACCGTGCAGATAGCTCTACCACTGAGCTGCTGTGACCTGTGTATATATATATATATATATATATATATATATATATATATATATATATATATATATATATATATATATATATATAGATATATATATATATATATTATATATATATATATATATATATATATCTATATATATATATATATATATATATATATATATACATATATACAAACATATATATATATATTTGTGCATATGTATATATATATATATATATGTATAAATATATCTATATATATATATGCTGATATATGTATATATATATATGTGTATATATATACATATGTATATATATAAATATATATATGCATATCTTATAACTATATTTCCTCCTATATAGCTATACTCTTGTTTCTTGTTATACTTATATTTCTTGGTTATTCGTATTTCTGCGCGCTCCTTCGTATATAGGAATATTGTAGCTGCTTGTAGTTGCTTGAGTGGGGACACTAGCCAGAGAAAACACACGAGTCCAGGAGTTGAGTTGTTGTTGGTTTATTCGAGTTTGGCTTATTAGCTTTCTCTGGAATCTCGGGTCAGAATCTTGTTCAGATACTTCGTCTCTTCGCTAGGTATATCTCCCTGTACTTCCGCGAGGCCAGGTGCTTGAATGGTTATTGTGTTTGTTTTTGGGTGCATTGTCACCCACCTGATACATATCACCCACTTGTCATATAATGACACCACCTAATCCATGATGTCACTCACATTATGTGACCTACCGTATTTATATTGTCAACCACCTGATCACAGTGTAACCATCCTGATCCACAATGTCACCCACATTATTCATATTCACCCTCCTTATCAACAATGTCAGTCACCTGTCATACAATGTCACCCACCTGTCACACAATGCCACCCACCTGTCACACAATGTCACCCACCTGTCACACAATGTCACCCACCTGATCCATGATATGAGCTAAGTGGCTGTAGAGATCGGCCATCTTCTCTGGACGGCTCCCGAGCTTCACTTCCAGAGCCATGGCCTCGTTAGCCAGCAACAATGCGGGGTCATAAGCTCCCGCCTGAACACTGAATCAAATACACACAACCCATATCAAAGCACCAGGCAATATAAGTCATGACCTGATACGATGCTGTTACAGCAGGTAATGAAGGCACATGGAGTTTTATTCTCACAGAAGTCGACTGACGGATTGGTATCGGTCAGCCAGCTGATACTCTGTGGTCTCTGGGTTGTTCTTCAATGTTTGTAGCATCTCGCTGTAACACTCCATGATACGATCAACGGCTCCACACTAAATCACATCACACACAACCAATGATGTTTAAGAGCTACAAGTCAAGTTAATGTGTCCATATTTAGTCACTTGCCCCTCGACAAACAATACACTGACATGATTTGATCATACGTTAACTTACTGCCAGTTTTGTGGCACCAACAAATGTGCTGTCACTATGGTCGTAGTTAAACATTTTCAACAATCATGTGTCAAAAATTATTATATCAGCTCAGATAAACAGACAAATATGAATTTATAGAAAGTTGTTTTAAGCGTATCATTTCACCCGCTTACTTCTCTCCAGTACTTCAGAAACTTAGTGCTGAATTCCCGGTCATAGAGGCGGTCAAACGTAGACCACTGGCCGAGGAAATCTTCGAGCTCTTTCGTTCTCATGAGTGTGATTAGGTGGTGAGGGTACTCCTGGAGCATGGTGTAGAAAATGATGGTTGAGGAATGGCATCGCAACAAAACAGCTGTGATCAGCAGTTCTATAGTGAAGGGCAGACATTGATTCGATTGCATGGATTATACTCGCCTCAACTTTTCGGTCAATATTCTCTGACTGAGCAAAGTAATCTGCTAATTTACTGTGCCACCATTTGTACTGTGCACTCAATTTACCAGCTGTTTCCCTCTCTCCCAGGTACCTGGTGGAAAGGAAGTGTTTGTCAGTTACTACACATCTTTCTGACAGTAATGTCTCAACATTCTGACAATATCCACACATCGTTCTGACAGTATCCACTCATCATTGTGACAGTTACCACGCATCATCCTGACAGTTTCCACTCATCATCCTGACAGTTTCCACTCATCATTGTGACTATATCCACTCATAATAATGACAGAAGCCACTCATCATTCTGATTATAACCACTCTTATTTCTTACAGTAACCTCATATCATTCTCACATTAAGAACACATTAACATGACATTACCATCATCATTTGGACACTAAGCATGAATCATTCTGACATTGAGAATTCATCCTTTCATCAGCAAGGACACAAGATTATGACAGCAAATGTAAATGGGATCAAGTGTTACAAATAGCGTAGACACTAACAAGCATGTAAAAATTTTGGAAGCATAACACATATCTTAACATTTTTTGAATACTTCGGACACCACAGTTGAGTTATAAATTTCAAGCCTACTTTTTCCTGACCGCTTTGCTGAGTGACCTATGATAGAAGTCCAGTCTGCCTTCCCCGCTGTCTCCGAAAGGTCGAAGGAAAGGCCGCAGTGAGCGATAAATACCAGCCCATTTAAAGGCTGGCAGATTTCCACATGCTTTAAAACCTTTCTCTGACTTCTCTTTCATGCCTAGAATACAGTTTTGATATTTATAGAGAAACATGATACTACAGAGGGATGCATGATGGCCAACGCTGACATAACATACAAAAGTAATACACATGGACACTCTCACACACAAACAAATTGATGCTGAGACAGACACTCTCATGCACACACACACAAACAAACAAATTATGGCGGGAGACAAATACACAAACACATGCACACACACAAACAAACAAATTATGGCGGGAGACAAATACACAAAAAAAACAAATGACAAATACACAAACACACACACAAAACAAAACAAATTATGGCGGGAGACAAATACACAAACACATGCACACACACACAAACAAACAAATTATGGCGGGAGACAAATACACAAACACATGCACACACACACAAACAAACAAATTATGGCGGGAGACAAATACACAAACACATGCACACACACAAACAAACAAATTATGGCGGGAGACAAATACACAAACACATGCACACACACACAAACAAACAAATTATGGCGGGAGACAAATACACAAACACATGCACACACACAAACAAACAAATTACGGCGGGAGACAAATACACAAACACATGCACACACAAACAAACAAATTGATGCTGAGACAAACACCCAAACACATGCACACACAACAAACAAAAATTATGGCGGGAGGCATGCACACACACAAACAAAACAAATTATGGCGGGAGACAAAAATACACACAAACACATGCACACACACACAACAAACAAACAATTATGGCGGGAGACAAATACACAAACACATGCACACAAACACATGAGACAAATACACACACATGCACACACAAACAAACAAATTATGGCGGGAGACAAATACACAAACACATGCACACACACACAAACAAACAAACAAATGGCTGATGCTGAGAAAAATACACAAAACACATGCACACACACAAACAACAAAAAGACAACAAACACAAATTATGGCGGGAGACAAACAAATTACACAAACACAAGCACACACACACAAACAAACAAATTATGGCGAGAGACAAATACACAAACACATGCACACACACAAACAAACAAATTATGGCGGGAGACAAATACACAAACACATGCACACACACACAAACAAACAAATTATGGCGGGAGACAAATACACAAATGCACACACAAACAAACAAATTATGGCGGGAGACAAATACACAAACACATGCACACACACACAAACAAACAAATTATGGCGGTAGACAAATACACAAACACATGCACACACACAAACAAACAAATTATGGCAGGAGACAAATACACAAACACATGCACACACACAAACAAACAAATTACGGCGGGAGACAAATACACAAACACATGCCACACACAAACAAACAAATTATGGCAGTAGACAAATACACAAACACATGCACACACAAACAAACAAATTGATGCTGAGACAAACACCCAAACACATGCACACACACACACAAACAAACAAATTATGGCGGGAGACAAATACACAAACACATGCACACACACAAACAAACAAATTATGGCGGGAGACAAATACACAAACACATGCACACACACAAACAAATTGATGCTGAGACAAATACACAAACACATGCACACCCACACACAAACAAACAAATTAATGCTAAGACAAACACACACACATAAACAAATTATTGCTTAGACAAATACACACACATGCACACTCACACACACACAAATTAATGCTGAGACAAACACACCCACATGCACACTCACACACAAACAAACAAATTAATGCTGAGACAAACACACACACATGCACACATAAACAAATTATTGCTTGGACAAAAACACACACATGCACACACACAAATTAATGCTGAGACAAATACACACACATGCACACTCACACACAAACTAATTAATGCTGAGACAAATACACACACATGCACACACACACACACACAAATTAATGCTGTGACAAACACATACACATGTTAACATGCACACACACACAAACTAATTAATGCTGAGACAAATACACACACACAACAACAGCAGCAACAACAACAGACATATGATACATGGTTTGTCTCAATTTACCTTTCTCAGACAGATGCGGACTCGGCATGAGGTTGTCTTCATCAGCCAGAACTGCCAGCAGTTCTGACTCGAGCAGTCCAGTTAAGGAAGTCTCTAGCAGACAGAGGGTGGCTCTGAGGAGAATCCCTCCTGCTTCACCCCCTTCCTGCTCAAACCGGCTCAGTACTTGCTGTAGCAGACTGTATACACATACACAGAAAATACACTTACATAATATTGAATACACACATACAGAAGACTGAATACACACACTTAAGACTGTTTACACTCTTACAGAATATTGTTCACACACATGCAGAAAAATATATACACACATACAGAATGATGTGTGTACACAGAATACAGAATACTCTTGCTAAACACACACAAGGGTGGAGTACACTAAGGTCACAAATATAGAATGTGGAATCCCCATGAAAGTACTGTAAATGTATTGATTACACCCACAGAATACAAATGAACAAATGGGGTTAAACTTGACTAATACACAACATTAAAACACTACATTCACAAGAGACCCTAAACAAATATAATGCAGACTGAAGACCGTCAGAATGAATAATCTATTACAGCCAACTCTAATGTAATGAAGATTGCAATCCCGAAAAACCCCACATATCCCACAGGCCAAACAACCAAACAAGCACCGGGCAACAAACCAAACCACACCCCACCATTCCAAACGGTTATGTAATGAATCAACACCATTACTTACTCTAAAAGATCGTCTGCTAGATTGTTGATTTTGTCACCAAGTTTCCGGAACTCCCCAAATACGCGAAGTTCCTCGCATGCTATTGAAAGCCAGAGCGGGTTTTCCGAGGCAGCTTTGTTGAGGAGGCTTATCATTTGGTCGAGGTCGAGGCGTTTGTTAAACTTACCCATATACTCCATGACCATATCCTGCCACACAGAGGTAGCAATTCACTTGTTTTAGGAACTGGATATCAGTATCCTAGGGGCAAACGAGTGAGCAAAGGCACTCAAGTCTTAAAATGACCTTTGGTCATAGCCACAAATAAATGCAGTTTTCATACATCGATGCCCAAGGATAAGGAGCATTTTAAAACTTGAGTGCCTGTGCATGTGAATCTAAAAGCGACGATAAGATTAACCTGCTTGATGTAATATATTTGCATGGCAATAAATGAATTGTGCAGTTTTAACAAACTTCAGAGATTTGACAGTTTGATTCGTTGTTTCACCTTCCTGATGGCCAAGTCCAAGGGTTTCACAATTATCTCAATGGGTTTAGATTCTCTGTTGCCGAGATTTTCATGAGGAGGTGTGTCATTTATCATGGAGAAGACACATCGCACTTGAGGGGCGAGTTTACGGGGCACCCACGTCATCAACTTGGCTGCTTCCTCCTCATCAAGCTGCAATCACAGGTGTAAACTCTTGGTATACAGGTGTGAGCAAAGAAAAGGTAATTATTTTAATCAAGAGAGCACAAGAATGAAATCTTTGCACTTTACTAGTGGTTGCAGATGGATGAAAACAATTAAAACTGAGTTTATGCAGATTAAGTAAATACTACACCAATGGGAAACCCTCATTTGACACAGAAACTATAAGAGACTGCAACTGATAAAGTGGACTGATGTTTATGCTGTCAAGTGATTGTAGTATGGAAGAGAGTACTACCTGGTTGAGAGCATCAATAAGGATAGCCACAGGGCGAGTGTTGGTGTTATTCAATGCGCTGCATGTTAACTGCACCAGAGTCTCCATGTCTGATGGTAAAGATTCCTCCTATGACACACACAAAGAATCAAGATGAAGAACGGCCCCACAATTATACCTACAAAAAATGCAAATGAACAGCGAACGGATCAGAAACGGTGCATGCAAAACATTAATTTTTCTGGCTTCATCACTCAAACTCTTATAGTTTCCACATCATAAAATTTTTGTACATTATATCATATTCCTTCAAATATAACAAATATTTACAAAGGCCATGTAAATATTTCTGGTCAGCAACTGGACTCCGTAACTAGTAGGAAATTGGTCAGATATTTTGTTCATAGCAGAATTATGATGCTTTGATGAAATGCACCATCCATCAATTCTATTTGGAACTGTAATCCTTTCTGAGGATACCGGGTAAGTAATGCATTATCTTCCCCACCAGAGCACTGTCCAACCAGACCACTGTCCAACCAGAAACACTGTCCCACCTGAACACTGTCCCACCTGACCTTTGTCCAAACTGATCTTTGTCCCACCTGACTATTGCCCAACCTGACCACTGCCAGCTTACCACTGCCCCACCTGAACACTGCCCTACCTGACGTATAACCAACCTGACCAATGCCCTACCTGACCGACCAATGCCCTACCTGAACACTGCCCTACCTGACGTATAACCAACCTGACCACTGCCCTACCTGACCGACCAATGCCCCACCTGAACACTGCCCTACCTGACGTATAACCAACCTGACCACAGCCCTACCTGACCGACCACTGCCCCACCTGACCACTGCCCTACCTGACCGACCACTGCCCCACCTGACCACTGCCCTACCTGACCACTCCAACTGCCCTCACCCCACCTCTCCTCTGCAGCCATTGACAACCATAGGTGAAAGAGGCCGGCCTACCACGCACACTCCCACCTCCACCATCAGTCTCTGTAACATCCTGGCTAAGTCTGTAGAGCCTGGTACAGCTCCAATGAAGTGATAGAAGACATGCCACGACTGTCCACCACCGCTGTATACACGCAAGACAGGAACCGTCACAACATCATAAATAGACTTTTGTGGAAATTTTCTCATAGCACCTCCCGAGATCTTTAGATGAAATATCCAAGTAGACTATAAAAGTTCAGTTTGTGAGTACATATCAATAAGGAGTTGAACGGCTCTAACCCTGGTATTGCCTTATCAAATGCCATCTTTACAGTCTCATCGCTCGCCTTGGAGATGATGGATGACTTGCCAGTGCCTGGACCACCCAGCACTAGGAGGGGTACATCATTGCCAATGCCACAGATATACTCTCTGATCTGAT
The DNA here is from genome assembly GCA_034190875.2 of Urechis unicinctus. Classification (NCBI taxonomy): domain Eukaryota; kingdom Metazoa; phylum Annelida; class Polychaeta; order Xenopneusta; family Urechidae; genus Urechis; species Urechis unicinctus. Next base: position 78,017,832 of record CM067354.1, read on the forward strand.
GAAAAATAAAATATATATATACTTATATGTATATATATATATATATATATATATATATATATATATATATATATATATATATATATATATATATATATATATATATATACAGTATATATATACATGTAAATACATATATATAAATCATTTTCAAAAAAGAAACATTGCCAGCTCATTATGTAGACTAAGATTTTGTATAGAAGCCAGCCCATATATGATACCTGTTCAAGAATGTTTGCTCGTCCGAGCACCGTGTCAGACCGACTCTTCATGAATGCCTCATGAGCTTCTCGTTGCTTTTCATACACACTGACCTTCCCTTCTTCGACCAGTGGGTACTGCTGGTCGATACGCTTCTTGAAGAACTCAAAAACCTGTTAGTACAAGATGTAGAGACCAACTGTTTCATGGTTTGATACATGCAAAGGTTATTCATTGCATTCTATAAAATTGGCTCTCTGACCCGAAGACATGCATCAATGTGTATTTTTTATTACAGTAACATTATCTATATTGTGTTGTGCAGATTTCATATGAAATCAACATCAATATTTTTAAAGGAAGACTCACTTTTTCCCTGAAGACAGGGTCCAATTGAAGTTTGGGTTTCTGGGATTCTTGCTGACTTCCTAAGTAGTCGCATGTATACCCTACTACTCTATCTTCCTGAGGAGAGACACAGAAAACATTGTTTATTAATTTCCAACAAACTGATTTTGTTTTTTCCCTTTATGCAAGACTCCAAAACATTTGATAAAGACATAGTGAAATGACCAGGACACATACAGGAAACTTATCTGTGATGTTCTGACGCAGGACATCCAGTTTGCAGGGAGCAATGGGATTCTCGTCCACAAATATTTTCTTCATATTTGGAGGCATGTTGTTTAAAAATGAGTCATCTCTAATCATAAAGAGAGCTGTTAAACAAAGATGTTGGGTAGAAAGTTAACATTGCACAAGTACAGCTGCATTTTATTGAAAATTGTTTAAGCAAATCATTCAAATTAAGTTATTTATCAGGTTTATTTACATGGAAATTACAAATGAACAAATTTCTTATAAATACATCTCAATATAGATATTCCACTCACAGTTAGGATTGTCTTTGCGATATGCACCATGCACTATCTCCATTTCAGTAACAGACAGACCAAACACCCATCTGTACTCATCAACTAAGTTTTGAGGCACTTCCCCAGGTTCTGGCACCCAACCAATCCGCTCACTGCAAGTCACATTCATAAGGTTTGTGATATATGTTACATGTAAAATGGTGCTCCTTTAAATAGAGGTGAATTAGGAGATGTAAATTTGATTTTATATCAAATTTATAAATTGTCAGAGTGTGTCGATAATTGCCAGACCTTGTCATGTTGAGGAAGTAGGGCATCACATTGTCTTGGTAACATCTATCAATCTCACCAAGACATGTACGCAAGGTTAGCTCTGTTGTGGAGTCTTTAGGCACACCCTGAAATAGAGAGAGCATATCCAGAATGTTTGGGGACATGGGAGGAATTGGTTCAGGAAGTTGGAGACTTCATGAATGAATAGGAACTGGGTAATGCATAAAAAAATTGAGGCACATAATCACTTGGATTAGGAGGGGTACAGATGTATATGTATGCCCTTCAGTGGGGAAGGGTTACGAATAAAGGGCCAAGTAAAATGATTCTTTAGGGGATTGATTGTGAATGGTTATGATCAAGTGGTTTAGCAAGCAAATCAATAAGTGGGTTGATGAACGGATGGATAGATAAATATCCCATCATCAATTAGACTAGTGTAAAGTATGATTCTATGATTATTAGATGACCAATACTCACCCATCTCAAGTCACACTCCACTAAGTGTAGTCTTCTGGCTTCACACCACACGCGTAAATCAGGGAAGATCTGTTACCATAACAACCATTCATCTTAAATAAGCATTCATGATGGAAAGCTAGACCTCATTATACCACAAAGGATAGTATTATTGAGTTACAGTGAGGCTTGAATATGCCCTATTGATGCTAGTAGGTAAAATAATTCTCCAACATTTTGGCAGGAAAGTGTTAGTATTTCAATAGATCATGAATCTTAATAAAGCAAATTTATCTAACAATAGTTAAATAATGTTCCAGTGAAGCAATTTACCTCTTTCACGAGCACTTCCCTCTCATGGTACATGTCTTTGAATGTAGAGGAGACAAATATACGGATGGTTTTCCATCCGGTTCTTTTAACGACAAGGCTCTTGTTAACGTCACCCTTGGGATCTTGTTTCGGGTCACACACAGCCAGCCATGTGGCTTCGACCATTTCTTTCTGAGTTGGTTTGGGTTTTGCTTTTGCTTTTGCTTGTGTAAAACCGACATGTGGAGCCACCTCAGCCTCTATGAGTGATTGTGTTTCATCCACAGGCACATCGCATTCGATATCTTCATCAACCCCTGAGAATGTGCCACAAGCAGCCAGCGATGCCTCAAGAGGTTTAAAATTCCATGGTTCAGTCTGCATATAGCTGCTGGTCGTCACAATCCTGGCGCCATTGCTGGCTCCACACCCCATTTCTCCACCAAATGTTTTATCTGAACAGCAATTGAATATCATTGATACCATGGGCATATATAATATGAATAGCAATACTTACGGATTTTCTTATTACATGGTCATTTCAATTTCCATAAACGTCCCGCCAACACCAGTCAAACATGTAGGGCCAGTAGTTCACAAATAATATTTTAAGAATTAATCCAAACCCTAACAAATTATTTTTTGAAAGACATTATTTATGCGCTCCCAAGTGAGGTTTCTGGTCAATCATTGGGAATATTACGTAAAGCCATGGGAAGCATGCGCAAACGAGTCATGAAGTTTACAAGCCCAACAGGACATATATGCAAGAATCCACAGTTCAAATCAGATACCTTGAACATGTAAAACCATGCGAGTTATTTTGTTTCATCGTATGTTTTGATGGGAAAGAACAATTCGCACCAATAATCACGAGTGATGTATTCAGCTGACACAGATTACCATCACGATTGCGGACGTAGTGGTATCATCGATGAGCACATCTCGCGATGTTTATCTTTACAAAGAGGCAGTACCTGTGCGCATGTGCAGTCTGGACTATTTCAAACAGATGACAGTTCTGAGTTCAGGGAGAAACAGTAACTTTGAGAAATACTTGTCCAGTCGGGCAAGTCCTCCTAATTTTTGCTTGTCCGATTGAAAAACCTGCTTGCCCGGTCATAGTATGAAATTTTGTCCGACAGACTAAGCGTAAACTAACGCGGAATTTACCAGCAATCGGCGATTATGCGCCGAGTTGGCGATGTAGCCCGACAAGACGGTATACCGTTCGACCGGAGCTAGAACATTTCCAGCGTAATGAAATTTCATAACCACACTAAACAGGCATTTAAGATAACACAAGTTTGTTATGGTCTATCAGTTGCAAAAACAGCCATATACCGTTGATGGGAGATAATATATATATATGGCGAATTGGTCGTGATTGAAGTTGCGGTATCCAATATAAACAACAGGGCAACGCCACACCAGCGGAAGTTGACACGTTAGTAATCTTGGTTTCGCCAGGTGGCGCACCTTCCCCTATATCGTTCCTGAAATTGACTTTTCGCCATGCTCCGTCCACCTTAGTTACTGTTACTATGTGGAGACAAAACAGGAAATGTCGACTTGCATGTATTTAGAGAGGAGTTATGTGAAAGTTTTGAGAGGCAGTTGTGAATGAAATAAGTAGTGTCATAAAATAGATACCATACAGAAAGTTATAGCAAACTATGCTTTACTGGTTAAATATAATTAAAGTAAGTAGCATAATGCAATTTCGGCGATTTTTTCGAGGCCGTGTAGGTACTTCTAGAAGCTGGTCCCACGCCGCACCCGCGAACACGGCTTCGCGACTGTTCAAAATACAAAAGGTTTGCTGGTCACAGTAATTATCTGGTATGAGCTCCTTAACTGACCAAATAAATGGGGAAAAAATCTATTCAGACAAACTTCAACCAATTTATTCACTTTTACATATATATGTAGTATCATGTACAACCAAGTATGCGCTGCAACTGAAGCAGACGTAGAATCCTACAGTGGGGGCCACCAGGGGCGATTAATCCATATACAATTGCAACAACACACTATAATATAGACTATCTCCTTTTTTTAGGAAAATTCAAGTCACTCAGAATGATCTTGACTATCTCAGCAGCCTTAATGACTCCCCATTTACCTATTTGGTGCAGGGAACGCATTCAACAAGCATCCACACTCCATTTGGGCCTCAGCTTGTTGGAGTTCCTTTCAGTTACCATGCAATTACCATATTATTCCGTAGTATGTTTTACTTACTCAAAGTTTAATGCCATGATAAAAAAGTCACCGACATTTTTTGTAAAGCCTCTCTTTGTTTGAGAGATCATTAGCTAAAACATACAAAACCAAACTAACATTGATAAATATACATTCATTGAGCTAGCATAAAAGCCATAAATGATGTCAACATACAACAAACTACACATATTTGGTTAACATTTGAAAAAAGAGACAATCCAACTTTGTTTGACAGAATCTTAATTTTTTTCGACCCCAGATGTTTTTTTCTACAAATATGACCGCATCGTACTGTGCTCAGTAACGAAATTGAAATTGGGCTACCACGAGAAGCTGGCCCGGTCAGATATTAATGACTTTCTTCTTAATCAATATTCAAATAACTTACAACAAGGAGGCGGTGGCTAATAAAATTATTGGTTGTGTGCTTATTTTAGGTAACCCCCACCCCATTCCAGACAGGTAATGCGACGAAGGTAAGGTCCTATCTGATTAAAATGTAAGAGATCCCACATCGTTTGTGATGAGCCAGATTGTCATTGATCCGTTATAATCAATATGTGTGTGACGGATATAGGGGGGTTGGTGGCACTAGTTGTTTTAAAGAATGCTTTCTTGTTGTATTGGTGGTGTTTTTAAGTTTCAGTTTCGTTCACATATTATTGTTATTATTATAATTAGATGTCTTTAGGATTACTTGAATGTTTTTATGAGTAACTAGTGAATATTTAGGACTATTTGTTTTCATTTATGCAATTTCGGCAGTGTCGTATTCAATTACTGATAACATTCCCGCGTTGAATCTCGGGAATGTTATGATTTTTATATCAAGGTTTGACTCAATGTATTGAGCAGTGGTAGAAATAGCCCTACAAGACGTCAGTAGGTATAAATCCATGTTACCGTTATGACCGGAGCTATGGTAGAAACTTTTGGACATAGTTTTAAAGTTTGATGAGTATTATGATTGCATGTTTAAATATTTTGGTATATGTTTGTTGTTAGTATCACGTAAGTTTGTTGGAAAAGAGTATAAATACGGGTGTTTTTCCCTTGTTAAGTAGAATCACTGCCCGCCATAGCCGCGCACGACGGTAATATAATATATTCCGTCGTGCGCGAGTCGCTGTACGTCGTGCGGCAAGCGTTATATTTCGAGTGTTCATAGCTTCTCATCATTTTTGTGTACTTACGTATCTATATAAGTCGAGAATTGAGATCAATATCCATCCATCCGTACTATTTTGGTTATCCACTGTCTCGTGATTATTTAGCAATTGTCACATGAACTTTGAGAATCACAACTTTAGAAATATCTTGGAAATATAACGCCACATTACGCAGTTTCAGTTACACTCGCCATGTGGCAGCAGGTCCCGAGTGGGGGGGGGGCACTTAAGTATATAGAGGTAGTATACATGTGCCGGGGTATGTTTTTTCGGCCTCCCGACGGGTTTTGTTGGGCCTCATATTTGTAGGACGGGGTATGCTTTTGCCATTTTCACCTTGTATGATGGGTACGGGTTTTTGAGATCCCGGGGCACACCCCTACTCAGGTCAAGGCCAAGTGCCCCCTCCAGGCTGCAGGAATCCATAAGTGTTATCTTTTTATCAATTGTCAATGTGATATCGTTGAATACATATCCCCCCTCTAATGTAGGTATTGCCAAAAGACATTCATTGACAAAATGACACATATACTTAATAATAAAATTCGGAAAGCAAGAGTTCGCTTGCGAAGAACCTTGTCTGCGCGTGCGCGCAGCAACCGATCTTGTCATTCAAAATAAACATGAACATTTCAAAATTTGTCTGACCGGATTAAATCGCCTTTGACGAAATCTCTCACGTATACTAACTCAACTTGTTAATAAACATTCATTTATGTGAAAAATTATTCTTCATATGTACATTTGTGTAATTATCGTGTATAATTGGAACTCATGTATCGTTCACGCCGGATTCGGTTACGATCATCGCACGACGTCAATAAGACGTCGTGCACGGCTATGCCCGCCAGTGAGCCCTCAAGACTTCCTGTCAGCTCTGTCGCAGTCTGTCAGCTCCTTAGCACTGCCTGTTAGTGTCTAAGTTGGGTTAATTTCGAAACAAATGTTTTAAAATTAGTATTGTTCATAGTGGAATTTTAGGACTTTTAACTGAATTAACTTTAATAGTTGGCATTTGTGTTTCCTGTTTTTATGTAAATAAAACTTCTATTTTTATAAGAAAACTGTGGTTTCATTGATTGATCAAGGCTGTACATCCGCTGATATAAATACACATCTAGGTTTCACGCTACATGTGTGTGCGAAGACCGTGGGTATTTGTCACTCATTTAGCAGTTCACACGTCTTAAAATGGATTTACCTAACAATCAACCAGAGAGCTGACATAAGCTCTTTGGGCGTCCAACTTGAAAAATAAAACATAACTCCTAACACAGTATACATTCCTCGACTCTTGGGGTTCGCTTCTCTCCACCTTCTCAGAGTCTGCGTGCAATACATGTCGCCAAGTGCTCCATCCGGAAAACCCGCTTTCCAAATATTAGAAAATGCTCAGTATTTTGCGTGGTTCCATGGCTGGCCAGTCAACGCTCTTGAGCCGCCTTCGCGTGTGGCGCCCCATCACTTAAGTGAAACAAAAAATACTATTTTGAATTCAGCTTCCTGTCGTGATAATGACGCGTGGGGAAGCCGGACACAGATACGCACACACAAACGCATGCATGCGCACGCATACACACAAACGCGTGCGTGCACACACATGCACATAAAATCAAATTTATAACAAGGTACTACTAATATGAGAGATAGCAAGTGGCGTTGTACGCCCATGAGGCCCCTGGATGTTTCAATCGATCATTGGTATGACTGTATAGTACAACTCGCGTGATATCGCTGGTGTGTCACGTGGTAGGTTGTACGGATTCAGTTCGCACCTTGAATACTCACAGCAAGCAATCAAGACAGGTGACATTAAGTAAATCCTTATTTATATGTTAAACTGTGTGCATGCATGTATTTTAAATACCAATTACCGAGTGCGTTCGTCATAGACAGCTGTGAACAATACGAAGTTCAGTATATTAGTTGTCTGGCATAGAGTCATTGTGCATTGTTGCTAAACTACGGACGTGAGGTTGTGGCACTCGTTGCTGTGGTGAGGAAAGAGCTACGGAGGTGCGTTCTGTGTTTCAGAGGTTGCTATAAGTCGTCATGGCAACAAATATCCCTCAGCAGATGCGCGTGGTTATCAAGCGTACCGAAGCAGAGGGTTACTCGTTAGAGACCATAGATGTACCTCAACCCTCCGGCGATGAGGTTCTTATCAAAGTGGACTGTGTGGCTATCTGCGGCTCTGACATCGCCCTCTACAAGTGGAACAACGTTGCCAAAGTCATAGCAACAGTTCCCTTCATCCCCGGCCACGAATGCGCTGGTACAGTGGTGCGGTGCGGCCCTGAGGCCAGTCTGAAGATTGGACAGAAAGTAGGCGTGGAGAACCACTTCTACTGCGGCCAGTGTTATCAATGCACTCACGATCATAGGTCGATTTGTCAGAATATGGGCCAGTATGGGCACGGCAAGAAGACGATGCATGGGGGATTCTCCCAGTACTCCATAGTCTCCTCCAAGTACTGTTACCCCATGACGCATGACTTATGTGAGTCTTATTCTGGTAATCCTGGAACAATATCAATTTCCTCGATATTTTGCCATTATTAATTTCCTTTGTACAACTTTCGTCACAGATTCAAACATGTTTGTTGGTCAAAGGGCCATTCAAAATTTGCATAATGCTTGTATTGGCCGAGTTTGCCCCCCCTGCGCACAATGCTCTTTACTGCTAGCCCACATTCACTCACCCCCACCCCCACCAACTCACCACCACCCCGCCAAAGCCAACCCAGCGTTACGTTATTTTTCAAACTGGCCCCTTACAATAAATATTGTTTTATTTGATGATGGAAATAACTGATCAACCGTAAATATCGACCACAGAGGGATGATAATATGTGTGTTGTGGCTGGTAATACTGCTTCCATTTCATAAAGATACAGATGGCATCTACCAACTGATAATGATAAGGCGTGTTGCTGATGCTGGCTACAGCTGCTGAGGAGATCGTGATGCTCGAGCCGTTCGGAGTTGCCCACAATGCCATAGAGAGTCTGGAGGTGTCGGGTGAACAGGTGCTGGTCATCGGCTGTGGACCAGTCGGTCTGCTCGGGATGGCCACCGCCAAAGCCATGGGAGCCACCAGGTCGGACACACCTGGATTATAGTAATCATTATCTGTATCCACTTCCTGTGAATGACGGTTGTCATGGTTATATATCCAGTCAAGGATGCATGTCCAGTCATGGATTTATATCCAGTCATGGTTATATATCTAGTAATGGTTCTATATTCAATAATGGTTATATATCCAGTTATGGTTATATATCCAGTTATGGTTATATATCCAGTTATGGTTATATATCCAGTCATGGTTATATATCTAGTGATGGTTCTATATTCAATTATGGTTATATATCCATTTATGGTTATGTATCCAGTTATGGTTATATATCCAGTCATGGTTATATATCCAATCATTGTTATAGGCAGTCATGGTTATATCTCCAGTGATTGTTATATCTCCAATCGTGATTATATAGCCAGTCATGGTTACATTTGCAGTCATGTTTATGTATCCGGTTATGGTTATATATTCAGTCATGGTTATATTTCGGTCATGGTTATTTTTCCAATCATGAATATATATCCAATGATGGTTATTTTTCCAGTCATCATTATGTATCCAGTCATGGTTTTCTATCCATTCATCGTTATATATCCAGTTATTGTTATATAGCCAGTCATGGTTATATATCGAGTTGTGGTTATATATATCCAGGTAACAAATGGCTTCTTTCATATATATCGTATATCTTACCGTTATGATTAAAACAAAGAGCTTATAACTATGCTTAGAGGGCTCACCTGTCCTCCGCCGGACAAAACATGTGAACACGCCTCCGGTGTCTTAAAATCACATGGAAATTTCCTATCAATCCAGGGGCGCCTCGACCAATCAGAACGTTGCATATATTCAACACATGTTGCTATACTGCAACCCCAGCGCCGCTGGATCAACAATCCCGTGTGCTTTTGTTGATTTTATGTTAGCGCCACCTAACCACGGGCGTGTGTTTCACACATTTTAATACTCACCTCATAGCTAGTCGGAGTGACCCTCTGAGGGTAGCTTTTAGCTCTTTGGTTGATCCTTCATAACGCAAAACTCTTGTTTTGTCGCAAGACGTGATGATATCATTAAGGGATCTCGTTGGACTTGGTTAGGACTGATTGCAGGATATTAGCGGCAGATATTGATGACTCTCGTCTGCAGCTTGCCAAGACGATGGGCGCTGACCTGTTGATTAACGTCAACGAGAACAGCCTACAGGAGGTATACATCCCCATACCCCCCACACAGTCACGCTACGGTGGTCCCCAGTGATTCTTTTGAAAGTATCTTCATACTTGAAATGCCCTTGGCTATAGGCACTTTTGATGTTGACTGGGACAAAACATGGTTTGTTATCAGAGATGTCGAGTGATTGTGTGTCTTCTACGCAGGTATATAACTGACTGTGGGCGGAGCACTGGTTCAAAAGTTCTGCTTATATGTTGTGTGTGTTGGTGATAATGAGAGAAACGTGTCAGTGACGTGATAATGAGAGAGACGATATTGGTGATGAGTATTGGTGATAATGAGAGAGACGATATCAGTGACGTGATGAGTATTGGTGATAATGAGAGAGACGATATCAGTGACGTGATGAGTGTTGGTGATAATGAGAGAAACGTGTCAGTGACGTGATGAGTGTTGGTGATAATGAGAGAAACGTGTCAGTGACGTGATGAGTATTGATGATAATGAGAGAAACGTGTCAGTGACGTGATGAGTGTTGGTGATAATGAGAGAAACGTGTCAGTGACGTGATGAGTATTGATGATAATGAGAGAAACGTGTCATTGACGTGATGAGTGTTGGTGATAATGAGAGAAACGTGTCAGTGACGTGATGAGTGTTGGTGATAATGAGAGAAACGTGTCAGTGACGTGATGAGTATTGATGATAATGAGAGAAACGTGTCAGTGACGTGATGAGTATTGGTGATAATGAGAGAAACAAGTCAGTGACGTGATGAGTATTGGTGATAATGAGAAAGACGTGTCATTGACGTGATGAGTGTTGGTTATAATGAGTGAGAGGTACTCAGCTATTTGGTCTCGACCATTATGATTCGACTGTCAAGGTCGCGTACACAAGTATCCTTAAGCAGCGTTCTTTCTGCAAAAAACAAAACTGTGTGATCTTGATGGTATATATGATCATAATGGTCTAGCTTAAGCGCCTATCGCCTATGACTGACATGTTGTGTTCAGGTGATAATGCGAGAGACAGGCGGTGATGGCGTGGGGCGCATTTGTGAGATGAGTGGAGCCCCCGATATGGTTAACTCCATGTGGTCCTTTCTGAGGAAGGGAGGTCACGTGGTCATGGTAGGGCTCCCCAAAGCGCCTCTACATGTGGAGAACGTCCTGTCTGACATAGGTGAGTCCCTGCTTGTTTGCTCTCATGTGGGACTCGATGTGGCCGTGTACTGAATCTACAGGTAGCATTGAGCTTCTCGCGTGTAACTCACCCTTCAAAGACATAACGGTAACGTTATGATAACGCTATGGTTAAGTTACGAAATTGTATACGAGTAATGGAATGTTCACAAATATCAACTCCACATGTCTAAAAGGTTCTACAAGATTTATTGTAGTGAATAAATGAAAACTTTCAGCGAAAAGAGGGAACGCTATCCTAACGTTGTAAGGACATATATAGATCGTTCCTCTAAAAATCAGCTAACGTTATAAGTGCGTTTTGGGTTCCTATTTTTGTTGGCTTGGTAAGCACCCCATTCTGCTGAATCTATGAATTTTGTGACAATTTACAATACTTTTGTTGTTATCTTGTATTGTGTGACGTCAGTGTTTAAGTCGTTAACGCTACGTACGGTCCACGGACGCCGTATCTACCACACCTGGGAAGAATGTGAACGACTCATTGCCGAGAAGAAAGTCGACGTGCTCCCTGTTGTTTCACATCGCCTGCCCATGTCCAAGTTCAAGGACGCATTTGACGCTCTGTTCAGCGGCGTGGCGTGTAAAATAGTCCTTGACCCTCAGATGTGACCTTCACATTTTAGTTTGGATAAGTCAAAATCAAGGAAATATTGTTACACATAGCGTTATTGCAAAATGTGTTGCTAGGAGGTTCGTTGTGTCTTGGAGAAAATATCATAATATTCCACAAGAAACGCACATATTATACAAATCAATAAAACTCTAGAATTTGAAATCTTCGCCTGTTCTAATGTTAATGGAATTTAATATTAAAAAATCCACGAGACACGCCGATGAATTGCAAGAGCTACAGTAACCTACACCATCCCCAACAAACACCTCCACCTCCTAAAAAGGCACCTATGTTTAACAGGTGCTATGACGTCATCTTGACAGTTCTATTTGACCTCTCAGAGGATTAACAATAAGAATTACACACCAGACTGTCACCGATATGCTTCGTGTGCGCGTTTATGTTCACCGCGCTCCTTATTGGTTTGCGCATGCGCCAAATGAATACTTAAAGTCAAGGACGGTCGCCATTTTTCGCCAAACTGCGATATCAGGATACAAAATCCGTCAGCAACTTCCCCTTTCACCCAACACCTGTAGATTTGACATTTATCAATTAATTATGAGTTTATTACACACTTTTCCTGTTAATCTTTCACCGATTCTGTCAAACGTGAGTATATTTCGAATTTGGGTAACAGACAGCTGTTACTGCTGTTCTTCAATTTTTGAGCCTCCAACTAGCCCGGATGTTCGTCCGTCCTAACGTCAAATCCCTCTAGCAGTCTAGACAATATGGACAGACGCTGTTGACTATCTATCATCGACTTATAACGTATGGTATCTCTTAGTTTTGTTCACAAGGAATGAATGTTAGGTTACGAAAAACGTAATGCTTGGATTGAAATAAAAGATTTCGCTGAATCTGTGCTCCTCCAATTCCCAGACTCAATGCTGGTAAAAAATATAGTTAGAGAGGCTGTTCAGCCCCATATTTGGCACCCAGAAATAATTCTGTTAATACATAACTACTTGTAACCCAGACGTAAATAATGTCATATTTTAATGTATTGCCGCAAGGTTTACTTGATAGAAAATCATGTTGATAATTTTTCAACTTTATCATATGACTGGAAATATTCATGATGTACTGTGAATGTTAGCTGTAAACCACTACGCGTTCTATAATTACCTCGCTATCGATGTGTATACAAAATGTAGATTTCATCAAATCTTCACTCATTAAAGTTGTGGGCATCATTGCCCACAAATTAGACGGACAAGCAGAAGGGTAATTTCCGACAACATAAATGGCGACAGCCGAAGTAAAGATCTATTTTCTGAGACTGCAGCGCCGCGTAGCGACTTAAAGTTTGAAAACTTAAAAACTTTTGGTTTCCTAGGTGCGGTTGCCAAGCAGCTTACTAGGCAACCTCTTAACATATATGAAGCTGAACAGTCTATTTAACAGACGATGCAACGAGGAACAAGGGCTTTGAATACACATCCACACAAACACACAACTCGCGTGATATCGCTGGTGTGTCACGTGGTAGGTTGTACGGATTCAGTTCGCACCTTGAATACTCACAGCAAGCAATCAAGACAGATGACAAAAAGTAAATCCTTATATTTATATGTTAAACTATGTGCATGCATGTATTTTGATTACCAATTACCGAGTGCGTACGTCACAGACAGCTGTGTCCATTGCGAAGTAGAGTCTATTAGTTGTCTGGCATAGAGTCATTGTTTATTGCTGCTAAACTACAGATCCGTAGAGATAACGGATTTTGGCAATAGTTGCTGTGGGGGGTTAGAGCTACAGAAGCGTGTTCTGTGTTAAGGAGGTTGATATCACTCGTTGTCATGGCAACAAACATCCCGCAGCAGATGCGCGTGGTTATCAAGCGTACCGAAACAGAGGGTTACTCGTTAGAGACCATAGATGTACCTCAACCCTCCGGCGATGAGGTTCTTATCAAAGTGGACTGTGTGGCTATCTGCGGCTCTGACATCGCCCTCTACAAGTGGAACAACGTTGCTAAAGTCATAGCAACAGAACCCTTCATCCCCGGCCACGAATGCGCTGGTACAGTGGTGCGGTGCGGCCCTGAGGCCAGTCTGAAGATTGGACAGAAAGTAGGCGTGGAGAACCACTTCTACTGCGGCCAGTGTTATCAATGCACTCACGATCAGAGGTCGATTTGTCAGAATATGGGCCAGTATAGGCACGGCAAGAAGACGATGCATGGGGGATTCTCCCAGTACTCCATAGTCTCCTCCAAGTACTGTTACCCCATGACGCATGACTTATGTGAATCTTATTCTGGTAATCCTGGAACAATATCAATTTCCTCGATATTTTGCCATTATTAATCTCCTTTGTACAACTTTCGTCACAGATTCAAACATGTTTGTTGGTCAAAGGGCCATTCAAAATTTGCATAATGCTTGTATTGGCCGAGTTTGCTCCCCCGCCACCCCCCCCCCCCCCACCTGCGCACAATGCTCTTTACTGCTAGCCCACATCCACTCACCCCCACCAACTCACCACCACCCCGCCAAAGCCAACCCAGCGTTACGTAATTTTTCAAACTGGCCCCTTATTATAAATATTGTTTTATTTGATGATGGAAATAACTGATCTAGCGTAAATATCGACCACAGAGGGATGATAATATGTGTGTTGTGGCTGGTAATACTGCATCCATTTCATAAAGATATAATACTGCATCCATTTCATAAAGATATAATACTGCATCCATTTCATAAAGATATAATACTGCATCCATTTCATAAAGATACAGATGGCATCTACCAACTGATAATGATAAGGCGTGTTGCTGATGCTGGCTACAGCTGCTGAGGAGATCGTGATGCTCGAGCCGTTCGGAGTTGCCCACAATGCCATAGAGAGTCTGGAGGTGTCGGGTGAACAGGTGCTGGTCATCGGCTGTGGACCAGTCGGTCTGCTCGGGATGGCCACCGCCAAAGCCATGGGAGCCACCAGGTCGGACACACCTGGATTATAGTAATCATTATCTGTATCCACTTCCTGTGAATGACGGTTGTCATGGTTATATATCCAGTCATGGATGTATGTCCAGTCATGGATTTATATTCAGTTATGGTTATATATCTAGTAATGGTTCTATATTCAATTATGGTTATATATCCAGTTATGGTTATATATCCAGTCATGGTTATATATCCAGTCATGGTTATATATCCAGTCATGGTTATATATCTAGTGATGGTTCTATATTCAATTATGGTTATATATCCAGTTATGGTTATATATCCAGTTATGTTTATATATCCAGTCATGGTTATTTATCCAATCATTGTTATATGAAGTCATGGTTATATCTCCAGTGATGGTTATATCTCCAATCGTGATTATATATCCAGTCATGGTTACATTTGCAGTCATGGTTATGTATCCAGTTATGGTTATATATCCAGTCATGATTATGTTTCCAGTCATTGTTATATATCCAGTCATCGTTTTCTATCCAGTCAAGGTTATATATCCAGTCATGGTTATATATCGAGTTGTGGTTATATATATAACAAATGGTTGCTTTCATATATATCGTATATTTTACCGTTATAATTGAAACAAAGAGCTTATAACTATGCTTAGAGGGCTCACCTGTCCTCCGCCGGACAAAATTTGTGAACACCTCACCTGTCTCTTAAAATCACATGGAATTTTCCTATCAATCCAGGGGCGTGGTCGCCTCGACCAATCAGAACGTTGCATATATTCAACACATGTCGCTATACTGCAACCCCAGGGCCGCTGGATCAACAATCCCATGTGCTTTTGTTGATTTTTATGTTAGCGCCACCTAACCACGAGCGCGTGTTTCACACATTTTAATACTCACCTCAGAGCTCTTTGGTTGATCCTTCATAACGCAAAACTCTTGTTTCGTCACAAGAATTAATGATATTGTTAGGCGATCTCGTTGAACTTGGTTGGGACTGGTTGCAGGATATTAGCGGCAGATATTGATGACTCTCGTCTGCAGCTTGCCAAGACGATGGGCGCTGACCTGTTGATTAACGTCAACGAGAACAGCCTACAGGAGGTATACATCCCCATACCCCCCACACAGTCACTCTACGGTGGTCCCCAGTGATTCTTTTGAAAGTATCTTCATACTTGAAATGCCCTTGGCTATAGGCACTTTTGATGTGACTGGGACAAAACATGGTTTGTTATCAGAGATGTCGAGTGATTGTGTGTCTTCTACGCAGGTATATAACTGACTGTGGGCGGAGCACTGGTTCAAAAGTTCTGCTTATATGTTATGTGTGTGGATGATAATGAGGGAGACGAAATCAGTGACGTGATGAGTATTGGTGATAATGAGAGAGACGATAACAGTGACGTGATGAGTATTGGTGATAATGAGAGAGACGATATCACTGACGTGATGAGTGTTGGTGATAATGAGAGAAACGTGTCAGTGACGTGATGAGTATTGGTGATAATGAGAGAAACGTGTCAGTGACGTGATGAGTATTGGTGATAATGAGAGAAACAATATCAGTGACGTGATGAGTGTTGGTGATAATGAGAGAAACAATATCAGTGTCGTGATGAGTGTTGGTGATAATGAGAGAAACAATATCAGTGACGTGATGGGTGTTGGTGATAATGAGAGAGACGTGTCATTGACGTGATGAGTGTTGGTGATAATGAGAGAGAGTACTCAGCTATTTGGTCTCGACCATTATGATTCGACTGTCAAGGTCGCGTACACAAGTATCCTAAAGCAGCGTTCTTTCTGCAAAAAACAAAACTGTGTGATCTTGATGGTATATATGATCATAATGGTCTAGCTTAAGCGCCTATCACCTATGACTGACATGTTGTGTTCAGGTGATAATGCGAGAGACAGGCGGTGATGGCGTGGGGCGCATTTGTGAGATGAGTGGAGCCCCCGATATGGTTAATTCCATGTGGTCCTTTCTGAGGAAGGGAGGACACGTGGTCATGGTAGGGCTCCCCAAAGCGCCTCTACATGTGGAGAATGTCCTGCCTGACATAGGTGAGTCCCTGTTTGTTTGCTCTCATGTGGGGCTCCATGTGGCCGTGTACTGAATCTACAGGTAGCATTGAGCTTCTCGCATGTAACTCACCCTTCAAAGACATAACGGTAACGTTATGATAACGCTATGGTTAAGTTACGAAATTGTATACGAGTAATGGAATGTTCACAAATATCAACTCCACATGTCTAAAAGGTTCTACAAGATTTATTGTAGTGAATAAATGAAAACTTTCAGCGAAAAGAGGGAGCGCTATCCTAACGTGGTAAGGACATATATAGATCGTTCCTCTAAAAATCAGCTAACGTTATAAGTGCGTTTTGGGTTCCTATTTTTGTTGGCTTGGTAAGCACCCCATTCTGCTGAATCTATGAATTTTGTGACAATTTACAATACTTTTGTTGTTATCTTGTATTGTGTGACGTCAGTGTTCAAGTCGTTAACGCTACGTACGGTCCACGGACGCCGTATCTACCACACCTGGGAAGAATGTGAACGACTCATTGCCGAGAAGAAAGTCGACGTGTTCCCTGTTGTTTCACATCGCCTGCCCATGTCCAAGTTCAAGGACGCATTTGACGCTCTGTTCAGCGGCGAGGCGTGTAAAATAGTCCTTGACCCTCAGATGTGACCTTCACATTTTAGTTTGGATAAGTCAAAATCAAGGAAATATTGTTACACATACCGTTATTGTAAAATGTGTTGTTAGGAGGTTCGTTGTTGTCATGGTGAACATTCCATAATATTCCACACGAAACGCACATATTATACAAACCCAAAAAACTCGCTTATTCTAATGTTAATGAAATTTATTCTATAAAAAGACCCACGAGACACGCCGATGAATTGCAAGAGCTACTGAAACCTACACCATCCCCAACAAACACCTCCACCTTTATCATAGCGTCTTGTCACAGCGTCTCTTAAAACAGCATGGAATTCTCTGTTTGATTTGGAGGCATGGTCGCTTCGACCAATCAGATGGCTCCATATTCAACAGACGCCGAGCCCCGAGACGTTGAATCAACAGCGCTTTTGTTCATGGTATCCTCGCCTGATGACTGGCTGGTATTTCGTGCCATTTCATAATCATCGCCCAGGGATCATCACACAGCTTAGCGGAGCTATAAACTATTTGCTCTAGGCCTTCACAAGTCAACAAATGTCAATTTCTACCCCAGGCCCGATCCCTCGCTTCAGAAAGTTATTGACAATCTAAAACCACCATCAGCGTGGGCATGAAAGGTCGAGAATCGTAAACAGCGCTTACGCTGTGAGATGCGAGCTGGTTTCGACAGGTGTACCCCAGACCGAGCGATTGATCAAGATGACGTCATCAAATAGTGTATATGTTATTTTCGCTATTTTTAACCTTTTTGTGCGAGGTGTTTCGGCAGCGGAAAGGCTCTGGGAAACGACATTTTCCCCGCTCTCATCAATCGCAGTGACGTCAGCCCGTCATTACTATGTGCTTTTGTTTGTGTCATGGTAGCGCCACCCTACGATTGCAGTGTATTATAATTAGGGAAGCAATCATCGCAGAGCCACTCGAACGATCTCCTTGCGCATCGGCTTCTGCGCAGGCTAGGATTCGCTTATGTTAGCATAGTGTCAAACATGTCTGCCATGGAGAGTGCCACTCGAAGTGAGCCCTCTTAGCGTAGCTATAAACTCGTTGGTCTTTCGATCTCGTGGTCCAGCTGCTATCACACGGCAACCTGTTACATCAACCAACACGCAGGTTATGAGGGGATGAAATCTATATTCATCTTGATTACGCGAAAGAATGTTGATGCATTATATGGAAATATACAAAAACTGAGATGCTATACGGGTAAATTAGTTTGATAAGTTCAGCAGGTGAAATGAAATTGCTTATTCTAAAAGGCAAGCACATCCGATTTTACCATGCGCTCTTTATTTGACTGGTGAAGCGATTTGGTGAAATGTAACATTGCAGTGCGAAGTAACGTGTACTTACTTCGCCAACCACGTAACATTGCAGTGCGAAGTAACGTGTACTTACTTCGCCAACCATGTAACATTGCTGTGCGAAGTAACGAGTACTTACTTCGCCAACCACGTAACATTGCAGTGCGAAGTAACGTGTACTTACTTCGCCAACCATGTAACATTGCAGTGCGAAGTAACGAGTACTTACTTCGCCAACCATGTAACATTGCAGTGCGAAGTAACGAGTACTTACTTCGCCAACCACGTAACATTGCAGTGCGAAGTAACGTGTACTTACTTCGCCAACCACATAACATTGCAGTGCGAAGTAACGTGTACTTACTTCGCCAACCACGTAACATTGCAGTGCGAAGTAACGTGTACTTACTTCGCCAACCATGTAACATTGCAGTGCGAAGTAACGAGTGCAGTGCAGTGCGAAGTAACGAGTACTTACTTCGCCAACCATGTAACATTGCAGTGCGAAGTAACGAGTACTTACTTCGCCAACCACGTAACATTGCAGTGCGAAGTAACGTGTACTTACTTCGCCAACCACATAACATTGCAGTGCGAAGTAACGTGTACTTACTTCGCCAACCACATAACATTGCAGTGCGAAGTAACGTGTACTTACTTCGCCAACCATGTAACATTGCAGTGCGAAGTAACGAGTACTTACTTCGCCAACCATGTAACATTGCAGTGCGAAGTAACGAGTACTTACTTCGCCAACCATGTAACATTGCAGTGCGAAGTAACGAGTACTTACTTCGCCAACCATGTAACATTGCAGTGCGAAGTAACGAGTACTTACTTCGCCAACCATGTAACATTGCAGTGCGAAGTAACTTACTTTGCCAACCATGTAACATTGCAGTGCGAAGTAACGAGTACTTACTTCGCCAACCACGTAACATTGCAGTGCGAAGTAACGAGTACTTACTTCGCCAACCACGTAACATTGCAGTGCGATAACGAGTACTTAACGAGTACTTACTTCGCCAACCACGTAACATTGCAGTGCGAAGTAACGAGTACTTAGAAAAATGACAACTTAGTCGCCAACCATGCTTGCATGAAAAAGACAACTAGTACAATATCTTCATGAAGAGCAAACGACGTCTCTTCCGTGCACCCCCCACCTTCCGTGCACCCCCCACCTAAACATTTATCCCAAATTCACATTTTCCAGAGCTCCGGGTTCATTCCACGTATTCCAACCATGCTGTATCCGTTTTGCAGTCAGCTGCTGAAACTCGGAGAATGGCTGACAAAGTGTCGTTAGCACGCACACCACAACATTCCTCGTCGGCTCCTCGCATATTCTTCTGCTGAAGGAAACAAATCTCGCTCTTCTTATCATTTTTTCTTCCTTTCAGAAGCTGTTTGTAACCGTTTACAGAATGAAACATCGTACGTTCCTAGTGCTATCCATAGTGCCAAATAATGGTAAAGCCTTTGGTGCACCCCGTGACCTTTGACACCATGCGCGAGGTTATAGTTGGAGTACACTGACTTTGTAACTGTAGTTTCGTTTTACGCCATAAAACAATCACCACTTCGGACAACTGTACCACTGACATAGATTACACCAGAAGCAGACGAAAATAATTTCAACGTTCAATATGTTTGTCATGTGTTGCACAAACACTACCGTGCATGCCTAAGCGGTGTGTCATTTCCAATCGTGTTCGCGTTCAATCTGTGGTCGTGGTATTAGTTATCCCTACGTGTGTATGGGATATACTGTGTATTGACACAGGTGCAGGTTTTGGCTTGGCAAATACTATTGTACACTTTTGCAAGATAAAGCACGTTGTTCCAAAATCAGGTACCTATCTATATGCGTGCGCATGTATTTCCAATTACTGATAAAAAAACCGCCGAGCATAGCACAAATGCCAAAATCGGATAGTGCTAATTTGTGGCTGTTACATTCACTTACGAAAGATGAAATCCAATAAGTATTGCAGCGCCATCATAACGTATACTCTTGTTCATCAAAGTTGCGCCCACGGACAAGGCTCGTGCCATGTTTACGTTAAATTTAACCCCTGGCGTATTAACCGTCCTATCCCTTCTTGTGCTCTTGTCTGGTGAAAAAGAAAGTTTGCATGGTAGAGCCACGTGGTCTCTCGTCTCAAGCCAAATGTTGGCGTTGAAAGAACACGAAATTGATCGACCCCAGGAATAGGTTCACAAAGCTCGCCAATTAATTATCCGGCTCCCCAAGTGAAAGTACACCCGGAACAATGTTCATTCCAATTAGTGAAAAAAAAAACCGCGAGCGTAGCACAACTGACAACTATATATAAAGATATAGACATATATATATAGATATATATATATATATAGATATATATATATATATATATATATATATATATATATATATATATAGAGATATATATAGATATATATATATATATATATATATATATATATATAGAGATATATATATATATATATATATATATCTCTCTATATATATATATCTATATATATATATATCTCTATATATATATATATATATATATATATATATATATGTATCTATATATATGTATATATATATATCTGTATATTCAATGCCCGGTTGTGAGTTCATACAACCACCGAGTTGGCTGGCTGTTGCGCACTGCCTTAGCTTCCTTCATGCGCAAGCGATGTCGCTATAACTTTGCTCAATGCTGCTGTTATAGGGCAAATGAGGCCTCGAGACGAGAGGAATATAATGATCCCTGACGATAAGAGTAGTTTAGGCAGTGCAAAACATTCTCTATCATCAGAGACCTTGTTTGCCCCCACTGAACATTGATATATCTTTGGGCATGTTTACTTAGCCTGCAGCACGATAAATGCGATGAAGAATGCCGGGGAAGCAGCCTCAGCAACCCAGCAACTGCTGATGGAGTGGGCGGTTATCGAAGGGGAGACCAATTCTTGACATAGCTCCGGGGGATTGAACTCCTTCCCTTCCTGAATGGACGCCACATGTGCGCTCAACAGGTGCTTGGCGCATGCGCAACGATGATGATGAGAAGAGAATGGCAAGGGTAATTGTGTAACAGCTGCACCTGAGGATAGGTTGCCTAGGAGCAGCATTCTCACCTTCTGCCTTGCCGTAGCATCTGGGTATCTTAAAATATAACAGCGCAGAGTTTGTGTTGGCGGTGTGGTTTGGGTTGGGTTGGGGAGGTGGGGGTGCGGCTTGAATGGCTTATCCTCAGTAAATCTGAGAATCCATGGATCTGCAAGCACTTAGAGGATCATTTAATAAATGCCGCCATGCCGTCTCATAACTGAAAATGCTAAATCTTCAGTAGTCTGTTAGGTTTTTTTTCTCTCGAAAACAATGCAATGCAAGGAACCCAACGAAAAACCATTTCCAAGGAATGTACTCTCTCGGCATGGCAAGCTGCACAACTGCACTCCAAGAGATGGTATGATTTGTCTTAGGACGCCACATGGTCGTCAATTGGGGTTCTGGCGAAGTCCAAAATGATAAAACGCAGCGGCGGTCTCAGTGTAGAGATCTCAAAATTTAGTGCTAGATTGCTTATGAATTGACCCGATGATACCATCATATCAAGCTAACGTCATATAAAATCAAACAAAGACAAACAGGATACAAACCATCAAATACCTCGACAAGGGAACGCACGTTTAGTTTTTCAAAACAACGTTCAGAAGAATATGATTGACTGATATCAGGGCTCATCGAACTCTAGAAATATATGTCCATCCTTCAATAGACAGCTCCTTGGTGAAACAAACCCACCAGAAACTGTTGTGAGTAATGCTTTGTTACATTGGCAGTTTACTGTGTCAACGTTGGCTCCATTCGTATATCCGCGCTTTTGTACGGGAATCTAATATCTAAAATGTAGACTAAAATATATAGACCAGAGCACAACAAGGGATAGGACGGTTAATACGCCAGGGGTTAAATTTAACGTAAACATGGCACAATCCTTGTCTGTGGGCGCAATTTTGATTAACAAGAATATACGTTATGATGACGCTGTGATACTTATTGGGCTGCTCATTCGTAAGTCACTGTAACAGCACTATACACACACACACACACACACACACACACACACACACACACACACACACACACACACACACACACACACACACACACACATATATATATATATATATATATATATATTATATATATATATATATATATGTGCGTGTGTGTATATATATAAGTATATATATATATATACATGTATATATATATGTATATACATATATGTATATATATATATATATATATATATATATATATATATATATATATATATATATATATATATATATATATATATATATATATATATATATATATATATATATATATATATATATATATATATATATACACAGCTATGGTACGTTTGCTTGTTTTAGATACGCATACACTTCACCGTAGTATGAATCAAATCGATATCTTATATCACGGTTAAACGTTGATTCATTCATTCTTTAATCATTCCTTTCGATGGAAAGATCGCCTCAGCATGCTATATTAGTGTTACGCACTATTTGTTGGTGTGAGCCATCTATCTTCAGGGAGTTACTTTATAAAAAACAGACTGTTTTTTTTTGGCCTATATGGTGCCTACCGAAGTTAATTGGCATGCCAGCAAGAAATAGAATATATGTTACTCTTATTGCTAAGCAGAGTATATGAAGTGTTTGTTAATCTCACCGAGCGTTATTGATTATACTCTGCGGTAGATATGGTGATATGCAGCTGATCTACCAATTTCCGGTTTACTTTAGCAAGGTAGATGATACTCGCAATAAAGCTATATATACGTGTTAGCACTTGCAACTGCAACACACATGGATTAACAAAAATCATCCTACCACCTTAACTGATTATGACAGGGAAAACTGAGAATATGACTGTGCAGTACAATGACAAGTCCGCGAGCCTCGGCGTCGGTAAAGTTAGAGCCAGGAAGTTTACCCAGATGGTGGAATAGCAGACTATGCGAGCTAAACCCGCGTCTTGCTGAGTCAGCACTTGATCTGCCTGTCCATAGCAACCACTGCATACATCAACAGGAAGTGTATGAGAAGCAATTATTCCCAACATGCGTCGTTCCATGCGCACACACATGCTTTGCGTGAAGGGTTTATTTATTAAATACAGTTTCTATTATGCGAGAAATGTGGTATGAGTACCGATGTAAGAGTAGGGAAAACATATGAAGATTACACGGAATGTTTCATCAAACCCGGCATGACTTTTGATAAAGTTTTGGCTAAATCTGTTGGGTTAAGAACAGCAATGATCGTAAAATGAGCATTGCCATCCCGAAATCGTGTACGCATCAGACCAGCAAACGTCATATATTGCGCACTTTTATATCTAAAATGTAATTTGCATCCTCCAAGACCCAGACAATACACGAAGCACAAATATGACACGAGGTTTTCTAATAATTATTGAATCTCAACCCGAACAGCTATAGACACAGTCTTTACGATTTGAGACCCAACTAGCATATACCCACAAAATGACCCGACTTAATCTATTGCCACTTGCACGTGGCTCGATCACTCCGCCACCTTCTGCTCACCGCAGACTATTTTCGTCTTAGTATTGAGCATCTCACCTGAAGGATTAGTAGAGATTTCTAGGACGAGTCCATTATGAAGGGAAGCTATAATGTAAAGTTTGAACAATTTCCCAACGAATACGCTGTGTTCGACATCACTTTTGTCTTATTTATCGAGATTGCAAATATTTATGTGAATTAAAAAGAACTTATATTGCTTATGCATTGCTCTGGTTAGTTCATTAGTTTCCATGGAAACCTCGCACCCCTCAAGAAGTCTATAATTGATCGGCCCGAGCTCGCCAAACTTGGTAGCAACATTATATTACCTGTTGGTAGGCTGACCTACCACCAGCGGATCTCCCCCCTGTTCGTTGCTGGTACACTACAGCTAAGAGTCATCTTATTCCAGACGGGTGTTTCCTGAAGCACCCCACGTTAACCCCGCCCCTATAGCAACTACCAAGCCTGCCTGGCTTACCCTCAAACTCCAGTTACTCGATTTCTATTTTCTTCTCTCCCACCCCCGCATTAAGCCCACCAACTCTCCTGAACCTACCCCTAACCCCCAGGCGCTCGGCCCGGATCGCTTATTTCTGGGCGCTATCTTCCCATCGTTCCTAGAAGTTGAGCTACTTGTCTGCTTGGTGGCGCTGAAGTCGGTTGGGAGTGAAGAAGATAGTTAGCCAGGAAATCTGCTCATCTCGCTCCAGTCCTTTCGAAACCCAGGCAGCTTTTTGGTCGGTGTGGTGCGAGGATCGTTGAGTAGTCTGGTCGATTGGATTCTCACAGCTCTTGCTTTCTCTTGATATATTTCATTTTATCAAATTGGTTTACCCCAACATTCACACAAATCCAGCAAAATGGCGACCAACACAATGGAAGGTATTAAGAAGAGGATGCAGGCCATGAAATTGGAAAAAGAGGCCGCATTGGACAAAGCCGATCAGTTGGAACAAAAATTGAACGAACAGAAGGAAACCAACGAGAAGGTAAGTTTCCGGTCTCAATGATAACGATGATATGTCGAAGGTTTGACTATTAACTATACATGATCAGTTCAGCCCCAACTTGTTCACAATGATCCAATGGAAAAATTATATCACTTCTTAACGAGCTAGGGAAAAGAAATCTGTTTCAAAACGTTAATTTATTTACCACACCTGTTAATTTATTTACCACACCTGTTCACTGATAATACAGAAGATAATCGTTAAGATTATCAAGCAGTTTGTAAAAGCAAGAATTACATAATTTCGTATTATATGATCGTTCATCTTTACAATTTAGCTAAAACACATGTATTTCTAAAAGAGCTTAATAATTCGTTGAATATAGAAAGTGTTTACATTGAATGCATTCATGAACAACAATGTGTTCATGATTACAGCAAGAGGAGGAGATCCAGAATCTTCAGAAGAGGATATCTTCGTTAGAGGGAGACTTGGACCAGGCTCAAACACAGCTGGAAGAGGCCACACAGAAACTCGAGAACACAGAGAAGCAGCTCGGAAATGTAAGTATCATAAGACCCCGCTTACCCAGAATGCCCTGATTCCCATAATGCCTAGTATCAGATATTTTTGCGGATATGGTAGACCTGTTTTCCCATTTAGAGGCAGTTATTTCAAGGGACTGAAAAATACAAATAATGATCAATACGTAATTAGTAAAAGGACGAGTCATCTTTGGAATGTAGCGATTTCACACATGATTGGTTTGATAACCAAGCGATTCTGGGAGACCTGTTTCAGTGTTGGTCAGGGATATTATAAATAGGTACATTTTCTGACCCCAGTTTCTGAGAGTGGAAAAATCTTGAACATTAGTTTTCCCTGTCTTACGAATGGCTTAGCGAGTAGATGTGGCCCCGTTTTCAAAGCGCGATATGACCCGGAAGAAAATATATTCCGCTCCTCGTTTTGTTCCTGTCCACGGTCGTGAACAATATTCTCAGAAACAGATTAATATACATGCGATATGCACATTGCGCATTTCGTTTGCGTATCTGACTAGTTCGCGTGGGCTAAGTTTCAATGGACAACACTTATCAGGGAAATAACTGATCACACGACTCTCTGATTTATCAGTAATTGGTCCATTCAAAGGAACAGAACAATGATAAAACGTCATAACATGCAACCGCGCTGCGAGCACTGAGCCAGACTGGTATGGTCGGCCCCGCCCACATAACGTCATTGTACCAAATATGGAAAGCAATGCATGGAATGCCAGGCTTGTGAGCTGGCAGTCGGCGCGCTGCTATTAGATTGGCTGTGCCGGGAATACAGCGCACCCCCTCTGCAGACTCTAGCTTCGCAAGCGCGTGCTAACTTTTCGCTCTGCATCTCTGGCTCTTCTTTTGCTTCCAATACTTCGTCATAACGGCTCAATGTCAGCTCATATATTCTATTAACGCTATACTACCCTATGCAACTTAATTGCTATGAAGTGTATCGTTCTTCTATAGAACAGCGATAAACAAACAGTTGGAATATTGTGCGAATCGGATGGAGAATCATTGTTTTCGGAACTCAAGCAAGTAACAACTGGATTACGTCATATGAAGGCTTCTACTTTGAAGAGTGCTCGACTACTTAGCAAATGACTGCATTCGTCGATGAACTCTGATGAAAGAAACAAGCCCTTGCGATATCATTTGCATAACAGAGATGGACGATATTTCGATTTGCCCGCGCATTTTATGCTCTTGAACATTCTGACATGTTGATAAATACCTATGGATAACTCCAACGAGTTCACAGACTTTAAACAGCTAAGGATCACAGCTTGTCGACACAGTGTGGAATTATCAACCAGTGATTCCCCAATCTCTTTCGTACGTCTCCTGTAATAATGGCGGTTCGCCTGGAAACAGTCCATGAAGAGTGTACACTTTTCGCAAGACGACTGCGCCACTACACGGCTTAGAAGTTTTATGGATAGCATCTCATCGATGTGGCTGTTCAGTTTCGGCCTGTGAGCTTCTCATACATTCGGAAGGCATACAAATAGCAGCACATGTTTACTGCTATACCCACGAAGGAAGCTTGTACTTGACTTGCGAACTCAGTGGCTGGCTGGCCTACAGTTAGGCGAGAGCCCCCGCTTCCACCTACTCCATCTGCGCATGAGGCTGCTTCCGTTGCTGATGCTAGGCCTCTACGGTCTATTAATAGCAACTCTTGCTATTCATCCGAAAGCTCTGAGCGTCTCAAGGGAAAAAGTATTATAAAAAAATAGCAACACAAATCTGTTTATTCGTCTGCATGAATCAGACTTGATTGTATCGGTTAACATCGTGCTTGCGTCTGTGGCAATGGCAGGGCTGGGTGAAATGCGAAGAAGAACGAGTGCTGACTCAGAGGAGACTCCCCCCTCAACCCCAGAACCTATGTCTGTACTCCAAAGGGTGTTGAGTAAATCGCGTATGCGTGCATTCGGTGATGATAATGACGATGAAGTACCAATGCACCCGCGTCGAACACCTTCGCCATTGGGTGATGACATTCTGGTAATGAAAGCAGCGTCGAGGAGACGCCGGTCTCCGGTTCGTGTCGAACTCATAAAAA
Source organism: Urechis unicinctus (assembly GCA_034190875.2). Lineage (NCBI taxonomy): Eukaryota > Metazoa > Annelida > Polychaeta > Xenopneusta > Urechidae > Urechis > Urechis unicinctus. The sequence goes on from CM067354.1 coordinate 78,045,545, forward strand.
AAGATATGAAACTCCGAAAACAGCGAAAAGATAAAGAAGCTTCTTCAAGTGAAGTGACAAAGCGAAGACGGAAAGTCAGTAAAGACAGCACACGTAGTGATGGATCGTCAATTAGCAAAAGTCTCCGATCTGGGACAGAGGGTCTTACTCGTGACAGTGACGGGGGAGAAGGGACAGATTCTAGCAAGGCTTCTACGTGTTCAACCGACCATTCCATGTCCGACAAAATTAGGAGGAAGAAAAAACGTAGACGAAGATGTGAAATCCATGGGAAGCGGTCAAAGAGGCATTCCCAACATCAAAGTCTTTCAAGAATTCAAAGCTGTGATGGTGGTGAAGGCGTTGATAATGAACTCAAAGCACTAAATGAAAATGACCAGAAAGAGCCTTTGAATGATGACTGTAGCAAGGGTGATCAATGGGGTGCTGAGATCATCCCAGAACCACAATGTACATGTGGTAAATATCGCTCCAGAGGAAAGAGACCAGAACCTGAGGGGGGTTTATCCCAACCAAGTAGCTCAGCCTATTGTATCTCCGAATATGATAAAATCATATACAGCAACGACCCAATGTTCTCAGATTTAGAAGACGATCCCGAAGTTGATGCACAAATCAGATTAGAGTCTGAAAAACATCACAGCCGATCCAGGGAACGAGTTGGAAGTGACAGTATATTTTCGGCGGCTCAGCTCCTAAACTCCAACACCACAATTAAGTTTGCAATCATTCAGACAGAACTTAGAAATATCATAGAAGTTGCGCTCAGAAGGGTAAGGGTTTATAGAGTCGTCAATAAGTCTGGCTGGTGAAATGGTTATATCGAGCTTTGAATGGTAATTCCGGATTAACCCACATTGTTGTGATCTTAGGGCGTAAGCCAAAACTACCGTGCCGTTGAATGCGCGAATTATTGTTTTGGTGCGTGGATTACATGCGTTCTATTCACTCAAAGTTGTTATTGGTTAATTTATCCGGTATGTGGAGCATAAACATATAACTAAATAAGGGTATATTTCCCCAGCGAATGTGCCTTTATCAGGGCATATGATCGTAAACACGGGTATAAATAGTGCAATATGATCCAATGAATATTGAAATCGGACTCTCAAATGCTAGTTATATTACAATGTTTGCAGTCTCGATCAAGTTTTCACTTATCAACTCTTGTATAATGTTGGTAGCTCCGAAATTGCCGAATGACAGTTATTCTGTGAAAGCGTTCGAGCGATTGAACCGCTTGTAACTTGGATTTCCAACGCTGTCGATCCCCTGCCATGGATGTGGACCAGAAATGGTCCTACGTACACATCCCATTTTAAGTTGGCAAGCTAATAGTGCCATGTAAAGTGAATTGGAATTTAGCCTGAGGTCACAGAACCGAGCCGATGCGACACGTCGCGCTAAGTTATGCACAGTGGGTAGGGTGGCGTTGTCGAGAACAGCAAGCGGTGTCGCGCTTGAGGCGCCGGTGGCATGCACTATTTTCCATGCGACAGGGGATCATTTATATCATCTCACGACTTTCCGGTTCCTGCTCCGACCACATCTCGGAACTTTGACATTCTTTCGTCGTGAATGCTTCTGAATTGAGATATTAAAACACAGATAGTTAAATGATTTGACCGTGATCAAGTATACTTTGGATGAAGCAAGTTGTCGCGACTCACGTATCTTGATCTAAGCGTACATGCGTAGTGATTTCAAATCCATTCGCAATAGTTCCGGTTAGAAGCCATCTTGCAGGGAGTAGTCTTGAGTATCACTGGATTTAGTCTCAAGGTTTGGACTTCTGTCAGAATACAAAATGGCAGGCTCAGGATCGACGCTAAGTGCTCTTAAGAGTAAAATGCAAGGTCTTCGTGATCAATTAGAACAAACCACGGATAAATTTGAAGACAAATGTAAAGAGTTAAGCGAAGAACAGAGCAAACGGAGCGAAGTGAGTTGACGAATGACAAGCTTGACCCACATTTGATTGTGACTAAATTTGGCACCTGAGCTTTACAAACGATCGAATATCTTTGCATATTACTGACATACAATGTCGACTTTGTATTAAGATATGCATAAATCTGTTGTTATCGAACCGATAGAAAGTCTATGAGAATGACGTGTCTAACGGTACGCTGTTGTTAAAACACCGAACATTTACACCGGTCACACCGAACTAGAGTCTAGATCGGATCCGCTTTGGCAAACACCAGTACAATCTGATTTTCCACGAATGGATTGTTCATGTACATGTGGCATAGTTGTGTATGGGAAATAAGTTGGTGATTTTAAATTAAACATTAACTTGACATTTTTACTACCACTATTTTTGTAAACAAATGAGTTGATGTTTTTAACATTTCAGTAATGGCAGTATAGTGAGGTCACATTCGTGGAACAATTTGATGTAGACCAAATAATTTCATCTTAGATTTTAAATTTTTATTTAATACTGAACTTCAGTTATCTGCATAGGATCCAGATAAGGTTTAGTTCAACTGACTTCCCAGTATATTCCATTACTTTTTATTTAAATTTGTCATTCTGTTTATCTTGCTGTAGCATATGAGGGGTGTGGCATTTGTAATCGGTGTCTGTGAACGGGTGTGTTACAGGCTGAGGGTGAGGTCCAAGCCTTGACAAGGAGGATCCGTCTGCTAGAGGAGGACTTTGAGACCACAGAGAGCAGACTTGCATCAGCCTCAGAGAAACTGGAAGAGGCCTCCAAGGCTGCTGATGAGAGTGAGAGGTTGGTGATCCACATGGAACATATTAAATGCTGTCTTTATGAATTCATACTTCATGCATTCAGGATTCTGATACCAATCTCACTTAACAAATCACACCCACAGACCTTAGGGTGTATTTTCTTAGAAAGTGCTTTATATAATATGTGGTGGGCAATTATTTTAGTTTTGCTTGAATCGGCATTTGAAATATTTTAACTCGTGTTAAAACTAATGAGTAATATCAAGATGATGACTTTCTTTAACTGAATATATCAGATTAATACTAGTTTATTATAATCGGGTCTGATTGGGATGTTATCCTAGCCTGCTACTATGGGTCATATTGATGGAGGATAACACTATCCAGGTGGTTATTATCCTATTTAAGAACTGTTTGATCATGTTACAATTCTATCTTTGGGGCTGATCTAAATTTAGCCTTAAAAATGTTTGTTATTTGCTGCCCTACATTTATATAGAATTGATAACTATCAGTGACAAAGAAATTGTTTGTTTTATGAGAATTAAGCTGTGATTATTTACTGAAGCATTATATATGTGAGTGCCCCTCCATGTAAAGCAGCAGTGCATTGTACAACACAGTAAATATTAGCCTCTGCTGGCTTGCAAGCAATAACAGTGCAGTGTATATTGCCAGATTCATCCACCTTTGTCATCTATGTACAATTGATTCTCGGTTGGCCTGGTATGAAGAGTAAGCTTTTCACTTGATGAGTGTATTGTGCCTTAGGGAGCTATTATATTCCCATGGCTTTAGCGCACAATATGAACTATTCACAGGGTCTGCTCTCCTCAACGGCTTGTTCATGGGAATTCCCTAACGGTTCCCATCGGTGGACATAGCATGCTTAGCCAAACCACCCCTCACCCTAACCTTCTCTTTCCCTGACTCACTTGTGTGTTTGCAATGCCTTAAAATTATGGAACCAACTCTGGGTCAATCAATATTAAAAAATGGGTATCTATTTAAATTCAGATGATTATTGCTTTGTCACTGACAAACAATTTCAAGCTTACTAACCAGCCAAATGGAATTCAGTGTAATTTGCACCAAATCACCTTCCATTTTGGGGTCCCTGATTTAAGATAGTTGTCCAATGATCCTAAACAGATGTAGCTTGTTCACATCAAGTCCATAAATTCATCAAGGAGATATTTTTTCTGCAGGGGTCCAATGTCTGTGAATCTTATCATTTGGCTGGTGAAATAATGGTGTTTGCGCTGCCCACAACCTATCCCGAGCCCTGCATGGTGTGTTTCTAGACAAAGAGTAGTGATAGACAGACGTTCTCAGGCCAGTGATGACCGTGTTGGCGAACTCGAATGCCTCTACAAAAATGCGCAAATGTGCGAAGCTGAAACGGAATTGAAGTACCAAGAGGTGGGTTCCTCCGTACCTAAACTAACCCTTCCTCTGCAGACTAGGTGACCAAAAACAGCAAGCCCCAGCCGAAAAATAGGACAGCCACACGTTTGCCTCGCTTGTTAAGCACCGTCGTTGCATTGGTCAAGTGACTTTGCACTGCTGCTTCAGATCACCTCAAGCTGACTGCCCCCAACCCTTCCCAATCAGCCCCCCTCCACCCCCACCCCAACTAATCAACCTTGCGTGTGCTTATCATGTGTAACTCTCTGACTTGCGTATGGTCTTTGTGAATTGTCACTCAGAACCAGCCGCGCACTAGATTCCCGAGTTTGCGCTGACGAAGAAAAAATATCAATGCTAGAAGCATGCTTGAAAGATACGTGTGCCAGTGCCAACGAAGTAGAGCGGAAATATGAAGAGGTGGGTCAGTTATGTTGTTTCCCTAGGCTTGCTTTGTTCCTTTTTTCCCGTTGACAGGTGCCCTTGCGGAGAATACAGCAGAGGAAGTCAACAGACAGAGCTGTCATCAGAGACAGCTGTCAACACAGTGATTTGCTTATTTTTCAGGTGTAAGGAACTGCCTTCCCCTCCATTCATGTCCTGCAGGTTCAGTACCGGGGGATGGTTCTTTTTAAAAAGACAGAACTTTCCGTATAAGTCATTGGGCACCAAGATAATATTTGGTCATGATGTCTCAAAGGTCTATCCTCAAAACTTTACGGTTAAAAACACCGAATTGGTTATGAACCGACATGGAAATCGTTCCTTGGCTCTGAACTTGGATTGACACGCGTGTAGGCAAACATTCCAGGAGGCTAACCCTCTTGTATTGATTCCGACAGAAACCGAAAGGCATTAGAAAGCAAGAGCTTTGCCGACGATGAGAGGATACATTTCTTGGATTCTCAGCTAAAGGAGGCCAAGTACATTGCTGAAGATGCTGATCGCAAATACGATGAGGTGACCACTGCATGGGTTGGGTGTTTGCATGGTTAACGCCCCCTGTCCTCTATGTGCGCTCTGTCTGTTCCCACAAGCTGCGACCGCCAGCACTGGGGGAAAAACAAACCCCACCCCCAATCGTCAGGTGTGGGAGGGCGAGTCTTGCAGGGTGGGTCGCAGGCACTAAAGACAAAACTCCAACCCATTATTAGCTTGTTGTCACACCGTCCCGTTCCACCGACCGTACTCGCAGTGCGTGACCAGACACCCATAGATGGTTCTCTTGTTGACCGATCATGTTATCTTGTGTCCCAATAGAGGAAGGAAAGTTCTGGAGAGCCGAACAGAGCTAGATGATGGTCGTATTGCCTCTTTGGAAAAAGAGCTGGAGGAAACCATTTTGGCGGGAGAGGAGGCAGATCGCAAATTTGAGGAGGTGAACGCATGTCCTGTGTGCAGAGGCATGCCCACTCTTGTGCCACAGTCCACCATGCAGCCCCTCTGTCTTCCGGTCGTTGCATGAACCATACGCCGTTATTTAGGGAGCGAGCCACTCAAGCCAGCAAAATATAGGCTCTGCCAAACTTTTTAAACACAATATCCGTCCAAAAAATGACCAAATTTTCCCCCGACTTTTTCGGCTGATTTTTCATGATTCTTGACAGCTAGGAAAAGACTGAGTGTTGGACATTGGAGGATTGTCTTTGGGTTCTGGTTATAAATACTGTCGCTTAGTGCTGCGGGCTCCCTGAATATGCGGACCAGACAGGGGGCGTTCACTTGTGCTTTATCGAGTGGTTTTGGAGTGTTGCTTTCTTACAGGCCACCCCTTCCCCTCAAGTTCTCTTGCCCTTATTCTTTCTCTTGCAGTTGACCACCATGAGTCCTAATGTATAAATTAACTGTCGGTCATCCTCTAATCGTGATTTGATTGCCCCGATATGATGTCTGTTCTATCAGCATGGTCATGTTTTTGACAAATCATGTTGTTTTTGATGAATGTTTGCTATGTTGTTACTGCCATTGTCTCAGTCAGAGCATTAAGTCATATGGCATATTTTGGTGGCTAACCAGCTGTTATCATTGACGTCACTTGATATAACCACCATTGTGATTATATGCCCTTACCGTGGAGTCTCAAATGCCATCTGACTTCCTGTTCTTTGGATCAGTCGTTGCCAGTTAATATACTAGTAATATCAGTCCATTTAACCCAAATTTTAATCTTTTGAAATAGCTGTTCATATTTTAACAATATATTGACTATATAACTTTGTAGATTATTTGCTTGAGATATAATGGTAAATAGTTGCTGTTGATAATGGTATGATCAGTGTTTTCTCTGTTAGATACACGTCATGGCTTGAATTAGCAATGAGTGCGAGACAATGGCAGCCATGTTTGTTGTTGGAGGTTTGTTCTGCTCTGTCCTGGGTTGACTGGGAATGACCTTCTACTGCGCAAATTACCCTCGACCAAACACAAATTCCCCTTCTATAGTTCCAACAAATGGTGTTTGACTCGGGGTTTTTGTTAAGACAGCTTAATGTAATGGTATTTTCCTTGTGACTGATAGTGTTGGTAATGACTGCCTTTATTCTCTGAAAGCTGCTTCTCTGGGTTGTTATTTATGGAGGGTTGAACTGGACCACACAAGTCTTTTGATTATGTGACCTTTTGAACTAAGTCTGGGCCAGCTAAGGGCGATAGAGATACCCTAGTGCGATCTTTAAATTTCGGATGTCTACTGTCTACTAATGCGGGTTTCAGGTGGTATTTGTAGTGTGTATTGCGTCAGGAGAGTTGGCGAGCGGGTGGGAACATGGCTTGTTGATAGTGTCGAGGCATAGGTCATGTCCTGGGCTGGGTTATACAGGATCCCCTTGTCTCCGCTTAGACGTCATGTATCTGGGGGAACTTCCGCTGCATCATCCTGGTGTGGGCGCCAAATTCTTCACATGAACAAGTCGCTTGCTAGCAGGACGCTGTCAGGTCACGGCACTTAATGCGACGAGCCAGTCGAGGTGAACTTGATATTCAATGTGCACAGTGTTTGCTGGTTAGAGTTTTGTGAAACCACCACGCCCTCTCGCCATTTGCCCGCACACTGCTCCGCAAACACGCGCTCAAAGTTCACCCCGGCGGCTTAAATGTAAGCTATGCTCTGAACGAAGCTTGCTTGAGCCGGTCAATGAGATTGAGTTTACAGCTTTGTCACAAACCGCTAGAAGTATCAAATCTCCACTTACAACCGTATTCGATCACTTGTTTGCTCCTGTCATGACCATTTAAGTCATCCACGGGCCCTTGCCTGGGTTGTTGCAGAAATAAGTTTATTGTGGGTACCGGTAAAATGAGGCCCACGGGAAATGCTCTCGCGATGAGTCCAACTGACGCCGGGTCCATTGTAAACGTGGCCACGGGCGCGTGTTTGTTATCTTGAACGCTGTGCGGTTAATTGGTGCTACGAGACTCTCAGGCCCCTTTACAGCACCATCCACTCGAGGTGAATTGATAAGTTAAGGCTGCGATAATTCCGACCCAACTCTATACCTGTACTGATACTAGATCAGTGTTCTTATCAAGTCGTCTCATCCTCCGGTGCTTGGTTGGGAGGGGACATCAGTGATTAATAGATATGTCATGGGAAATAAATAGTTGGCATCTGTCCTGACTTGGATGCAGTAGTGTTAGTCAGCTGTTCTACAAGGTGTCTGCTCTCTTCTCCTTATATAAACACAAGGTCTTTTCCAATTTGAATGGTACTGTGGTTCCCATTGCCCCCCCCCCCCCACCCCCTGGGATGCCATGACATGAAACCCAGGACATTGTCAGCTGCATTTGTTTTCTGTAACAAAATATCACTTAGATTGCAGCATGCCAGATCCCTTACCTGATTGAACAAGGTTTGTGTCTCCCCTATTGTTTGATGTTGTTGTGATAAGCATGATGCCATCTGCTTCATCTTCCCCTGCTGATGAGAAGTGCCGAGTCAGCAAGTTGTTTGTGTGTGATGTCAGGCTGCGCGTAAGCTGGCCATTACTGAGGTGGATCTGGAGAGAGCAGAGGCCCGTCTGGAAGCCGCTGAGGCGTAAGTCCACCTTTTATTTACATATTCCCAACTTGGACTCACCTACCGGCCTTATTGTCATGACACAGGTTGCTCGTAAGCTGCTGATGACTGAGGCCGATCTGGAGCGAGCTGAGAACCGAGCGGAGACGGCGGAGAAGTGAGTTGTGGTCTGCCAACGTGCTTGTCCTGCCTCACGCACAACAACTCCACTTGTCTCTCTCCATCTCACTCTGTCTCTCATTTTCTTGTTTTTTTCTCGTGTCACCATTTGCTGGTGTGTGAGATTTATTTACGGTGAAGGTTGCACAGGTGTGAATCAGAGGAGGGTGTTACAATGTATACTTTTCTAAGTGGCCTTGCTTTATCAAACATTAACACTTTCTCTGTTGTAACTGGTGTATCTTGGGCCTGATCAAGTCTGATATTCTAACACCTTATTCTAATTCTAAATATTCTAGCTTACTGTGCACAAGTACCTACACATGGTTAATATTTCTTACTTTTATTCCTTTTTTTTTACATTACATTGCTTTCAATTCATGTATTTTTCACACTTACGATTGTTCTCTATATGTACGCTCTGATGTGGCTTCCGCATGCTGCCTTCCCTGGTGTCTGTAAGCTTCTGGTTAATGCTGGGTTCTATCATATATTCTCAGTGCCATTCTCCCTAACAGTAAATTACCAGCCATACATTTAGTATATAGTCTTCCACCTCGGCAACATCTGCCTTGTAACAGCTGTTTTCATTTTTTTCAAACCTGCTACGCCATATGACAACGTAATCCCAGTTGTTGTAAGTTTAGACATATATATCTTTCAGATTAAGCCAGTGTCATATAGCAGAGGTTGATACAATATGTTGGCTGTATATCAGTCAACTTGGCTAATGGGGTATTGTTTGTAAAGTTCAATTAAGACAAGATGATTAGATCATAGTTTGTTTGGTGCTAGATGAATAACAATTTCTTCACGAGACGATCTTGTCTAGGCGGGAAAGGGGAACTATCTGTGTGGTGTGTGCCCAGGTTGTTATTGCATGTGTATGTTGTTGTGGTACAGCAAAGTCAAGGAAATGGAGTCTGAACTACACACAGTTACTACCAACCTTAGGTCATTAGAAATAAATGAAGATAAGGTGAGATTGACTTGCTGTTTGTCTCCTTACCCTCTGTGTCCTTTACCCCACAGCAGCAGGTGCTCTGGCCAGATGTCAAGGTCACAGCAGGTGCTTTGGCCAGGTGTCAAGGGAACGTGGAGACACTCGCCGTCACTGATTAACATTTCATTTCTCTTGACAGATTCAGTTTAATTACAGGAGAACCAGAGCTGACCCTTGGAGAGTACATCCTGTCAATTCCTTGAATACGTCCTGGTTTTCCAATGGATTCCCTCCTCCTCCAACCTACCTTCCCTACCCTCACCTTACCTGTGGTAACGAGTTGATTCAGGTGAGCGTGTATTTTGCAGTAAGATTCTGGAGCTTGAGGAGGAACTGAAGGTCGTTGGTAACAACATGAAGTCCCTGGAAATCTCTGAGCAGGAGGTACATGATGACACCCTATGCCTGGACCTCCCTTCCTTCCTCCCCCCGCCCCCCTTTCTAACCTTCCTCAGTGTTGTCCCCATCTCATGGGACCAGTCACAAATCATGCATGTCTTGTGAAGAGATACATGAAGCAGCTTGAGTGAGGAGAGATATGTTAATGCATCATCACAGGGCATGATGATGGACAGCTGTGGTTGGTACACATGCTGGCATGGACCCCTCCCCACACATCCCCCTCAGCATGACCTGGTCTACTCTCTTTCTCAAATTAGCGGACTGCACCACTCATAGAGCCTTCAGCCCAAAACAGATAACTTACAAAGCCCATCTGTCATTATTTGTGAGTTTGTGTGTGTGTGTGTGTGTGCATCCCTATGTAAAAGATATCTCGCCCCCCCCCCCCCCCCAACTAAGTGTTGGTATCTTTGACCCTACTATGATTGGACATGATCCCTGTGGAATGTTTCATTCATATGACTAATTGAAGGTGAATTACAAACACTTCCTCATTCCTGACTAACAAATTATCCATCTGTCAACAGCATTGCTTCATATCTGGAGCCTGATGGCAAAACAGCTGGGTCATATCTCCCCTTTGTTTTCAGATGCTGCCTTCTTTATTTTTGGCGTGTTTGCCCTGTTCCTTAACTAACCAACAGTGCATGTTTCTTAATGGAATGCCATTGAATCAACTTGCATGTCATTGGTATAATTTGAGCACTTAAACAACCATAACTTTATCAATTTGTATATCAGAGAAATAATTTTTTAGGTTAATTGATGATAAAGTGGTGCAATGTTTTGAGAATGGAAGTTGACCACCTGTCTTTTCATCTGCAGGCATCTCAAAGAGAAGACAGTTACGAAGAATCTATTCGCGATCTTACTGCCCGTCTGAAGGATGTAAGTTATCAGAGATTATTACATTCAGTCTGTAAACAAGCACTTACTATTTATTAATATTGTGGTAATTTATTCGGTAGAGAAAGCAGAGTATGCATAAAGTTACCTTATAATTCAGTTGATTTTGATATGTTTAATGTTGGTTTGTTATGGTCTAACTGCCCAGTGAGCTTGCATTGTTTTGGATTTGTCGTGGTTATTATTTTTATTGTGCCCCTATCACCATGGATACATGTTTTGTTGATCACTGGCATGGAAGAGGTGATATCCTCTGTTTTGTTTATTTGGAGAGAGCTTCCATTTTGTTTACAGCATGCCCACCCTGTCATAGAGTATCAAAGAAGTCAAACCCCAATTGTTGTTGTTGTTGTTTTAGTTATTTTTTTTGGTAGTGAGGTTTGAGCCTGCCTGCCTGCCTGATGTTGTGATTAATGGCGTGTTTCCCTGTTTTGACATCTAGGTTGGGTGTTTTAGTACCTGCATGCTACTGTTGTAGACTGGTTGGTGATGCATTGAGGCTTAAGTTTACATGTTAAATACCAGCCCGTGTTCAAACTGGACATAGCATTGTCATGTGTGCTTGTTTGACTTGTGTGTTGTACATAACAGTTGCCATGTTGCCTGCCATACACTGACATTTTGCCGAGCAGTGTGACACAGCAGCCCACTTCGTTTGTCTCCTGTTGGTGTGTTTGTGTCCTGTCTGTGTGTGCGTCTGTCCATGCGTGTGTTGACTTTACTCAACGGAGTCTGGAGTGTGTATTAACGCGACCACCTTTTGTTTCTTGTCCCTGCCAGGCTGAGAACCGCGCTGCTGAAGCCGAGAGAACAGTTTCTAAGTTGCAGAAGGAAGTTGACCGATTGGAAGGTATGGAAGCCCCGTGGCTATTATTGACATTTCACCTCTACGCCCTCACCGCTTGGTGTGTCTGGCAGAGATGGTAGGGGCTCTGTTGAGGTGCATATGGCCAGGTGTGTGTGTTGCACCCTGCCGCATGGGCGGCAACCAGAGCCTCTTACGAGAGACGCTAATTACTTGGACTTGCAGCGCTTTTTCATGACAGAGCCGGTAAGGGAGCATGCAGAAGGTCTCTTCCCCCGTGTGTGCCCTCCCCAATCCCTCACCCCCTCTCCTTCAAACTTAAGTCCACTAAGCTCTCAACCAGTGAATTTAACTCTGTGCGGTTGTTTCTTCTCTCAAGGCTGAGAATACTTTAGAAATGCAATACAGAGAACTGGCCATAAAACAGAAGGAAATTGACAGATTGGAGGGTATGTTGGCATATTCTCTCATGCTTTCACTCTGCCTTGCCAACCTAACGTTGACAAACTATGCCCTGTCTCTCAAAGCACACATGTGCAGTCTCTGTGGTTACATACACTGAATAACCATCAGTGTGGTTATATAAATAGGTATCAACCGGTCTTTCCCTTCAGTAACCTTTATTACTCTTTTACTAACCTTTGTGGATAAGTGTTAACAACATCTGTCAAATTCATTGATATGCTTTGATGCATGTAACTGTGTCCTGGGTGAGCCTTTTAAAATCGATAAAATTTGTGGTGATTATCTGTATGATGTGGAAATAACTAATGCATTATACTTTTCAATGGCCAGTTTAGAATTTTAACAACCTACTTGTGTCAAGCCCTACATATTCAATATGTTAACTGCAATTATGTGTTACTTGAGCCAAAGTCTCTTGCCAAAGTCCTCACTGACATTGTGGGAGGACATTCAATAATCATTGCCTCTGTATGTTTGTGTTGATGTTGATACTAAGAGCATGGTGTTATATAAGACATGATGGTGAGGAGGTAAGGGTCAATGAGTGCACTGCCCCGAACAGATGCTTCCCCACACAAACAACCCCCTCCAAGGATCAGTGCTAGTCAATTAATGAAAATCATGTGCATATTTTAAACTTCTTAATTGCCTTGAGAAATATCCACGGGACTGGGCACTGGACTTGGATGGCTGTGTTGTGTAGGGTTAGCGTGTGGTTGAGGCTGCTCGTGTTTGCCGCCCTGCATGGTGTGTCTGCATGACGTGTGTTGTTGGCTGTAGACGAGCTCGTGGATACGAGGATGAAGTATAAGGAGCTGCGTGAAGACATGGACATGACGCTATACGAAGTTCAGAACATGTAATGCAAGTCATGACTCCCCATCCCTTCACCCCCCAGGTATCTCAACCTGTCACTCTCTCTCTCATTGCTGCGTGACGCTAGCATAATCTCCTCTGTGAGTCAGTCTTATTCGTGTTTACCTCGTCACTATTACTCTCTGTCTTGGATAAACAGCGGTGTTTCGGAAGACGCAAGGTAAGGTTTTCAATCCATCTCTTTGTCAGTCAGACCTAGCGATATGTGGTGATGCTCTCTCATCTGAAGTTTTCATTGCGAGGTTATCTGTTAAATCTACAATACGTTGAAAGTTGTCGTTTGTGGACGCTAGGTAGAGGGTTTGCATGTTACTACCAGTCTTGAAGTTGTTAGAAATGCTTGACTCAGCTGTTCCTCATGCTGACCACCCTCCCCCTCTGCGTGTGCAGATGAGCTGCTGGCTGAGAAGGAGAAATACAAGACGATCAGCGAGGAGCTCGACACCACATTCGCCGAGCTCGCTGGATTCTAAACATCTTCCACAACTCGTCACTTTCTTTATACCACCCCTCATGCTTGGCACATTATTATTTCTCTTTTTTGAGTTGTCTACAATATTCTACGACAAATAATTTGTAAAATAACGATAGCTTTTTATACGAAACTCATCTCGCCCCTGAATAGCTCATGTCACGGTCTTCAGTTAAGGAAATTGGAAGCTTTCTGTTTGCTTTATGGAGATCCGACTTTGTTAGTGATATAGAAGTATGCTATGAGACAAGAGGTGATACCTCCAGCAGGTGTTAAAGGTGTTAGGAGACCCCAACTGGTCACAGTCTCTACCTCCAACTGAGACCTAGGGTGCAACAATGGAGTGCAGGTTTTACTGTAGCCATAACATATGTCATCTACTTTAGGGGTCCAGTATGACATATGTAGTCCATAAGAGCTCGCAAGCTGCCATAATTTAACGATAACTGAGCGAAAGGACAGCGCCCCCACCACTTGGTCGTCTCATCTCGCCTTTTGCATCTTGATGTAGATACATTTATTGCCCTTATCTCACGGTAAAAGCCAACTCATGTCATCAAGGAGTCGCAGCAGTTGTAGCATTTTGTCGAGGAGATTGCATTTGGGGATGGTCGCTGATAGACTGGCACACATGAGGAAGGAAAAAGAGGCTTGTTTCTTTCTCACATGCTACCATGCCAATGGGTTGATTACCATGTTAGTGGGGGCTGTTTTTTTTTCGCCAGAGTGGTTATCTCCTCGCACTGAGTGCCAGGAGCTGCCATTCACTTCATGTGTGCCAGTTGTCCTTAGCAATTTTGTTTGTATTTGATTCATGAAGGTGCAAATGTTGGAGCTCCATTTTGGGGCAATTGCCTGTGCTGTATATTATTATTTTCTGTTTTCCGACACAAAAAAATTGTCTGTTTTTGTGTCCAGAACGCATTGTAAATTTTAGATGGTGGAAATTGATGTTTGTTAAAGCGAAACTTGTAGGTTTTTTTATATATACTGATTACAAAGAGATTTAATTGGTAGTGAGGATTAACACTAATGGAAAGAAAGGAATCAAGAGAAAGGTAACTAACAGATTGTGGTCAGGATGCTAGGTAGCACCTAGTATCCCCCTGCACTGCTGGTGTGTTCAGATGAAGGCCAATGAAGATGAGAACTCTTGTGAATACCAGTGTATTTTTATTATCTATCATGTCACGAATACATATGAGCCTTGATTCATCATAAAATGTGTATGTTAATGTGCGGTCATTCTGTGCGTTTCTTTTTTGTAAAAGCCTCGAGAGAAATAGTAACGCAGTAATTCCATTTTGGAAGCCCTACTTGTTTACTCGTCAATAATAAAATTCTTTTCTGTATTTTGCTGCTTTGAGGTGATTTGTTTCACATCAATCCATTACCCAAGGCACAAAGTAGCTTCCTTACCAAGAATGCTTTCTGAATTGCAAAATTTGGTTAACCATGGGGTATATTTGCAGAGGTTACAAAGTGAAATTTCAATAGACTCCTACATAACAATACAAATGTTCTCTGTGCACAATAAAAGTCATTGCAGCAATTGAGTCTCTGTAATGCCAAGATCAGTAATGAGTATGTAATGCCAAGATCAGTAATCAGTGTAATGCCAAGCTCAGTAAGGAGTCTTTGTAAGGCTGAGATCACCCATGAGTCTTGTTTGTCACACCTAGATTAGTAATGGGTCTTCGTAATGCCAAGATCTGCAATGGGTGTTTGTAATGCTAAGATGAACACTGGGTGTTGAGGGGTGTTTTAAAGCCATTGAAGATCAGTTTGGGGTCAGAGGTCAAGGAAGGGTCTAAATGCCAGTTATTCGTAATTGTAAAAACATTCGGTTTTATAATTGTGATGATCTCGAGATAGCTTACTTTGAATACCACTTAAGAGTTTCCAAGAACACTTCGGCTGTGAAATTTATGATGCCAAGGCCTTTGCAAGCTATAAATTATTTACTTGCCATTGTGTAAAAATTCATTGGGAGCGACGAAAACACAATTTATTAATAAAAAGCGTATCTCATGTGAAAATTCATACAACCAGATAATTTACCAGATGGAACCCCTCTCTTTTGAAAATAATTCGTCTCATCCTATGTGCGAATTTCTCAGTTTGGATCGTAATGGTTTGCATTATCCTCGTGAGAGTTGCATTATCCTCGTGAGAGTTGCATTATCCTCGTAAGATCATATCGATGAACGTTATCCACTGCTTACTCCGATTCCCATATGATAGACTACCTTTCCTAGCGCATAATGGCGTAACATTATACGGAAATCTCACAAAATATATCACTAGTTCTCCTGCCATAAAAAGCGTGGGTCATCCAGCAAAGTGGCCAGCTTCTCATTCCAAGGCTTGTAGAAATGTTCCAGTATTTCTCGCGTTGAGTTCAGCATTTGGTCAATACGATGGTATTCCCGTTTCGAGCTTTGATTACTGTGTGTGGCATAATTTGACAGGAATCTCCTATATCGACGTTCCGTCCATTCGTCTGCACACAGATCAACGACTATGGATTTATAAAATGATATAAAATCTGGGCATCATAAAGTCGTGAAGGGACCTCTCAACAAAATCTTATATAGGGTAATTACTAGTAAAACTTGCGTACGTCGTAATTAGGACATTTTATTTGACTTGAGTCAAATTTCGAATCGCTACATAATGTTACAGAAGTTTTACAATTTTATGCGGAAGACTGACTCTGTGTAGTTTTTGCATAGGCAAAAACAATTCGATGCATTTCTCCTGGCATCACATTTAACATGTTGCAATTTGACCGTTGTTTTGTTATTTAGGTATGTGACCTGTCTGCATCTTGAACCAATCAATAAACCTATGGTATCCTCCCCAAATCCCGATTGCACGGCCATCTTATTCAACAGTTATGGATATTCAAACTCAACTGACCGAGATATAATAGTTATGAATACTATATTTGACGAACGACTTCTACAATATAACTATATACATTGAAGAAAATTATAATGAACTAACCTAGTTCAAGAAATCTGAATATCCGTTTGAGAGCGGTGATTTTATCAACAGCATATTCCTCAAATTTGAGCACCAAGTTTGTTCTTTTGGAAACACCCGGAACCACTCTTTCATTAGGGGTTCATACAAGCTGGCCCGTAGCTTGACGGGAAGAGCGCTGAGACTTGTTTCCATGTCATGAAGACAGAATTCTATACTATTACGTTCAAAGCACTCCTCAAGCGCCTTTAATTCCCACGCGAACCTTTCCATCAAATCCCTGCGGCGTGCGCTCCAGGTGTTTGACTTGGAAGAAATTATAGTCGGAGAAAACTCTGAAAAAAAAGAAAAAGCATAAATATTCCCCAAAAAACATCAATCTTAAGCTGCACCGCATGTTTTAACAAATGATGGCTTCTCTTTTGTAATCTTGCAATCATAGCGTAAATATATTGTGATCATAATGGTTATTTACCTCTCCACTGGGTTTCTTAGGATGAAGATGATCTTGGCCTTTGGTGTGACATTATGGATGAGGTCAGCGACCACGTATCTGGGCTGCTGTAGTTCTCGGTTTGGTGGAAGCATTCTCCACGCATCAAAGTCAAACATATAGCTGGGAGTTACATCACCTGTGAAACAAATCGCAGGTCTTGCCTTTGTTTATCCAACCACAGACATCATAAAATGCCTGGAGCGCCTGTCCAATCGTTTAGTTCAAATTTGATTTGGACAGGTAGGACAAGTCTTTCTCAATCAACACTTGACTTAAGAACAATCCACTGGCCGGCAGAAGGCGAGTAGTGGGAGCCCAGTATACGGGGGAGGAACTAGACTGGGTAAAACCAAACCCCAGTGTTTCTTGGTTTTGGAACATAATGATCTTAAGGGACCAACATAATTGATCAGTTTGGGAGGGCCGGGCAACCGGGGAATTGGGTTGGGTTGGTTAGGGGAAATGGATGGATGGGCCAGCGGGGAATTGGGTTGGGTTGGTTAGGGGAAATGGATGGGTGGGCCAGCGGGGAATTGGGTTGGGTTGGTTAGGGGAAATGGATGGATGGGCCAGCGGGGAATTTGGTTGGGTTGGTTAGGGGAAATGGGTGGATGGGCCAGCGGGGAATTGGGTTGGGTTGGTTAGGGGAAATGGATGGGTAGCAGGACTTCTTTCGATATCTTTTTGTGTAAGGGTCAGATTATTTCTAGCAACAGGCGAAGGTTCACATTTTGCATGCCTTCATACAAAGCAGCAGAGGATAGAAACCAACATGTAGCTGATAATACACACATAGTTGTTGGGTTACTAGGGGGTGGGTGTAAGGATGGAGTGGGTGGTGGTGGTGGTTGGGTCAGACAATTTTTCCTTCTATATATGATAGCCTACAAAGGTGTACGTAAATACCTAATTGGAGAACCAATATAGTGGCCGTTTTCAAAGCATTAGCGAATATTTGAGCAGAGAAAGAAATGTGTGGTTTTTCATGGGTCGATAGCAATCCCACTCTCTGTTCAATAAAAAAAACCAATTCACCACCAGACCTTAAGACCACCTTCGCATTGCTTATTTAACAGGTAAGTTGTATATTATTTGAAATTAAACCACAACACATTTGGGAAGCATATGATAAACTTGTAGGGTGTTACATTTATTATTTATATGTTACAATTGTATCAGTCCTATGTGTGGTATATTATCATTCTGAATGCAATCGGAACAAATAACAATTTGACATGAATGAACTTACCGAATACTTTATAATGGGAAGGTAACCCCGGTGGCGTATCATTTGCTTGTGCTTGTCGTATGGTCTCGGATGAGAAATCATTCAACTCTAAATAGTATTGCATGGGTACGGGGACACTATATCGATGATTTAACTCGGGTCCCTCGGATATATTCAACTCTGTAATGCAAGAACATTAAGGCTTTACAAGGGTCGAAATGATAAATAAACCCGATAAAGACGCTAAATTGGACCCACTCATGTAACGTATTCTGTTCCAGTAAATCTGTTCCTTGACAAGTGAGTTGGTGACATGATTGTGCGCGACTATGCTGTTGTAGATGTCCGACGTTCCACTTCTGGGAGATGCCACTAAGTAGAAGTAAGGCAAGCACCGCAGCCGCCATGCAAATCCATCATCCTCTAATCGCTGACGTAACACGTCCTTCATCAATGCGAACGTCTGCTTCAGTAGCGCCACGTTCGTTTCCCGCTCATCGATGTAAGGGGATCGCTGATAAGCTGAGTCAAGATCGCGAACTGACTCAAACCAACATGGCGCTTTGTAGTCGGGGAGGAAGGGAAAATTGACCTGCAATCGACAGGAGCGTCTGTTAAAAAAATGTAAGGTTACAAAAAGGTAGTAAATCGATCAGTAATGGTCACGCAGAGTAGGTCCATGGTTCAACAAGGACCTCAAGGTTAGTATTGTAATATATATGATGACGATTAGGATTGCTTCCACAGTGAATGCATTTATACGGCCCCCCAATATATATATGAATATATATATAAATATATATAAATATATATATATATATATATATATATATATATATATATATATATATATATATATATATATATATATATATATATATATATATATATATATATATATATATATATATATACTAATCATTATGAAAACAGTAAAGTGGATTATCATGGCGCGCAAATAGCCTCTATGCAATCTAAACGCATATGCACGCTCCTTTGTAGCCGTGCACGACGTATTATTGACGTCGTGCGATGATCGTAACCGAATCCGGCGTGAACGATACATGAGTTCCAATTATACACGATAATTACACAAATGTACATATGAAGAATAATTTTTCACATAAATGAATGTTTATTAACAAGTTGAGTTAGTATACGTGAGAGATTTCGTCAAAGGCGATTTAATCCGGCCAGAATTTTTTTTAAAAGTTAATGTTTATTTTGAATGACAAGATCGGTTGCATACCCCGTCCTACAAATATGAGGCCCAACAAACCCCGTCGGGAGGCCGAAAAAACATACCCCGGCACATGTATACTACCTCTATATACTGAAGTGCCCCCTCCTCCGGGACCTGCAGGTGAGTGAAACTGAAAATGCGTAATGTGACGTCATATGTCCAAAATGGGTGTTGCCGTGAACGAAAGTTGTGATTCTTAAAGTTCATGTGACAATAGCTACATAATCACAAGACAGTGAGCAACCAAAATAGTGCAGTTCAACAGATATTCATCTCAATTCTCGACATATATAGATACGTAAGTACACAACATTGATGAGAAGCTATATGCACGCGAAATAAAACGCTCACCGCACGACCCACATATCTTTGGGCACGACGGTATATATTTAGATTACCGTCGTGCGCGGCTAGCTCATTTGTTGCTATCAACTACAATAACGTTAAGCCGCTGATTGTCTCCGCCGTAAACTTGCTGAACAGCGAAGCTGCAGAACAGAACAATGCACCCGATAAAGACACCAGGAGAGGACATGCCATCATCTGCGTGCATTCTCATGACAGCTCGTTAGAAAATGTATATAAATGAATGCAACGTTATGCAAATTTCGGTTTAGATTATATTTCGCATTCTATGCTGACATGATCGTGTTATGCTCAACGGATCTGGTGCAGGCCACTGTGGCCACGGGAAATTTTACTTATGTTAGACCCCGGTTGTATATTTGAAACCGAGCAGGTATACAATGGCACCGTCAATTGCAGTTCTGTATCATCAGTGAAAGTAATTCACCAGTACTGGCGCTAATACTTCGCGACATTAGCCTCTACCCCACGTTGACCATCGTCATCTGTTCACGACAAAATATGCTAATTTAGAACGCTAGATATTTGTTCTCAGCCAAGTTATACCGGAATCATGAGGTCCATGTGTTTGTCCAGATCCTGATGACGCGAGCTATCAAGCAGATCAGCTCTGGTCGGCCTATCACGGGGATTACCCTGCAACTCTGGCATAACGCTCGAAGCCGTTTTATTCCAGCCCAACTCCAGTCGAGAAGCCGCATTGCGCGTCCAGTTGCCGCGGAAGGATACTAGAGAGTTAACTGATGGAAAAACTCGGGGTATCCGTTTTAAGTTGGATTTCGACGTCACGGAGTTCAAGATGGAAGTCGGAGAGACATTGTCCTGATTGATCACATATATTGAAGTCAAAAGCACCTGACTACCCACTAGGACTATGCACACAGTCAGGCATCCATTCAGTGATCCGTGTTTTGTCGCCATGCTGGGTTTCGTGAGCGATGTGTTGGCTGATTGAGAGGTTGTAAACCTAATTGCTATTTACGGGCACCAGCTGCAATCGCAATAACGGGCCGCATGTGTTATGTGCTATATTAGCCGTTGAAGGACAATGCGAGTATATTACGACAATTTTCATTTAATCGCATATGCGCTGACAGGTGGCAGCTTGGTCTCGCCGTTTTGGAACCTAGGATTCCGCGTTTGGGTGTAACGGAATCGAACCTCCCACGTGCGAACTCGGTAATCACACACGTGGAAAGAAATACCACGCAGGCGCAATAGCTTTTGTTTGGGAGTTACGAAGACAATGAACACGACAAGATTTGGTGATGGAGTCATGAATAATGTTGGTTAGATATGACTAGATCATTTGACTTTATTTACATATATATATGATGGTATGCGTTGAATGGAGTTACCGGTTGCAGATTTTCCATGCTGTTTTCCACGCTCATATCGTTCGAGACATATACCAGGTCCTGTATCTTTGGTTTATACATAAATTGGTTGTTCACATCCAGAACAGTGCGCTTCATACGACTTTCCCAGCCTTTTGTCTTTAAGTTAAACGTCTCCTTGTTAGTATATCTCCTTCCGCCTGTCAGCGGTGGAAGCGTCGACTGGTCGGTGACCTTTCTAGAGGTCAGGTACAGGAGGAAACACATTGAAGTCCCTGAGAGCAACAGAATGTGGCTGAAATTGCCGTGCAAACTAGATCGAGCTTGTCTCCGTGAGATCGACATTGTTATTGCACCAGGTACCGTGAAGTAATAACCCGAAGTCGTCGAAGCAGGATTGGTGCTGAGAGCGGTTACTAGTGACGGCTGACGGAGATGGAGACGTCACGACGTTAGATACGACCTGCGTCATATATTCTGCAACCGCTCACATTGACGGCGTCCACGTTGCCACGAACGCTACTCTGTGCTGAGTGATTAACGGTCGCCGGATGATTGAATTACTCATCGCAACAACGCAGGCGTCACAGGCTGGCACCGGGTCATGTGGGGCTGTCGGTTACAGTGAACCGACCTATTACCTAATAGTTTGTTGAAACATGTACTTTTTCAGATATTACAAGCTTGTATGGACCTTTGTTTTTATAGTCTTGAAATACGTTCGTATGTACGTATATACATACTTACACACATACATTCATACATACATACATACATACATACATACATACATACATACATACATACATACATACATACAAAAATACATACATACATACATACATACATACATACATACATACAAACATACATACATACAGACACATACATACATACATACATACATACACGCACGCACACAGACATACACATACACACATACAGACACATACATACATACATACATACATACATACACACATACACATACATACACACAAACACACACACACACATACATACATACATACATACATACATACATACATACATCCATACATCCATACATACATGCATGCACATACATACATACATACATACATACATACATACATACACACATACATACATACATACACACACATACACACATACACATACATACATACATACATACATACATACATACATACATACATACATACATACATACATACATACATACATACACATACATACATACATACATACATACATACATACATACATACATACATACATACATACATACATACATACATACATACATACATACATACATACATACATACATACATACATACATACATACATACATACATACATCAGGGCTTAAAATTAGCCAGATTATTCACCGGCGGCTCTACACATTTTATACCCGCCCTACTTTTTCAGTTATGAATACAGTGCTCTGAGCTTTTTCATCCTCTCCAAATTTGCGCTTCTTAGACAACGATGGTTTAGTACCGCGAACATAACGTCACATTGACAACTTCAGAAATTGTTGAACCTGCTGCGAGGAGGACACGTGTTGAACCTGCAGCGAGGAAGACACGTGTTGAACCTGCAGCGGAGGACACGTGTTGTATCTGCAGCGAGGAGGACACGTGTTGTACCTGCAGCTAGGAGGACACGTGTTGTACCTGCAGCGAGGAGGAATCTCCCTTAAATAATTACGTGGAGTACACGAGTTCTAGTTCCTACTATGAGAACATGTGTCCAAGCGCCAGCTTAATGCAACGTGTTATTTGTAATTGGATGTCGATTGCCTCGTGTAAATTATTGAATGACAACATCGATTTCCCGTTGTTTTATTAAACACACAATTTATAATCCGATAGAGACTCGCTTTCAAATTGTACACGCGGATGGCTTAAATTGATGGAGTTACAGCGCATGCATATCGGATGCTGTTGACATATCATTGAAATATACAGTCGATTTTTCGGCACCCGCCGCCATTTTTTCAAATTTTCAGCCCGGCATCTCGTGACGCCATTTGATGAACTCGAGGGTCTGCAGTTTTCACCGTAAACAATTGAAATGGCGATAGATTTTTGGGTGGCAGAGTCTCAAATGCTGGAGCATTCCAATCCAGAGAATGTAGCAGGTATTGTGCCGTACAGATTCGAACCATATGTGTCCGAAAACAGCGCAAGCGAATCTGACAGTGACAGGACTGATTCTCGTGTTCCGAGAAGCGATAATCGGAACGTAGACCGTCTTCAAAACATTGATTAGTGAGACCCATTGCAATTGTAATCACTGCACGTAGCTAACTTATCTTTTGATTTTGGACAATTCTCATCGATCTGACTAAATTAAGCACCTTTGTCATAGCACGTTTAATCTAAAGCAAAGAAACTAGTTTCGATCTCTCAAATCCGCGCTGCAGAAGGTCATCAAAACACCAGGGGCGAGTGCATTGCCTAGTTGTATCCAGCTAACTTATGTACTCTGATAGATCTTAGTCGTAAACATATCTGGCATGTATTTCATAATGCTGTATGTCTTAATTAAGAAGTGTTGGGGACTCAATGTGAATGCCTGGTCAAAATATTCAGGCCCAAAATGCTCGCAGCGGACCCGGCCAATCTGCCCTTTGTACACCACATTTGACATATCCATTTGTCCTCCTGAGGTGAACTGAATAATCGAACGCTTCATGAAGAAATGTTCGAAGAATTCGCGGCCACACAGCGCTTCGGCATGACTGATCCAGACTAAACAAGTCATAAATTCACGGTTGACAACGTGGTTTCTATGGAAGCTGATTTGGGCGGCTGAACCTGGGTTCATCCATATGCGTCGTTTTCGGTTGACCTAGGTTCACGCACGAAATACCGCTTCGCTCCAAAAAACGTTGAATATCTCTTTTATTATTTGTCAGAGGCCAATAATTTCAACGCCATTCGATCCGCATCAATTCGTTCAGTTTCCACTAAAAAAATCCCATTTAAGGTGTCATAG
The DNA here is from genome assembly GCA_034190875.2 of Urechis unicinctus. Lineage (NCBI taxonomy): Eukaryota > Metazoa > Annelida > Polychaeta > Xenopneusta > Urechidae > Urechis > Urechis unicinctus. The sequence continues at coordinate 78,069,425 of CM067354.1, forward strand.
GCACTTTAAGCCTTTAATAATTGCTAACGACACCGCTGTCCTGAATGGGAAATTGGACGAGCCGATTGCGGCTTAGTCAACACACCCCAATTCAAATCACATCGGTCGTATAGTCACAACTTGTCATACAAGGTCACTTTTCACAACCTAAAAACGTATCATATTCTGGTCATTAGCGCGAGCTTTTGACAGGCATACAATGCTCGATAGATTACAGAGAGTATTACGTACATAAACAAGCGAGCAGCTGTGTTCAACCATACGTTCGCTTCAAGCGCTCAATATTTCATCGAAAACAATTACAAATTGATGCATTTCCACGACCACATCTGTCACAATGAGTAAGCTGGGAGCAGCATGGTCTTTGAACTAGTATCTGGTCTACTTTGCGTTGATTATTGTGCTTCAAATTTCACTCTCAATCATCGGAGATTAACATGTGTACTCGTTGATTTCTGGCTACAATATCATAGTTTTATTGTCTTAAGTGACATTTTGTTCTGTGAAAGAACGAATATCAAATAAAGTAGTCGATTTAAATAATGGTGTTGTTCTTACGTACAACGTGAAATTATGCCGATTATTCGTGAGAATCTCTGCAAGGCGATATACGCGTGACCTTAAACGTTTACCTCACGTATGTCTAGGGGCAGATTTATGAGTGTGTATTGATTCATTATGGTTGTGGCAATATTTTTATTTTACAGATAAGCTATCCACTAAGCAGATACAAGACATCGAATGGATTATAAATAGGTAAAGAGACAACTCTATCCATGCCTCAAGTAAATGCACTGATTTTTCATTCAACTTGAATGAATCATTGATAATTACAAATCATGTTTGTATCGACAGTTGGAACCCACTAACCGATCCACTATATACAATGAATCTTGTCATGCATCACAAAGTTAACATTAAAATTAAAATAGTCATCCAGGATTGTATCATCACAGACAGTCAATGATAGCATGTAGGCATTTCTATTAGGACGTGACCAGTACAAACATTGAGTAGACATTTGAATAGCTTGGCAAAAAATTACTTCTTTTGTACCACCAAATAAAAAAAATTATATGAACATGATATTGGAGTCTTGCATGAGCACAACATGCCAATTAGAAACTAAACCTTGCCAAGGACTAGAATGACATCTACATAATGTATACAATACGAGATTAATTGGATCGAACCAGTGATTTACAAATAAGTCCTAAGTTATACCACAATCCGATTTGGGTAGTCATAGGTAGGTGTAAAGTGAGTGCCATAAACAAAGTAAAGTGTAAGACATGGAATATTGAATGAGGTCATACAGAAAAAAACCATTGACTGTTTTGTGCTTCTTTCGGGCAAATCAAAGAAGTCGTTTTGCTCAGTGAATGTAACCAAGAATATCGGGTTTCTCCTCCAAGCAGGACTTGTCCAACACCCGGGGTGGGGGGGGGGGGCACTTAAGTGTATAGAGGTAGTATATATGTGCCGCGCGACGGGGTATGTTTTTTTCGGCCTCTCGACTTGTACGACGGGTTTTTGGGCCTCATACTTGTGCGACGGGGTATGTTTTTCAGCTTCAATCTGTAGGACGGGTTATACATTCGCATAATACCTTGTACGACGGGGTATGCTTTTGGCCATTTTGACCTTGTACGACGGGTACGGGTTTTCGAGGTCCCGCGGCACACCCCTATGCAGGATAAGGCCAAGTGCCCCCCCCCCCCCCCGGGGGGGTCCAACACCACTGAGGGATCAAGCTTTTAAAGAACAAGTTCATTCATAAGTTCTGTTTGAAATCATAGCGCTTCCATACGGATCAATCATAATGTTCAATATCGCACGCATGATCAGTGTTTACTCGATGCAATGTGCGCTTTCATCGCGGGGTGAGCAGTCATCATGTCGTAATTGCACAAACTTGAAAAACAAATATTGATTCAGCAAATGGGATCTGCTTAATCTGATCTTGTCTTTTTATATTGTTTACTCGTGTCACATACTAGGTAAATATTAATTTTTCATCTGCTAATGTACTGGTGTTTTCGACATGTGTAATTGCAAGCACACCACTTGTTTTACCATCATATCACCAGCTGTCGATATCTTAATGAGAAGGGTGAATTGGGAGGGTGATTGGCAGGTGGTTGTCTTGTATCTAAGCCCTGTGTATTTTTATCTTTAATTCTATGTGGAGATAGTCAAAAATGTAAATCCTAAATCTAATATCAGTGCGACCCATAGTGACGTAAAACAAACATGCAAGTTTCACATTCCTCAGTCGAAAGACAGATGTTGAACTCACCTTGTAATGTCGTCAACTGCTCGAACTACGATTGCCTACCTTTCTAGAAGCAATATTTCGTATCTAGCCTGTGCTTAGACTAATACAGCAATAAAATTCAACACCGGACGTATAATGACTTTATAAATTATTGTCAGTTCATTTGGATTGAGGTCAAACCACGGCGCAAGATGTGAGGAAAGCTGGCGACTCATGAATCGCCGACGTTAGTGATTATATGAGAGTGGCCTTTGTGGTATGTATCAAAGAGTCTTGTCTGCACTCAGGATATGCATCTCATTTAAAAATAATTCTCAAAGAGTCCCTTCCGGTCGCCCCATGCTAATTTGCCATGTATAAAATAAGAAACCTTTCACTCTCATCTCACTTGCAACAGCAGCAGCGTCCGCAGCGCTTCATAGCTTGAATCTCCCATCCCATTCCCTCCCTTGATTAATGGTCTCCGACTGGCTCTGCTTCTCCTATCTGCCACCTGCTTTTCTTAGATATTGGTTAGTGGGCCTTTTTGGTTGTAGTTACATAATACATTTTTTATTTAATATTTTGATAAACTATTTTTATTAATATTCTTACATCACTATATATAAATTATTTGCCTTTCCTGTGCTCTTACTCATATTTTGAGCATATCATATCACGAAATATCATTACCTGTGTTCTTGTCAATATTATGTAACTGTATGCTTTGCTGTTGCTTTGTGCACACCAAATTTTCATGGTAATTTTTATGAAACCAAATGAAAGACAAAGTTGCATTTACTCTGTTTTTGTGGTTCAATTTCCGAACAAGTCACCCGAACCTAATGTAAATTGAAATATAAAGTCGATTTTTCGGCACCCGCCACCATTTTCCACATTTTCGGCCCAGCAGCCCGTGAAGTCACTTGGCGGACTCGTCACTGACAGGTCCGCAGTTTTCACCGTAAACAATGGCGAATGTTTCGGAGAGCGATGTATTTGAGTTGGACGGTTTGACGATGGAATTTTGGGTTGAAGAGCCTCAAATGTTTGAGCAATCAAATCCAGAGGATGTAGCTGGTATTGTGCCGTACAGATTCGAACCATATCTGTCCGAAAACAGCGCCAGCGAATCTGACAGTGACAGGACTGATTCACGTGTTCCGAGGAGCGATAATCCGAACATGAACCGTTTTCAAAACATTGATTGGTGAGTCCCATTGGATTGTAATCACTACAGGAAACTATCTTTTCTTTTGATTTTATATTATACATGAAGAATACCTTTATCATTTGATATAGTTTTCGTTTTTCTTGGTGTTATTTAATGTGGTTTTTAGTCGCCAACGAACATAGCGAAAAATCTTAGACTTAGTCTTAGACAGAGTTTGGTATGTATTTGATAGGTTTTTGAAACCCTGGTTTCAGGTGCCAATGTGGAGGCTGCTTAACCATGCCAACTGTCAGGGAAAGTGTCTGCTGTGTGGAGCAGGAGAAATTGATGGTTAAAATAGAAAATTGACCAGAAATTAAATGTGTGACACAGCATCCAAATTTTAATGCTGTATGTTTCAATGAAGATGTATTGGAGACAGCGTACTACGTCTACAAGCAGGATCATGGTCCATACAAGGGAAACAAGTAAGTATTGACAGACAACAAACACCAAATTATAAATTTATGTTGGAAAAAAAATCCCCAAACTACTGGGTCATTTTTACTCAAATGAATGACGTTTTCAATTCAGACTGAATTATCAATACAGTTTATACCAGGATAACACTATTTTTGTGACTCAATCAGCAAATCAATGTATAGGTTAAAATAAAATATTTATTCAGCACTGTAAAGATGTTTGTGTATGATTGTGTGTTACAGCTGGAAGCGTAACACTGGATATAGGCAGTTTATCCGATGGTGCTACCGTTATCTTGGAAAGAAAAATCGTATCCCTATACCATCCTGTGTGACATCAATCATCCGAAACACATTACCAGAGGAGACAAACAATTATGTGGGATATTCAGATGAAACTAGCGCTCAGAGAAGCGTGAGCGGAACTGATTGACTGCTTGGTGCTATTCTGGGATCTCGAAGGTGGAGTTCAGATTGGGTGGGATCTCCAATGCTTCCATCTCCTCATCATTTATATCACTGGCCTTGCATACGCTGACTGTTGTTGCCAAAAGATCTTCTACATAGCCTGTATTGAATATATGTGTTAGTTGTTCATTTGAGATTACAGATTATAATTTTCACATAAAAGTGAAATTTATAAACAATCCCTACCCTAAGTTGGATAATTCAGCACTTTCCTTACTGTGTGACCCCCCCACCCCCTCCCCCACCTTGTGTTTGGGGTAGTGGAGGCTGTGCATGTCCTTACCCTGCGCTGTTATTCTTTGTTGTCGTCCAGCATTTTCATTGAAATGCATAGTTGCAATGATTGATCTGAAATCATTTATGAACCTTTCAATCAGTTTGAGATAGGATAAGTTTGTGCTTTTCATGTTTGATTTATTGGATGTTTTGTGATAAGTTGGATTCGGCAGTAAATTAACTTTATTCATGACTAGAATGAAGGACGTGAGGAAAGATACTTCATTAAATTTAACAGCCTTTAAGCTAAGCGACTGGGATAGTTGAAAGATATACCGGCAAAGTAGACCAGGGTAACTAAAGCATAGAAATTCCACTGAAGTCACCTGCTTCCCTAGATTTTGGTTTAAAAAGGATGCCCACTATCCTGCAAGCGCGAGGTATACTTGCAGAGGTGCTTGCATCCTTAACATCCTGAAAAATAATAATCTTAACTGATAAAAATCATGTTCCAATTCACAAAAATTATATGCATATATATTAAGCATCCAAATGGAGGATATTTAAGGATCACCAGAGCAGGACCACAGTCATTTTCTTTTTCCTGGAGAGGTGAGTCCAACAACAATGTCTCCACAGCCTGATAATCAGAACAAAGTCCTTGTTTACAGAACAAATTATGGAAAAAGTAAACATGTAAGAGTAGTTTCTCTACTTCGGGTGTTCTTGGTTTCACGCGCTGACAACCACAATCTTCAACACAAAGTAAGACAATCGACCCATACTTGTATCGTGACAAATGCACTCTCTGCCAGCACCTGTAAAAAAGGTCACTTTCAAAAAAGAGGTGATATCGTGACGGTAATGGATGAGGATGATTGTGATGCTTTGACAGATCCCCTTAAGTGCCTACGCCCACTTTGCACAAACCCGTAGCCCAGACCGGGCTACGAAACCCACGCCGCTGGGACGAAGGTCCACCACATTTCTATTGAGCTACCGGGTCGGGTGCATCCCCTTTCTGAGATGGGACCGCCATTTAACGTGATCATCCGAGTCACAGGGAACTTGTCAGGTTTTCACACCACAACCTGTGGGTCGAAAGGCGACGCACTTAACCACTACGTGAAGGGAACCGGCTGACAGCACCTGTAAATTCCATCAATTGTCGTGAGTATGAAATTCTATACGGCTCATTATTCCATTAACTAGACTCGTGACAGCTGGTTGTCTACGTGTTACACGGCCCATTCACTCGGTACCACAGGGCTCCGACCGCCCATATGTCGTTCATAGTCCCGATATTTATCCAGCGAAGCAGTTGACGGTTGATGAGATATCATTATGTGGATAATGCGCCCGAGGAAATTCACTACAGTGGCATGTTTAGGATACTTATGTGTACAACTCCTTCTTATGTCTCCGTTCATATATATTGTGAAACAAGACTACATGCTGATACCTGATGGTGGTGGAGTACAAACCGCTATGTCTAACGTGACATACACCGACTTAATACTAATAGGGAACCTGTCTTCCGGGGAAGTTTACAAGAACGACCAAAATCAAAGTTGGACAAGTTGGATGGTATCAAATAAGCTAACTCCAGATGTGAAGTCGACATCTGTGAATTCAGCGACAGTCACGAACAGTACTGAGTACCATAGGAGAGATACTCTGAGATTAATAAGTCTCTCTCAAGCGGACACTAACGCAAGCGTTGAGCGCTATATTGGAGACGATGCGGGGGATATAGGCATCGCGCAAAATGCGTGGTCGACCTGGGCTACTAAGGCTGTGTCAGAGCTGCCTTTAGGCTGGAATAACGACTTAAAAACCTTAATTCCTGGGCGAGAATGGGAAAGCCAAGAGAAGCCAGACAAGGACGACTTCACTGATTTCTCGAACCAACCAGATGTCGATCAGACAATCGACAATCTGAAACCGGTAAGTTTTTTAAAAACTAAACCTGGAAGCATTCTGCAAAGAGTACACGGCATTGAAATCCGTTAGTTGCTGAGAAAGGCGTTCCATTTGACTTTTGAACTGTGCCTATCATTCAAAATAGTTACGTACAAATCCATGAAATGATAGTCGAAATATACCAAAAAATGAGAATTTTAACCCCATCCCCTGCTGTAGAAGCATCATTCCATATTACATAGGAAGCATAGTATATTATATTTGATCCGTAGAAATTGACTAATCATCCCTTTAAGGTTTAGCGAAACAACGTTTCTGGCACGAATACTTAAATTAATAAATGTGTATATAAATAGTTCTCCTTATTAAATCCAATCACTTGCGGCGTGGGTCGGGTTGGGTGTCGAGTGGGCGGGAGGGGGAGGGGGTGGGTGTGGGGCGGGAGGGGTGGGGGGAGGGTTGTATGTAGGGGAGGGAGGGAGGACGGAAACAAGGCGTGGAAACCCATACTTGCTGTTGCTGTGTTTTTGTTAAGCATGAGCGAGGTAGTTTCAGTCAATACAAACACGAGCCAAGGAGCCGACTGTTGTATTATGACTGAGAGTGAGCCAATATCCGGTTAGCTGGAACCGCACCTGGTTATATAAGTTGCCAGCGTCATGATGCGTTCACTATGTGTTGGTGATATGTAATATCCATCCATCCCGCAGATGTTATGGCACAGAAACCAGACACAGTGGCTTGCCGCTCATTCTGACCCTAAAGCCATCCCGCCGCCCGGGCGAGGGCTGCATCTCCGGACGTGATTTTACGAGCTGAAGAAGAGGCTGCAAACTTTGACTATGCTTCTAGCTTTGCCCTCAACAAACACTACAAATCGTTATCTAACTGAATAACCCGAAAGTCTCCAATAGGAGGAATATTTGACTAAACAAACCACTCCCTTAGTCTGCGTCCCAGACTCCAGGGGTTCCGCTACGCTTCTCGCCCTAGAGTCTACGACAAGACAAGGTCTAAAACTGGTGCGTCTGAATATTCATTAGACATGTTCGTTAATCTTCGTGACAGCCCCTGCTTGACCAATCAATGCAAAGGTTGTGACCCGGATTTACCTTTGTTGCGCGCGTCTGGCTCATGTAACTGGCTTGTGATACGCACCCTAGGTTTTATGTGGCGTCAACTACATTGTTGTGCGACTGCAAGCTGTTTATGCTTTATCATTGAGTCAACATGACAAACATTCGATAATATTTAGCTTACTCATATAACCATGGTTAGATCCACTGACCTGGCCAGGTCGTAAAGAGGGCAACGTCTCAGTAGGCCGCAACGTGAATGTTGCACCAGATTACGGAAATATAACCCCAAAGTACCTATTCTATCTATGTGTCAGCCGTGAAAGTACGCGTTTTCGGATCGAAATTCGACTTTAAAGAGTCCTGCGCATCGAAACGACGAGCTCATGAATAATTAATCGCCTCCGCGTGACGTCAGACCCGGCAATATTTTGATTGCGAGGCACGATCTCGCGATCTCGCAAAATAGCTGCTGGTAGTTTCGCTATTTCACCACTTCTGGCGAGCGACGAAGAGACATGTGATGGCACATATCATTGGCAGACCATCGTTGCTTGGACAGAGCGAATTTTTCTGATTCATTCTTACCAGAAATAAACAATTCAGACGTCTCTGATGAAGCGAATAAAGACGCCTGCGTTGCCACTGCTGCGTCCGGGGGTCTCACCTACTCGGTCATCCTTGGTGAGCTATGTCTTATCGTATTTAGTTTATCGTGCATGTGTTGGTATATAACGAGAGAAGTTAATCCATAAATTTTACAAACAAAGTAAAACAATCCAAAGCTGTTGAAATCCATTGAATTATATAAGTACAAACATATCATGTATATTGACGGTTGAGTTGGTGGGAGCCTAGTTAACACCAAAGCCACGGTAATTGATTTATTAACTAAAGTTACATGAATGTTTAAATGAATCTCAACTCATGTCAACACAAAGCAAATAGTATACAACAGAGCTTTGCAGCAAACAATTCCTCCATATCAGACGGCAGACCTGAGATATCCCCAAAACATTTGTCTGATCAAGTGGCTGCAAGGATTCGTGTCTACAAAGTTGTACCATGTAAGTGTAAAATCTCCTTGACACAAATTGTAAGCAAACTACAACTTATTTCGGATTAGCTGTTGTTAATAATATAGAAATGCACTTGGATATAAAGTAGGCCGTATCAAAGTTGATGTAGATTAATTCTGAGCAAGAGCATATACAGGCTAGCTAGTACAACAGCTGTTTTCTTTTAGGAATATGATAAATGAATGCATAACCTGACTTAAGGACATGAAGGTTATGGTATTATTATCATGGTCAGTATTAACATCTGACTTTCTATGAATGTACACAGCTAAAACATATTTGCCATACAATATGTCATCACTAATTACATACATTAATATCCTGATCACTACATCATGTTACACGTGTTAGCGTGGCTACTGTCAACCAATGGTAGAGGTGGAAGAATCTCTGTGCTATGTGGAGATTACTCAAGTCGTAACCTCCACAGAGAACAGCCCCATTCCAATAGGTTGCATAACCCAGCATCCTGTTTTCCGACCAATCTTTGTAAACCCTTGGACCTTGCTTTTGGCATATTAACCTACAAACAACAACTCGGGCACATGTCAGATTATGATGTACAAAGGTGAAGGATATGTACAAAGGCTTGCTGTCATAATTAACTATTTAATTATATTAATTGAAATCGGTATGACAAAAAAACAATTTGACCAGGGATGCATCAACAATGTCGCATTGTTATTTTACAGGTGCTACAAATATACTGCATACATACGGTTTGTTCAATAGTGCTGGGGCCATCTGGGGCAGAAAATCAGAGGATTCCTCTACCCTTCATTCACCTTAGACTTGTCTTAATACATGCGGGACCCACTTTGATGTGCCTCAATGGCTTGTCGTCGATCTGTTCTCACCGCATCTGCTCACATTGGAGATAGTGCTTCTGTCTTGGGCAGGGTTGGCTCATTGCAAACCAGCAGGAATTCAGCCATGAGGCATTCCACACACTCTGGAATCATAACAGGAATCTGACAGGCAACAGCTTGCACTTACCAGACTGTCGCTTACAATCTTTTATCCCCATGGTAATGGAATTTGTTATTGTTTACATTTTACATATCAGTGAAAAATATTCAAAATGTTGCCTTTGTTGCTACTTTTGTGACAACATGTCCCTGCTGAAACTTGGAGTATCCTAGCTTGAAGACTGAATCCCCAGCTTCTGTTGTTGCCTGGTCGCTTGTCCCATTTTCACTGTAGTGGAGGGCAGCTGGTCTTAATGTGTGATGCAATGAACCAGTTATACGTGACCTACGTTTATTTGGCATACCACCAAAAGTAAACAAATTTAATGACTCACAAATTTGATTCAGCATATACTAACACCACTATGAAGGAGCACTGTAAAAAGCAACAAATTATATTATAAGAATAGTACTTGCCTGGCAACCATGCCCTCGTAGTAGAGGGGCGAAGTGGTCAATCAAACTATGGAAGGCTTCAACCGATGCACGTCAGCTTTTCTTGGGCTGGGATGGGAGAGGATCACTTGCCTGACAGCAGAGTCCTTCGCAAGAAGAGTAGGTATAGCATCTGTCTTCACGACCAGCTAACAACGTGGTATCCCACCGAGCTCTTCTCTAAGTTTTGATGCTTGCTCAAAACATCCCTCGGTTCAATGAACCGAGTACACAAACGAGTACATGCCCGGGCCCAGCCATTTCGGCATTTGTTTCGCGATCGTAGTACCTGGCCAGTCCATTGTTTCTTTAAATCGTCCTTATCAGGAAACTTGAACAAGCTCACGGCGTCCAGACTGGTACGCGAGCGACCTCCAACACAAAAACGATTAACCATCGTGTTCGACCGGTCACATGATGGCTGGAAACAATCAAATAAACAATAAAATAGAGACGAACTCCGACAAAGTACAATGTAAACACCGTGGAACTCCCTGCGTCTCAAAGACAACGGGGGGCTCCCTTTGCTTACGTCACACGCCTGGGTGTGACCTAGATGATGACTGCCCCAGCGATCGTCGAGCGCGCTAATTTGAACTGACATTTTTTATATTTCGTCCTTAACTGATAAGATACGACGGTTATTTGACCGGTTTGAGTTTATTGACCACGTTATGCATTGATTTCAGCGAAGTACCAATAAACGTGCGATAGGCACTTTAATGGTGGGTTCATTATATCATAGCCCAAGCGCACGAGGGCTTGGTTGCCACCATCTTCTGCTTGCTGCCATATCGCTACCAGTGAACAACTTCATCATGTCTTTTTAAGGTTCAAGTCGGTCTTATATTCAACCGTGATTAATGAATGTTTTTCAGGACTTCCGGTCATCTACATTTGTTTCATTATCGCCCAAGGCTGAAGTCAAAAACATTGTGCGCTTTAATTGATTCTGCCTGTAATATAGCGACCGGATGTTGTTTATCGTTGACATAAGCCCTCCATATATTGTAGATTAACTTTATCAATGCCACATCAAACATTTATCACCCATGATGTTTGTGTGCAATACCTGTAGCTCAACTTAACATTCCTGCCACAATACAAGTCACCCTGTTGGTACGAACGTGTTGCAAATATCTCCAACACCTACCTGCCAAGTCCCTATACAGTCCTGCGTGAATACAACGTGGAACTCATTCAGAAGAGTCATGGATTGATGAAAGGCCTGCTAGAGCGCCGTCTGGAGGAGGATGGCTTCGCATGGAGACTGCGATGTTTGCCCTATTTCTACGTGGTGGCGTCTCCTCGCTGTGGTACTTCTGACCTATATACGATGCTCGTCAAACACAAAGACGTCACAAGAACTCTATTGAAAGAGGAGATTTATTGGAACAGACTGAGATATATGAGTAGGTGGCAATAAAGTCAAACTCTTGCTTTATCAAAGGGATAATTTTGCTTTTGCGAAATGTATCTATAGCTTGAAGTATTGTTTAAAAACGCAATGGGAGACCGCGTTGCGGTTTTCTCCGAGAGGTGGCGGCACAGAGCAATGCGGTCCCAAGCTCGACCGGAAGTTATCAGGTTATGCGCTTACTTCGTGGTTTACGCGTAAATACAAGAGATTCATTTCCATTTTGCTTCACTTCGACGAATAAAATTTCTCGCTCTACGTCACGCGGTCATGAGATATTTGATGGTGACGACATTTAGGGTAAAGCTGTCACTGTCAATGCGCTGTGCGTAGCGGACGAGCATCTCCGAAACGCTGTGAAACGAGCCGACCGGCGACGGACAACTGGCCAAGTCGAGATCAAAGAGACCCAGGTATATTGTTTTCTAGGCCACTTTTTCAACGTACAAGAACCGTATCACAATGAAGGTGGTGGTGGGTGCTACACCAGGAGGCCTAGTGCCCTATGTGTCTCACTCTTATGTCGGCGCAACCAGTGACAGGCAGGTGATGGAAAGGAGCAAACTACCAGAAATGTGTGACCAGGGTGACTCGGCAATGGCTTTGTCATGCAGGACGTATTTGCTCCCTATGATGTCACCGTTAATATACCAACCTTTTTCAGTAAGAAGAATCAGCTGAGAGGGAAAGTGGTACAGAGAGACCGGAAGATCTCCAGCAAGAGGGTGCACAATGAGCGGATAATAGGATTGGGAAAAACCTTCAAAATCTTGGTGGAACCTATGATCCACTGTGAGGTCCAAATTTCCTCTTATGTAACTTTCGGCAGTGCATCGTCCCCACAACTGCCTAAGGTGAAGTTTAGTTTTTGTGAAGCGCGACTGTGTATGTTTATAAGTCTATCCCACTCAGGGTGTGATATTATATGAATCTCAATGAAAGGTGATATGTAGTAGTCTTTTTATACCATGCGCCTTATAGTATAATCTATAATAACCCTACATGTGAATACTGTTGAAGAAAAAAATGTTTTTCACCCTATTCATTTTTGTCCCTTTAATTGAATAAGTGACTGTGGAACCCCCAATGGGTTAATTGCTTATAATTCAATTAAAATACTTTGTACTTTTCAAGTTTCAAGAGTTTATTATACATTCCACGACATGCAATATGCAGGCAAATGCTTCCTTAAAGAAAAAAGAAATCAGTGCACAAGACTACTCTGTAAGAGAATTTGTGAAAAAACATTGAATCAAGTATAGCTCTTTGAAATAGTCCCTGAAAAACACCTCTAACTTTGAAATCATAGAAGTAATAAACTCATCGTCACGGGTAACTGGAACATTCTCCATACTCTGAGACAAAGTTGACTGTTCGTGCAAAACAACTGGCCCTGAATTTGGTAATAGTAGTCATGTAAGCTTTAAGGGTGAGCTGGTTGTTCTCATTGACCAGGTATGGCACTGAGACAGGAGTGACAGGTTTGTCCCTGGTACTGTAGGGACACTTGACCTCAGCATTCATGTCATCAGTCACAACCCCATCTGGTGAGCATGCGAGGTAGGGGTGTGTTTGGGACACTACAATCCAACATGGCTTGACTTCGATCCCAGTCAACTCTGCATATTCCTCGGAGCCACAGGCTCATTATGGATACCTGGTCGATTGCTTTGGTCCGAATCTGGTTGACGCGGGTCAGCGACCAAGTCTGTTTTGATAGTCAGCGACCAAGTCTGTTTTGATAGTTGCTTTGCATATCCTGCCAAACTGGGAGTTCAATTCTTTGCTCGCTAAGAATCGCATTTCGCTTCTTCAGCTCTATTTTCAATTGCTGTAAGGTCAGACGGCCGTACTTATCCGTCAGTTATGATTTGCCACAATGCTACCAACGATTTAACTAGAAAGGTTTCAATCAAAAATAAAGATGTTGCGCAACCTTCTATGGTAAACTGTGTGTATTAGAATACCGGAAGCGGGCGAGGGATCGCATTGCTCCGTGGCGCCGCGTAGCGGATTAAAACTCGAGGTTTCTCATTGGAAACTATATTGGCACATAATGTGTGCATAGGATTAATATATCAAGCTGTCATCTGCGTATGTAACAGAGCTGAGTATCTATCATGACCCCGTGGAACACCCTTCATTCACTCCCCCAATACCTATACAGCAATACTTAGAGTTGAATGACCTCTCATCAGAACTAATCAGACTGGGGAGAAGCAGGTCTAGATCCGCCACATTGCACAACCAAGTGTTTGGTATGTTTTGATATGTTAATGAATTCAGGATAACA